>RPOG01000066.1:600000-1151918 GCA_008086565.1 Thalassoma bifasciatum
TTTGAAAATATGAGAAAGACTTAAGAACTTTCCAGGTGTTTCACTGGGTTCCTCAGATGTGTCTGGTTGATGAAATACCCTATCTTTGAGGTGGTTTCAAAATTTAAGTCCCAAAGTTGTGTTTTCATGATGGTCGCTCCGGATGATATTTCATATGATGAACATAATCGGACAACATTCGTTGGTGGGATGAAAATATAAGTGCAAATTGTCAGTGAATGCAAAACATGATCGAAATTGTGCCAAACAGGGCAATAGATATACAGTGATTTTGAACTGGTTGTCCAAGTAGAAGTTGAGGTTGGATGTTCGACCCACCTGATGTTTTGACACTTCAGAAAGCAAATAAAAGACCAATAACTAAAATGTTCAGAGGAGTTAAAGTGGTTTTATTTATGGGGCGGGTATTAGACATACATGTTGTCTTTTTGTGTGGTTGGAGTATTTTTTTACAGAAAAATTCAGTCAGAAAAAGTACACATCACTGACCCTGCATCACAGCATCCCAGTATCACTTACAGGATCTTGCTTGCCTTCTTAATGTCCCCCATTACATGTCAACACAGGTCTTAAGGTGAGTTTTGGGTCAAGCGCATGATGAGTTTGTAAGAGCATGCACAATGTTTCCACTCCTAAGCACAATCACATGTGGGTAATCTTAAAAAAGCACTTATCTCCTAAGCTAATTAGCATCACTGTGACTTCCAGCAGGATGCAAACTGTCACTGAATATCCGCCCATGCCGCAACAAAAACCCCTCTCAGATGACACCCACTTCGCCCCTCCTTTTCCACTTGCATATTGTGTAATGACATGATAATGAGTCCACACCAGACACCCTGTTGGTTTAAAGGTTTCTGGGACTACCTGTAGCTTTGAACTGCAGGCTCTTCCTTTGTTTTGGGCTCCAGTGTCGACACCTTTTGGGAGCAGACACCTGGAGAGAGGATCCATCCAATCAGCCTCCTTGCCGTGCTCAGACTCTACCTGTGTGTGGTTGAACAAAGGGTTAAGTATGGGTGTTCCCATTTCCCGCTTACTCCCCCCTCAGCCTCTAATCTCTCTCACTCTCTCCTCTCCTCACTACCAAGGAGCTTTGGAGAGACTCCTAAGAACAAAGCTATATTTAAACACTGGGGAGGGAAACTGAAGGGACTTGCTCAAGGATTGAATCACTCATTTTTCAAACAGGAAAATTAGCTTTGTATTTAGGCCACCAGGGTAAGTTACTGAAAAATGTGGTGTGTGTGTGTGTGTTTCCTTGTCTGTTAGATGTTAAAGAGGAGAAGGGAAGGGAAGGGCTAACTGTCATAGTGAGCTGCTCTTGCGTCAGACTAGAGCCATGTGGGCTGTAATGTTAGAAAGCAAGAGAATTGTAATAACCTTGTGAAACTCGGGATTGTGTTTATTTTTTTCAAAAGGAATTTAAACATTTGATGAACGCGATACTCAGGAGGAATTGAAATTGTTTTTTTTTCGTTCTGGAAAAAAAGTTTCATAAAGAGTTGGAATTGAACAGAACAAGTAAGTTTTTTTCAATCCTCCTCAACTTTTCCAGTCCTTCAGAGTTTTTACTGAGTTAAAATTCTGCTTGACCAATGAAACTTTTTGTATAGAGTAAGCTTCAGGTTTATCAGGTTTATCAGGTTTCACTATCTCAAAATTCAAAACCATCATGTCCAAAATGTAAAATCAGCTTTACATAGTGAAACTGGTCACTCATCCGCCAAAACTGACCCTTTGTGATGTTAAACCGCACTCAGCCTGCATTTCACCGGCTGTGTATGTTGGCTGTGAGCCATGGGAAAGTCACCGAGTATGTAGCTAAAGAAAGTAACTCCAACCAGAGTTGACCTGAGGCAAGTATGCATGAGGAAGGCTACTCTGTATTTAGGCTAAATGGCACCATTTAGACAAGAAGCCTTTGTTTATCTCTGCGGCCTTCTGTGATCAGCTTCCAAAGCTGTTTGGATTATTGTGCATCAACAGGCCTGTTTCTGTGATGAGCGTAGGATTTTTGTGTGAAACTCCTCAGGAATGGCACATTGTGGTGCGAGTGTGTCCTTAGGGGTCACATGTGAAAATCCTGAGGGCAGTTTGACCCACAGAGAGGGAAGTATCCCATGACCCCATAGCCAGGAGAACAGACCTACGCTCATTCCCAGAGAGCGCCCATGCCAGCTTTGTGTGGCCCACAGATTAGAGCAACATAAGTCCCCTGACAACATTTGTTATTTCAAGACTCTCAGCTTCAAATGGACCTTCATCTCCGACTAATGTTCTCCTGTCTTACTCTGTGAGCTGGGGGATTTTTTTATCTGAGGGCTGGAGGATTTATACTCAGAAACTTGAAACCATCTGGTTGCTTCTGGCAATAAGAAAAATTACAGAGCTGTGCATCTCAAGGCTTTATAAATAGGGCTGCCCTTTTGGAACCACATTGCACTTTATGTTTGTATTGCATTAGTCACTGTGTTTCTTTCCTGCAGTGGCGTCCTTTTGTTTGAGTTAAAACAACATTTACCTTTAAAAGGTCGAGTGTCTCCTCACTGCCTTTGTAATATTGTTATTAGTTTATTACATCGCACTAAGCCAACATGTTACGTGTGTCTACTAACAATATTGCATAAACACTTCCTTTTACCTTCAACATCCTAGACAAGTTTGTACAAGATAAAAAGAGTGATTCATTCAAAAGAAATCATAGAGATTTGGAGACACGTGCTGTCGTTATAATTTCTTTACAGATCAAGGAGAGTTGGCACAACCTTCATGAACCTTAATGAATGACAAACAACATGAGCAAAAGTGAGGATTACTGGGATAAGAAAGAGAATCCAGAAGTTTAACACTTGTTTTGTTTTGTTTTTGCCAGGTAAAAATCTGAAGATTCTTAAAGTCCTGCAAAAGTAAATCCCCAAAGTCTGTAAAGTCACGATCCCGGTAAGAAACATGGAGCTTCAGAAGATGAACGGACACAGCAGAGATGACGGGTGAGTCTCACAAGAAAAAAAAAAAAAAATTACCAATCACACTTTTCCGCTGTTTTTCTGGGATTTAGAAGCTGCAAATTATTACGCTCCTATAGATGTGTAGCCTTTATTTAAGTTTCTGTTTGTTTCTATCGTAGGTTTGATGGACTTGAAGCCGTGACTGAACACGAGGAGTTTCTCCCTCACAAACCTGGAGCCAAGAAAGAAATCCATTTCACGGATGTGAGTGCCTGATGTTGACAAAGCTGTAGCTACATTGACTTGCTGGAGTAAAATTAGAATAATCATAAATGATGCTGCTGGTATTTTTATCTTCGTATTGATTTTTCGCTGTTGAATCCTCTGCTGTCTCCTTTCCACAGTTTGAGGGAAAGACTTCATTCGGCATGTCAATCTTTAACCTCAGTAATGCCATAATGGGCAGTGGGATTCTAGGATTGGCTTATGCAATGTCCAACACTGGAATCATTCTTTTTATGTGAGTATTCAAGCCAAACATCATCTTCTCCACTGTGGATTATAAAAACCTGACGGGTTGTTTTTTTTTTTTTCACCAAAGCAAACTTGCGCATTTGCTCAGAGCTAACAGTTTGAATATTGTCTTTTCTTGTGCAGAAGGGAAAAGAACATATTGATTTTAGCTCGTGATCTATTTGTATTTAGGGTATTTAGGTGACATTTTCCCAAGCTACAAGAATAGAGCGAGGCTGTTTGTTGTGTTAGTGTTAGTGTTTGTGTGCTTTTGAGTTTACGAGCTGAAGAACAGCAGTGTGAGGATTTTTGCAAACTGAAGTCATTTTTGCCATCAGTACTTGCAGTACACGTTTTTCTTTCTGGCTCTCATGAATATGATATTTTGTAGCCTCCTTTCTCATCTCTTTTGCCTGTGTAGGTTTCATTGCATTTATTTTGAATTAGATGAATTAACAGTTAGCTCCAATTCTTCTGATCAAACGTGAACACCAGAATTAGGATTAAGTTCATGCTAGTGGATACAGATTGGGTAGAATTAATGGAGGGTCCATATAAGGTGAGAAGTGCAGCTGGTGTGTGTATCATCTGACTGTGTATTTGTGCTAGAGCAGGTATGTCTACAGGCTGGGGGATGGGCTCTGTGCTTGAGTATACGTGTGTTTCTGTCCGTCTCCATCTGTGTGAGGTGTAGGTGTGTGACTGGCTGTATTTACATTCAGCTCCTACCGTGCTCAGCCTGATCTGTCAGAACTTACATTAGCGCTTGCACACACGCAGCTTCACTAAATCAGATTTGAGCTGATAAAAATAGCTTGTAGTGATCAGATCCAAGACACGCCTGCCCTGGATCAGTCCTGTGCTATGTGGCGGGGGGAGAGAGGTGGAGAGTGGGTGGAGAGCGAGTCTCTTATACATGTGGGTGGGGGAAAAACAATAAACAAGAAATGGTTGTTAACAATGTTTAGTTTCTGCAGAACAGCTTCTTTCTTCTGTTGCTTTGTTTATTTTTACGAGAGAGGAAAGACCTTATTGTAATCAGAAAACAAGTTTCTTTGATACCTTTAAAGGGTTCATCAGGACCTTTGGGACCTAAACTACAAGGCTCAAAATCTTTGACGGCTGACACTGCTCTATAACAGCACTCCCCTAATCACAAACTTGAACAGGATACTTTAAGAATTATATTTTTCAATAATATCAAATGTTAATATTAATAATCTAGTGTGCTGCTTACTGAACCTGGCTTGTTTAATAAATGTATTACTTTGTGTTCAATGCAGAATGACAAATGTCTTTTTTATCTGTTAACATCACTGTATATGCATATCTCTTGGTGCGTTTAGCATTACGACTGCTAGCTAAGTAAGGGAGGATGATAATGAAGGATGAATGTGTTGAACCAGAACAACCACAAGGTCATAAAAACACTTAAAAGTTGTTAAGCATTAACTTAAATGCACCACCTTTTCCCTCCATTTTTAATAGATGTGTCTCATTGCTACTCTTTCATAGAGACCTTTACTATTTGTAAACAGTTATGTTTGAGTGCGTATTTGGCATTGGAATTTTTTATTTTGTTTTGGTGTTTTATTTACCTCTATTATATCACTTTGATGGACAGTAAATGATATTCAGATGTTCTAGTGGACGAATCCAGCGTGAACACCTGACAGGGGTTGAAACACATAGGGTACTCAATGCTTGATTGAAATTCAAGATTCAAGATGCTTTATTCACCATTACACGTTTCAGAGCCACTGAATTACATGTCAGTTACATCCCGTCCAAGAAACACATGATTGAATACGACACTGCATCATCTGTGGGCACTTATAGATTATATGCTTTCATGTATTGTATTATATACTATTATGGCCCAGGTCTCTCATTTAAGGCTTGGGTTATATTAAAGGAGTCAGATACAAAGTACTGACAGAGAACTGCAGTAAATATGAAAATATAATACTATTTTGTGGATATACAAAAATATAACTTTGAACATAAACTCTGTTGTTAAATTAAACATTCACTTATTATTTACACTCCGTTCGAGTCTTAAGTGTCATATTCGGTCATTACCTTGGTCCAAAACCAACTTTTTTATCCAATCCAACTCAACTTCATTTGTTAAGTACTTTTCAACAACAACCACAGTTGACCAAAGTGCAGTACAGGACAATAAGAAAACATAAAAAGCTTACATGAGATAAAACTATTATTCCCACTAAATATGAATATGCATTTTTGATTTGAAGAGGTATAAAATAAAAAAGAGAAGTACAATGAAAAAGGCATGTAAAAGAAATTAAACATGAACATTTGGGCTGCTGACAGAGAACTAAAGCATAGAAAATGTTCCAATTACACTGACACTAGTGTTTGGGTTGGAGTTCCTTAAAGTGAACTTAATTACATGTTAAATCGGTCTTTGGTGATTGATACCCTAAAGCTTCGGTTCTGGACTTAAGGTTTCTCCTCAAAGAGACTGGTCTGACCTGGGTTACCTGTGATATTGAACTTATTGACACGTTCCTCATACAGTCTAGCTTGAAACCTCACTTGTAAAGTGAAAAAATTAACTGTCTTTAAGAAAAGGAACAGTTCGTTACGAAGTTAAATGTGCAGTTATGTCAGTCCCAGACATAAACTAAATATATCAATAATTGCCTGCTCTTGTTGTTTCAGAGCCCTGTTGGTGTTCATCGCCATTCTCTCTGCATATTCAATTCATCTTCTGTTGAGAAGTGCTGGAGTTGTTGGTAAGTAGCTGCACAAGTTACACCACAGGTAGCCACAGGGTTTCTTTTGTTTTTATTGTGGGGGTAATGATAAATGTCGGCAGAGGGTAGGGAATGACCAGCACCGTTAAAGTTAATCCTGCATTATGACTAGTTTTCGCTTAAATTTGAGTTGTGGACCTTGCCATGTGGAGACAGAGACTGGTGTGACAGCAAGGATGCCAAATGAAAAATATTACTGCCACTCTCTGACTTTACGGGGGTGAAACATAAACTGGTTAAAACGACAGTTAAACATAGTTTATAAAACAATTTAAGACTGTATTTTAAGCTAATATGAGTTGTGTATTGATTTAAACAAAAAAGCCATAGAACTGGTGGAAACATGTTAAGTTTTTCCTCAGAATTTGGCTTTTTTAGATTCTCAAGTCTTAAGGGGCCTCTTGAGGATTGCAGTTCTTGGCACCTTTGTTTTCGCTAACATTCTTTATAGGCTTGTAATTTGTTAATCCTGCACCAATAAATAAAAAATGTATGTTTTTTTTAGGCATCCGGGCTTATGAGCAACTTGGGAATCGGGCTTTTGGTCCCCCAGGAAAAATGCTGGCAGCCTGCATCATCACAGTACACAACATTGGAGGTACTTTCCACCATTTCCTATCTTTATTCATCTGTCAGTGAAAGTATGTGCATTTAATCTGGGAAGTTTAGACATGCATTAAACACGACTTCTTCCACTTCCTAATAGCCATGTCCAGCTACCTCTTCATTGTCAAGTCAGAGCTCCCGCTGGTTATTCAAGCTTTCCTCAGCAAACATGAAAACACAGGGTGAGAGTCAAAATGATACTCTATATACACTCCTTTTTTCTCTTTAGTCATTTAGTTTTTTTAATCCACATTTAGTGTTATCAGTTCTTAGTTTGACATATTGATTTTCATCATCTGTTTGTCCTGCTGTCTCTTAGAGAGTGGTTCTTGAATGGAAACTACTTGATCATCATTGTTAGTGCTTGCGTCATCCTTCCTCTAGCACTCATGAAACAACTTGGTATGTTTTTCATTCTGTCACCACATTTTTTACATAGTTCTCATTCTCTCATATGCACATACTGTTTCATAAAGTTATTGATCTTGTGTTTACTTTCTGAAATTTGAGTATGACCTCTTTCAAAATGAACCAGAGCTCAGGTTGCATATCTCTTTTCAACACAGGTTATTTGGGATATACAAGTGGCTTCTCCCTCTCCTGCATGGTGTTTTTCCTCATTTCTGTCATCTACAAGAAATTCAACATCCCTTGCCCGCTGGATGATGAACACACCAACATAACAGAATTTATTGATGAGCACAGTGTCATTAATGGGACGGACGACCTCTGCGAGGCCAAACTTTTTACAATCAACCCACAGGTTAGATTAAAAGCACTGACATGCCTCTATGTTCTGTAAATCCAGCTGTATATTTGCTTCTTGGTGAGATTAGCAGCTTCACCACCTCATGTTCCACACCAGAGCTTGTTATGTCAACAGAGTCAAGGCGTGTGTTATGTCAACAGCAGTGTTGGGTTTAAAACTAGCATCTAATTGTGTTACTTTGATGAAGTCAATGGGTGACTTAATGACCTTTGTGTTTTGTTCTCAGACGGCGTACACGATCCCTATCCTGGCCTTTGCTTTCGTCTGCCATCCTGAGGTGCTGCCAATCTACACAGAGCTGAGGGAGTAAGTCAAAATCACCATCCAGTTCGCAAAGATAGTTGTGGGTTTTTTTTCAGTTCTTGGAAAATATCCATTAATCCCTAGGAGCTCAGCGTAGGTATGATTTGCATATTAAGTTTTGATCAGCAGTAGATGTGAGACCAGATTGCTCATTCTTTTGCATGTATAAACTGGGGAGTTACACTTTCCTGTTGCGTTTTCAATGTGTTCCAGTGCACTGTTTCCTTCTACTAATGTATTTGCATAAATCCAGTATAAGGGTTAACAACAAAAATATTAAGATCCAGACAGCAGCTCTTCACATTGCTTCCAGCATTTGAAACACAAATTGAAATTTTTATTTTTTATGGCTTATTGCCTTTTTAGCTAGCTATTTATTTATTTATTTATTTATTTATTTATTCATTCTGGGCATAAAAATCTATCTTTCACTAAAGTTTGGGACATAAGGGTGGTGTTCATGTAAAACAAGAGTTAAATGCGAAAAAATGACACTCCAGTGTGTACAAATTTAAAGATATGCTCTGGCAGACTTGGTGTGGTAGGTCTTACTGTTATTTTCTGCTTTTTCTCTCTCCAGTGCCACCAAGAAACGTATGCAGAATGTCGCCAACTTCTCCATCTTGGCCATGTTTGTCATGTACCTGCTAACTGCTCTTTTTGGTTACCTCACGTTTTACGGTAAGCGACTCTTTCCTCTTAAGAGTCAAAGATCAGCTTGTTCTGGTGTTGTGAATGGAAAGATTGTCATATGAATGACTCACTTGTACCCAGGGCTCATATGCATTTTCCAGTGTTGTGAATGAGGTATTAGTCCACGAGAGATATGTCAAACGGTGTGTGTGTGTGTGTGTGTGTCTGTGTCTGTGTGCATGTGTGTGCGCGTGTGTGTGTTTTTCTGTGCGTAGGTTCTGTGGAGTCTGAGCTGCTGCACACCTACAACCGAGCAGGTCCTCTGGACGTCCTGGTTCTCTGTGTCCGACTGGCTGTGTTGGTGGCTGTGACGCTGACAGTTCCTGTGGTTCTGTTCCCGGTAAGAATAAGAGATAAAGAGACTCAATATGAAAAAGTAATTTAAAAAACAGCATCCTCCCTATGACCACTCGGTTTCATTGACGTAATGGAAATGTAGATTAGGATCAAATCTCTAAAATTACAATTTGCACATTTGAGGTTTCTCTACAAAGCCAAAACATTTCAAAAATGTCAATATTATTCTTTATTATTGTTTGAAACAACATATTTCTGGTTGGTTGAAAAGTCAGAATATTATCTGTTTCCAAAAGGAGCTTTCGTCACTTTGATCAGAGCCAGGGTAGATGTTTCAAGATGTAGATAAGACCGTGTAAAATGAGATCAATGCAACACTTTAGCTTTGGTACTTAGAGGCACCTTAATTTACTTCTGTTGTTTTACTTCCATGGTTTTTGCATTTTTGTGTTTCTTGGCAATCAACCCTTTTTTCAAATTTAATGTCAGTATAAACCTTAATGTTATATTTCATGTATGTTGGATGCCATTTTTTGTTGCTCGCATTTTGCACTGTAACTCCAGTACAGTTCCCTCTCATCTTTTTCTACTTCTTCAATAAAATAAGTCTTTTGTGTTGCTAGAAGTAGTACTGCACCCTGCTGACTATTTATCATGTAAAAAGCATTTTCATCACTTCCTTATTTGGATTCTGTGACCTTTGATTAACACTTATGATTGCCAGTCTTAATAATTACAGTATAATTTTCTCATTATTTCTTTTCTTTCTTTTTTTCAGATCCGCAGGGCCCTGCTCCAGATCTTCTTCCCAGAAAAACCTTTCCACTGGGCCATTCACATCACTATTGCGTTCAGTCTTATCTTTGTGGTCAACCTACTTGTTATCTTCGTGCCCTCCATTCGTGACATTTTTGGCATCATTGGTATGTTAACATCAGCATCCTGCTCTAGGCTTTGCATGCATCAAACTCACATTGAATCACTCCATGTAAAATGTAGAAATGAACTCATTTTCTCTTATCTTCAGGAGCAACATCTGCCCCAAGCCTCATCTTTATCCTTCCTGGAATCTTCTACATCCGGATTGTTCCTGAAGAACAGGAACCTTTACTGTCAAGACCAAAGATTCAGGTAGGATGGAGTCCCTGCAGCTACATATTGGTTTTTATTTATTAGTATATTGTTAATACAGATGGTGTTTTCTTCCTTCCTCTCCTGTAGGCTGCGTGCTTTGCTGCACTTGGATTCGTCTTCATGGTCATGAGTTTGTCGTTCATCATAATTGATTGGGTGACCGGAGAGTCGAGAAGCGGAGGCGCTCACTAGCAGCTGTGATTGAACAGACATACCACAAACAGAATGCCAACCAAAGCTCCCTCCCTGTCTTTTAAAAATACCCCAGATCTGCTGAGATCTCATTCGAAGCCAAACGGGACAGTTTGGCCACACAAGATGAAGGACATGTGAAGAACCTTTCTCCTAGAACAATAAATAAGAAAGCATTTCGACATGTGACAGGGCAGAGAAAGGCTCTGTAACGGAGGAGAGAACACAGGAACAGTGTTTTCTGACTGAATAAAACCCCATGTAATGGCTTGCAGTGAGGTTCTTGTTTGGAGGCATGTATAGAGATGCTTGAAAGCATGAATGGGAACAGCATGACTCAAATGGAAATCCCATTTTAGAGTATGGATGGGTGCAGTTCCCTGGAATAGCTCAGTCACTGCCAAATCTTTGATCTACTTCCCTACATTTCAGATTTACAGGGAAGAAATTATAGTGTCATAATGCAAATGTAATGAATGACTTTAACAAAAAAAAACACTTCATCTGATGCTTTTTAAATCCACTTTCAGGGCTCTCAAAGCTGCTGGTGTAGTTTTATCCACGCTTTTCTCTCATTTATTCAATAAGGGTTAGTCTGCAGATTTGCACTACCCATTCCAAACCTCAAATATGCAACTTTCAATCACTTTTAAATCATAATGTAATTTTACGTTCTCCTCTTAATTTAAGGCAATCGTCTTTAATCTGAGTCTGTTGTGACCTTTATTTGTAAATAATCGAACAGAAATGGTGCAATTTGTGGTGTTCAGCTGCTATCCATGAAGGTCAGACAGTTGCAGACAATCAAATGTGAGTGAACAGGCACAGGAAGTTGTTCGTACAATTTTTAAGTTATTTCTAAAAAAAAGAATCTAGTGGTAAACCAAAGAGGTAACTTTTGTGTTGTATGAAACTGGGTGCAACACACTGTTTCTGATGTGTTTGCAAAGGCCCGTTAAAAATTGTACATAAAAAAATGCAGTGTTAAAAATGACGTGTCTGTTTTAGCAGTCCATGAACTCAGTACGGTGACTAATGACCTTAAGTTAAAATGAATGGAATCGTTCCTTTTTTGGTCTTGAAATCTGACTTAAATATTTTGATTTTTTTTTTCATCCTGTATATTTTTAAATTAATTTGAATGTTATCTGTCAATAAAATATGTCATTCATTTGTACATTCTTGTCATGCTGTCTTTCAAGTCACTAGAGTCGTTTTTAACTTGGTGGAGCAACAGTGCACAGCTTCCCTCTTTACACATTTATTTGTGCTGTGTGACTGAGAGAAAGAAGAAAACCGGGGGTTAGAGAAGTGTGGTTGGCCGTTTCCTGCTTTGAGTTGATGTGTGCACAGAACAGAGAAGAGAAACTTCCTTGACTGTGGCGCTCCGTTTACAGAAAGTGTAGCGAGGTCTCTTTTTTACAAATGCTGTTCACGCTAATTTAAGATTAAGTAGGAGCTTCAACAAAGAACCATGAGCCGTGGATCGAAGAGTAAAACGGAGGGTGCGAGGAGCTCTCTGCTGAGCCTGCAGGAGAACGAGAGGCTGGAGGAGCTGCTGGGTAGAAGGTGTGCTGTAAGTCCTGAACTGATGAGCTTCAACCAAATGGCTGATTTCCGGCTGTTCTTCTTTTGACTTTTACCTTCACTGAAAGATTAAGTTTTCGTTTTATGAATAGTTAAGATGTGTTTGGGGATGGGGTGGGGGCTCAGTATAGTTTCAGAAGAGTGTAATAACCTTAGGCCTTGGGACTTTGTTACCCGTAGTAAAGAATCATACTCTGAATTCAAATGATCACAGTTGATAAGTGAAGCTACAGAAATTGACCTTTAAACTCTATATAGGAATATTTTTGGTGAAACTCCTTATCTGACTGCCTTTTTGGTAACTTTAATTATTCAAATTCTTAATAAAAACTAAGAATAAGTACATTTTAGTCTCTCACAACACACATTCTTCAAAGAAGCCTGCTTTACTTTTGAGTAGATGTAGTTAAACAGAAGTGCTGACATTAGGTCATCATAAAGGATGTAGCTGTAACAGGAAGTAGTGGCTGAACTGTTTCTTCCTCTGGTGTCAGAATTAGATGGTTTCAGTCTGACATTGAAGAGAGGGTTCTCTTCTCCTCACTTTTTTAAACCTGCTGATTTGTATACATCAACAACAGCCATGACAGTGTGGAAACCCAACAGATGTAAGTAAAACAATGAGCTGCATGTCTGAAGGATTTAAAAGTGTCAACGAGCAAATGAAAGCGTAAGAGGAAGTTAGTCCTCACCACAAATGTAAATATACATGTGTAGCACAGTTGCTTTTTCACAACTGCTCAAGCGCTCAAAACTTGTTTAATGTGGTGTGTGTCTGTATTTGTGTATGTATGTGTTTAGTCGATGGCTACAGCAGTGGCACAGCTGTTCATGGCTCTGCCTCACAGTCCATCCATGTGGAGTCTGCAGCACACAGGTGTGGTCTGCTTCATCAAGGACAACCCCCAGCGCTCCTACTTCATCCGCATGTTTGATCTGAAGGTATCTTCTCAGCAAGAATCTAAAACAAAGCAGCAGAAAAACTGATTAATCAAACAAAGAGTGTACTTTAAAGTTGCAAAACAGTGATACAAGGTTACTCATGTATTCTATGAGTAATACCACTGGACAGAAATAATAACAATGTTTTCCACAGACAGGGAGGCAAGTGTGGGAACAGGAGCTTTACAACCAGATTGTTTACTTCTCACCTCTGCCGCACTTTCACACCTTTCCTGCAGACGTAAGTAAAACTGCACTTGACCTCTGCAGTGGAATTTCTGTGTTAACCCCCCTGAATGCATAAAGAGAAAAATACTTTTTCCTTAATGGGATCTGTTTTTCCACTTCATTTGTATGATAGGAATGTCAGGTGGGATTGAACTTTGCTGATCGACAGGAAGCAGAGTCTTTCAAAGAAGTGGTGCTGGAGAAAATCAACCAAAGAAACAACCGTCAAGGTGAGTGAGGAAATACCTGGTACAATGTAATTCATATGTAGAACAATATTGTATTATATTATATTATATTATATTGTATTATATTATATTGGGAGCCATGTTCAAATGATTTTAATACACATTTTATTTAGTCACCCGGTTAAGAATAAAGTAAAATGTTATCAAAACAATCATGGTCATATTTGCGATTTAACTGTTTCACATCCTTTAAATTTATATGCTTACAATATGATTTGATCTGGAATATTATCAAATCAAATTTGAAATGGGTACATTTTTTACCAAACCCTCAAATATTTTACAGTGGAATCCTTAGCAAGAAATTTGTTGTAGAGTTTAGGCCCTCTATGTGCATTATTTTGATACCAATTGGATTAATTCATCAGAGATTTTGTTCTGTTATATTTTTTTAACATAAAAAGAGATAAAGTGAAAAAACAAATACAAACAATTTTAGGCATGTTCAAGAAGGAGTAGAATAAGTATAAACTTGTCAAATACCATTCCTTCCCATGTGAATGATTTATACAACCATCCCTTCTTCCTTGGAACTTCTACTGTTTACAAATAGTTCTACTACTACAACTACTACTACTACTACTACTACTACTACTACTACTACTACTACTACTACTACTGCTACTACTGCTACTACTACTACTAATAATAGTAATAACAACAACAACGTAAACACTAGCTTTGGTGTTTATATTATTCATTCATTCATTTTCCTGACAGCTTATCCTGTTCAGGATACCACCTCCTGATATATTATGTTGTAATTATTTCTACCACATAACTATATGACAACAATGATGATAATTATAACAATAATAAAAATAATAATTGTGAACATGGTTAATGACTTTTGCACTAGACATCTACTATTTTGAAGAAGACAAGGACAAAAAACCCGACAAAAAAACACACAACAGAGAAGAAAAGAACCAAAAACTATTGAATATAACTACATATATTAACATAGACAAATACAGAAATAAACATCTTGTAGCATTATATTTAATCATCTATACCTTTTAGAAAATAAAAAAAAAATCTCATTTTTTTAAATTTGGGATTTTAGGAAACTGTTTTGCGTGTGTTTTTATTTTTAGCTGTGTTAAGGGTTGTGAGGCTGTGAATTAACGTGAGGGGTTTTTCTGTCTCTTTGTCACTGAAAGATAAGAAACAGCGCCCTCTGCCGAACAATGGTAGGATAATATCACTTCTCTCACCAGTGTTACTGCATCGTAACACAATATTTAAAACATACTGTTGTAAATGTATAAATAATTCTTGTGGGTTTTTTTTCCCAGCAGCAGACAGAGGTTCTCTGCCTCCACTCCCAAATGATAAAGGTAACCTCTTGACTTTTCTCTCCTGTAAGTTTTCTCACTAAACTCAGATGTTTCAACCATGTTCTACGTTTCTCCAAAGGAGGCCCAGGCTCTTACCGCATGGCCACAGTGGACATCCAGAACCCAGATATCCAGTCATCCCGTTATCGCTCCATGCCCACACCCACAGGTGCTCCATTGAGTCTGAGTGGGAAAGGAAAGAAGGACAAGAAGAGCAAGAAAAAAGCCACAAAACTGTCTAAAGCAGACATAGGAGCCCCGAGTGGATTCAAGTGAGTCTTTCTCTGTTAACTGGTTGGCTTTGATGTCTACATACAAGACAGACTATTTTGATAATATAACTTAAAGCTGATACTCTTTTGAGTATGATACTATTGAGAAAACTGTAAAATGTTTTCTTTTTTTTTTCAAGGGACTGTGAGGACTTTCTAAGTGATCTGGAAAAATTCTTATTTCTAGATATATGCCTGATCATAACCCCAATTTCAATTGAGATGATCACAATAAACTATGTTACATCTGAATGCTAATTCCTAGCTTCCTGATCAGGTTGGGAATTTGATTTAAGGCATGTTAATGTCTAGTGGTGGACGGATCAAGCTAAAATTGATCCCAAAGCTGGTATCAATATGATGAGATCAATACTTAAAATTTTCACTGTATTGCTAATGTTCCAAATATCTTCATGTTTCTATAAAAGTTAATCTACCAGTAGGTGCAAGATGTTTGATCAAAATAATAGGTTGTGCTGGACAATAATAACTGTTGATATCCATGAACATTCAAAGTTACTGCAGAAAAAAATTAGTTAAAAAAAAAATGTAAAAATGGCAAACATCTAACACGGGTTGGTGGTCTAATGAACTTAATGAGCAATATATGATTCAAAAAATGGCTGAAATATCCATTTACTTTATTTTTAAGCTGAAAACAAGTTATAGTTTCAAAAGTTTTCATTTATCAATTAGAGAAAAATAACTTGTATTCTTCCACAAATAAAACTGCTGTCAACTTAACAACAACACACTGTAAAATAAAGCTGAATTAACAGTCAAACCTTTATGTGCCCAAGTGTTACTCTAAAACTATAAATCTGTGTTGTATATTCTTGTTTTCTTTTTTTCCTTTTAGACATGTTTCTCATGTGGGCTTTGATCCAAATAACCTGGACCCTGACCTGTGGCAGCTGCTCTCCCAGGCCGGGATCAGAGAGGCTGATATGAGGGATGAACAAACCTCTCAGCTCATCTATAACGTCATCGAGCAGTCTGGAGGGATGGAGGCCGTCAAAAGGGAGGTCAACAGAGCAGGTGAGTGTTAATCAGGTTCCCTTCTTTAAGCTGATTTCACTCAAAGGCCCAAAGGTTAGATCTTACTCTTTTACTTTTCAGCCTCTGGACCTCCACCACCTCCACCTGGCAGACAAGGACCCCTGCCTCCTGTTCCAGGCTCAGGTCACTCTGCTCCCACCCCTCCACCATCACGTAGCCGCTCTGGCCCCCTCCCTGCTATCCCAGGTCAACGAGGGAGCCCTTCCACCAATCATCCTCCATCACGAGGAGGAGTCCCACCTCCACCTCCTCCAACAAACAGAGGCGGTCCTCCTCCCCCACCTCCACCAGCACACTCTACATCTCACTTCACACCACCTCCTCCAAAGTCTTCCACACACAGTATGCCTCCTCCCCCACCGCCATCCAGCCAACCGCGCTCCATGGGTTTCCCACCTCCACCTGTTCCATCTACACCAGGCAGAGGAGGTGGAGGACCTGCTCCACCTCCTCCTCCTCCACCCCCTCCTGCACCTGCTCCATCCATGGATTTTCCTCCCCCTCCTCCTTCTCTTTCTTGTGCTCCAACCTCACCTCCCCCTCCATGCAGCAGCGGAGGAGATAGCAGAGGAGCTCTGTTGGATCAGATCCGACTCGGAAAGAAGCTCAGAAACGTGAAGCAACTTTTCTTTCCTCTAAATCACACACATCTTATTTTCATGATGTACCATCTCTTTTTTAAATTTCCCTATTGAACTCAAGAAAGATTTTTTTGTTCTCTCTACTTTTATTCATGTTTTAGGTTACAGAAAATCCTGATCCAGCTCCGTTCACCCCACCAGGGTCTGGTGAGGGCATCGTGGGTGCTCTCATTACGGTCATGCAGAAGAGGAGTAAAGTCATCCATTCGTCTGGTGAGTACAAAAACAATAATTATGCTGTCCACAGAGGTTGAACTAAACCAAAGGGCAAAATGTGTCTCACATGCATATTTTATCTTCTTTTCAGATGAAAGCGAAGACGACGGAGGGGATGATGATGACGATGATGATGAATGGGATGACTAATATGTATTTCAAACCAGGATCACATGTGATTTCAGATTTTACTGTTTTGCTTTGCTGTTTTTTTTTTACTTCTTGTAACTTCAAACTTGAATATGACTTGGACAGGATGGACTGAAAAAAAATGGTGGACAATGTGACAGCTCCCAAAAAGTGAAGCCCAAACATTTAGAGTGCAGTATTGTTCATAAACACGCTTAATCCATGTTAATAGATGGACAAATAAATATAACAAAAATGCATTAAAGAATTCTGTCCAAGCATGTTTTCTTACTCAGTATAACTTCTCATCATGCTGATTTATTCTTACTTTTTAAAACTTTTTGTCTGTTTTTAGTTTTGATTCTTTGATAGGTTTCTCGTTGAATTAAATGGACAGCTTTGAAAGAAGTCATTTGGGGCAACCTTAATTTGTCTCAAAATTTATATATTTCATGGTTCAACAGTTATTTTATGTTATTAAATAAACAGTAAGGACAAGCTTATAGATCTGCAGATAAAACTTATTCTTCACAGTTTTGGGGTGGTCACCCCACATGATACCCAAAAGCGTTTTGTACATTACACTAGCTAAAAAAAAATAGCTTAACTTGCAAATATGCAAAATACTTAATAATCAGGTGTTTCATTGGGTTCCTTGATGGTCGCCCCAGATTTTTCCATCCATCCATTTTCTATACCTTCTATCCTGCTAATCAGGGTCGCCGGTGGCTAGAGCCAATCCCAGCTGTCTTTGGGCGAGAGGCGGGGTACACCCTGGATTGGTCGCGAGTCAATCGCAGGGCTGACATATAGACACAAACAACCATTCACGCACACACTCACACGTACGGGCAATTTAGAATGATCAATTGACCTAACCATGTGGGCATGTTTTTGGTCTGTGGGAGGAAGCCGGAGTACCCGGAGAGAACCCACGCATGCACGGGGAGAACATGCAAACTCCACACAGAAAGGCCAAACATGCCCAAATGGGGAATCGAACCGGCGACCTTCTTGCTGTGAGGCTGGAGCGCTACCCGCTGCGCCACCGGGCAGCCCCCCCCCAGATTTTTCATATAATAATTATATTCTGACAACATTTTTTTGTATATTATGATGGAAATACAAGTGCATATGTGTCATTATTTTTTCAATGAATGCAAAACATGTTGGAAATTATGCCAAATAGGGAAATAGACACATTTGAATTGATACAAAGTGATTTTAACCCATCTGTATGAGTAGGAGAAAGTGTGCGTCATGTCATTGAGTCTTTTGAAAAATGGATGTTGTCACTTTGGACTAGGGTGGAGCCAAGAGCCAAGCACATCAAATAGATATCTTAAGCTATAGTTATCTCTTGCCATGCTGATTGTGGAAAAGTGCTAAATTGTTTTAGTTTTCATTCGTTATTTGGTTTTAACAAGAGAGGAAGTGACTCGTGCTGCACTTTATGCCAGATTATGAGAGTAAGCAAAGAAGAGTGAGAGAAACTCTACCACCAGAGTCACTAAAAGTTTCACATCTATCGGTTAGGTTAATGTGTGTTTCATTTAGCATCGTGGTTTTGACGTCAGTTCCTTGATACAGCCAGTAATGCCACTTGTACACATCCTCCCTCCAACATGTTGGCGCCCATTTGGAGGCAATCTTTTGGCTTCAATACTCCCAATGTGCAGAAATGAAGTGACGCTGACTATTCTATAAATAGACAAACACAGGAGTCATTGACCTTTCTGTTACTTTGGGTGTCCTCTTCACACAATACTGAAGCTTCTAGAGCTAATCCCTTCCCTACAGCCATTGCCAACTGCGTGAGATTTCAGCAGCTTCCCAGGGTGCATTTTGGTTTCACTTTTGACCGACAAGAGAGGGTGGTGACGGCTTCAGTAAACAGAAACTGTCTTGGTGGACTAAAAGCTGAAAATTTTGATTAAAAAAGACTTCCAATAGAACAAAAAAAACAAGTGTGTAAGAGAATTCTGAAATGTTTATATATTTTTTCAAACATTTCCATTGTGGGATTCATTGTTATTAACAGCATTGTGTTACTTACAATGACAGTGAATTTAGGCTCTGACTGGAAATCTCTTTTGCTTTCTGAAAAAGAGTCATTTTTTAAAATCCTGTTAATACGACTAATGACAGAACACCAATAATCAATAATCTGATCCATGTTCATTCCCATTTTTATAACATACTGTACATAAAAAAACATCATGTTCTGGTATCATTTTCTCATACATCTGTGCAAAGATCCCCATTTCCCTCTAATCCCACCACCAACAAAGTGCATAACCGGAAGAACACAAATCTTAAACACTCACATACAGGAGGTCACGACAGCACAGGACAGTTTGGGAGTCATTATATGACAACATCCACTGGAATTAGCTTAGAAGAACACATTACACCATACAAACGTCTGAACACACCACAGTCCAAAACAGCAAAATGTACAACTTGCCACAAACAACGAGAGAAATGCATGCAACATATGCATTTATATCATAACATCTTCATACAATACAAGAGTAATCCACTGACCATATATATTATATTCACAATCAATATATTACATTTCTGTTTCAAGATACTTTAAAGTACAACACCTGTGGTTTTGCACGTTGAGCCTATCAACTACACTGCATGTATGTAACATCACAGTCTGAGCGTAAAATATAACAACCAATAAGAACAGCAGTTTATTTTTCACCACAGTAACAGTGTGCTTACAAGATGGGAACCAGCTGTCATTACAAAGCCCGTATTGATGCATTTAAGGGCTGTTGGAACTGTAACTCTTAAAGCAAGCATGAGAACTTTTACTTTGTGTCTATTTAGGCAACTTTATGGACAAAAAGATGGATCTCCTGAACTTGTGTGTATGTGTGTGTCTTGTCTTTTCTCCTCTTTAAACAATAAACTGAAACCTTGCTGGGACAATTGTAAACAAAATCTCTTTTGATCTACTTCCTCTTTGTCACCTTGTCTGATACCTTTCTGGTGGTTCATGCAATATAAACAGCCATTGAGAAATCATCTATTGTGCCTGTTTGCTTTTGTCAGTTACGTAAGACATCAGAATTGTCTGTATCATATCTCTTTTAAACACCTCATGTGATGTTTTAAAATCAGCAACTGAAATCTTTGCTGTCACAGATTCACCAGAGGATCCAGCTGAAAAATGTTTCCTCCTTTTAACTTGTTTTTTTTTTCCACCAATCTAATGATGCAAGTGACAAATATCAAGATTTTTTATGGGTTCCTGAACAAAACATTGGAAAACCCCTGTGATTGTTGATAAATCTGGAGGAAGTGTCCAGTCTCAAAGTTGATTTAAATTTTAACCCTATCTTAAAGATAGACAATTCTTTCAAAAACACATCATGTTTTTACAACGTCAAATATTCACAACAAGTATTTTATAAGCAGAAACCTGCAAAACCACCAGCATGGTACAAAGACAACAGCATGGCAGCATCACTTGCCGAAAGAACAGAAGTGCCGCACAAACATGCTGTCAAACATAAAAGTCCACTAAAAGTCCAAACAGGCCAGTGCTGGACATGTGTCGTGTCGTCCTCTAGCCGAGGCCTTGGTCCTGGCTCTCTGTGTGTCTACGGCTTGTGCGTTTGCGCTGCTGCTGTTGTTTGGGGTTAAGCTGTTCCCAGTAGGACTGGCAGTACTGGTTAATCAGTCTGATCTCAGGTGGGAAGGGTGTGGAGGGAAGTGGGGATTGTGAGTAGGGTCCTGCGTGACGGGTTTTCGGCCCTTCGTCCTCATCTTGAGCAGTCAGCGCTAAGACGATGTCCCGGTCCAGGATGCGTAGCGCCACTCGGGCCACTGTGTGTTTGAAGTTGTTTTCAGTGGCGAGGCAGTGGTAGAGTCCCGCGTCTGATTGGTTGAGAGACTTCAGGAGGATGCCGTGGTTGGTTTTGAGAACACCTCCAACACGATTAAGCTACAGATAAAAGAATACAACAAAAAGAAGTATGTCAATAAAGACGTAGAGCATTGTATTTCATGTGTACCTGTTGCACTCATCCTCACTTAAATACAACCTCACAATGTTGGATGTCCACACTGTGCCCAAGAAAAGTTTTAAAACTTGTGACGAACAGGCATGTTTTCCAGTTTCCCTGAAAAGCTTGTTTGGAGAATTTTACAAGAATTATTCTGGACCTGATGGCCGACTCTGCGGTTATATTGGGACAAAGATTTTGGACATGCCTGTCAAGTAGATCTTTTGAAATCTCCTCACTAAGAAGTCAACTTTCATGCTTGGTGTTTTCATCAGCCCTGCACTTTTTAAAAAAAATTTCCCATGTATTGGAAAGTTGTTTGCCAGCTTTTTTTTGGTTTTGAAAGAAAATTACAAGTGTCTCATTTTTTCAAAGACAACATGAACAGAAAACAGTAGAAAATTTTTATGTTTCAGGACAATAGCCACCTCAACTAGCCGTTGGTAATCACTACTTCACTGAAAACTCCTTTGTAAACAACGGTCAGCATGAGCTGGATTTGTGTCTCAGCTATTACTGAGTCCTAAGGCTGTTTCATCGACAGCTTGTCCACAAAGACTCAGAACTTCAGGCTGTAAGTTGCATAATCAACAACAGCAGGTAATGTAACAAAAGCCAACTACTAATAGCTATAACAAGGCACTAATTTTCTGTAATGACAAAATGTTCAGGCCGTTTTATGAGTACAAATCTGAGTGAAAAGCAACATCAGCACAGTGTGTCCAACTTTCTACCAACAGAAAAGCTGAAAAAACAAAAGGTTTCAGGCCGAGGCTTGACAGCACTGGAATGATATCAAAAAATAAACAAGTTTTATGTTACAAATCATTGAAAGCTACTCCATAGGTGTCTCGGACGAACATAACAAAAGGTAAAAACGAACAAAGCAGATCTCCAACATTGCAAAAATGTTGCACATAGGCCCTTAAGTTCTTTTTCATGGTTAATTCTGCTGTTGGTTCATTTTCGGTTAAGAATTACTGACTGCTGCGTTGAGGGCAAAAATCTCATTCTCAGAACCTTTAAATCTCAATTATGTTTTCAAAGGTAGTATTATGGAGAATAAACGTAAATAAATATCTATTTACTTTTGCTACAATTATCCTCATTAATTCATGTATCAAGTTATGCGAACATAAACACAAACACAAAGCATTTGCTTATATTCCGTCAGAATCCCTTTTTGTATTTCAACCTTTTTTGTTGACTTCACTTATTCTTCTCTACCTCGTTTTCCTTTTGACATTATTCTGATATATTGTGTGATACTTAATTCTAGTCCTATTTTCTTTGGTGTACGGACACAATTGTCTCACAGAGAATTATAAAGGGGTTAGGGTTACAAATGTATACCTGGAATGAATGTCACATAATTCTTAAAAAAAAAAGATTAATAAGAAGGGAAAAATGAAAAAAGCCATGAGTTTGCAGAATGTTAACAACTTTCCCTTTTTTAAATAACATGTAACTTTGGTTCCTACTCACCACTTTCCTCTTCCCATCCCTCTGGAAGAGCCACTTCACTGTGGCCTGAGGAGAGCGAGGCTGACACTCCAGGAAGGTGCTGCTATCCTCCACCCCAAACTGCACAATTTCTCTCAATCGTTTCTCCACTGCGCAGAAAAAGTAAAAAAAATATTAAAAATCTGCAGAGAGAAGAAGTGTGTATGATGTTCAAACACACTGAGACGTTTCTTCACCTTTTGCATTAAAGCCTCTACACTGCCTCAGTGGGTCACCGTGCTTCACATCCTGTCTCCTGCTCCTCCTGAGAGAAAATGAACAAATTGGAGTAAATTGATTTCCCTCTTTTATCACCCAGATACAGATTACAGCAGTGTAAAGATTACTGATTGATTAAAAGCGTCCCTGACCTCTTGGTGGACGGGGTGAAGGCAGAGCAGCTCTCGCCATCCCAGGCACAGTAGGGGTCTCGGGCCAGGCAGCAGTCGGAGCAGGCTCTGCCGTACACGCCGCAACGATGCAGCGACACCTGGGTCAGACCAGCATCTGATGACACGTACAGCTGTTGCTATAACAACACAGGAAAAGATCAAATATTTTCACTGTTATGTTTTAATACCTGCAGCGAAATGTGTCATAAAGTCAGGAAGAGGCTTTAACTTACTCTTTTAGAGGAGATCTTCATAGTTTTGACAGGAGCTCTGCTCTGTTTTTTTTTTTAGGGATAAGAAAAATTACTCAGTGAAGCAAAAGGTTTTTATGAGTTCAAGTGCGATTTTAATTTTAGAATCACATTTTTCAGCATACCCTGAAAACCTCCACTTCTTCCAGAGTCAGCTCCTCCATGCTTGTCGGGTCTTTAGGCAGAACTATAACTTTTTGAACAGTTCCTCGGTCTACAAGTGAGAGACAAAATATTTCTTATTTTCCTTTTCTTGCAAAAGTAGTTGAAATCACAGGTGTACCTCATCTGCCTCACCTGTCCCCAGGAATAACACCTCATAGCGTCCATCCACAGCATCCACCTGGTCCACCACCATGGCTGTGAAGCGGTAGTCCACACCTGTTCTCACCACCAGGGGGCGGCGGTGGATGGGATAAACTGGATGGTACATGAGAGGATGTGCTCTGATGAAATTCACAGCCTCGTCTGAAAAGTTCTTGGAGGAGCGGATACCAGGAGTGAAGGTTCCTCCTGGACACTGGATTTAAAAAAAACAAGAAGAGATGCACTGAAGTCTGAAGATTAAGATTTGTGAGGCTGATAAGGATGTTTTAATTTAGAGATAATAAAAACGTACAGTTCCAGGCCGAGGGTAGGGGATCTTGCCAGTGTACTCTGTCCATTGATAATTATGTCCATGTTTGTGGGCAAACGGTCCATTGAAAACGTTTCGGATATCAGCCATGGAGTACACACACACAGCTGAACCCTTGAACACAGAGCTGAGCAGAAAGAGACAATTAGGGTAATTAAGCAACAGTTACAGCATGAATCAGCCACAAAAACGTGTGATTGGGTTGGGTGAGGTGTGATTGTATCTCTCAAAATCGACTCACCCTGCTGTGGTGAAGAGAGCATACACTGTCGGATTTCGTTCATCCTGTGTCGGCTGGATAAACACATCCCCTGGAAGACAAAAAGGCACAATCTCAATCAATCACAGGAAGGTAAAAGCCCCTGCAATTAAAATGCTATCAGCTAAAAGTCAGTGCTGATTTCATCGGTGTCTCACGTAGTTCATCAAATCGTGTCTCCACTCCGTCTTCTCCAATCACTGAACAGATAAGACGAGCTTTCAAGAACGTCGTCCAGCGGTTCACCAGGGACTTCTGCCCTCCTTCATCATTCTAGACAGGAAGGAAATTGGGTCAAGGCTCAATTCCTACAATGGGTTTCATTTTACAAACTAAGATAGATCTGTTATCACAACCTATGAGATGAGTTTTGGCTCACCAGACACACTCTCCCCACCCGGGCCAAAACACTGGGGCTGGCCCCGCCACTTGAATCCAGAGTCTTCTCACGGAAAAAGAAGTAAAGTTTATCATCGTTTCTTTCTGCACTGTCGGGGATCTGCTGAATCTGAACAAACACCGGCTCTGAGAGGATAAAGACATAAGCGAGGAGAGGATTGACCAAAGTGGTTGTCAAATAAAATGAGAGGAGTCATAACCTGTAATCAGAGACATTTACCTCCTCACACCCAGAATTACTCACCGTTGAGCCACCTGGAGTCGTACTGTTCAGTCCTGATGGCTGGTCGGCCTCCCATGGTCCTAAACAGAGCAGCATCTGTGCTCATGAAGTCAATATGGACACCTGCGTATAGATTACCATCTGCAAAAGGGGGAAAAACAAGAGAATGAAACAGCGAGACTCTGTAGGGAGAAGAATTTTGATCAGATTCGGTGTTTTTCCACCCAAAAACAGAAGAATATCTTACTGAGTAGAACTGCAACACTCTCTTGTTTGGGATCGTAAGAACATTTTCCCTTCCCTGAGTCCATATACCCTGGGACTAGCCGAAACAGGTAGTCCTGCATAAGACAAGAAGAAGCATTAAAAATAGACGTCACGGGGGAACATGGGAAAATCATAAACAAATCACTGTCCCAGTTTGTAGTCCTGAAATATTTATCAGGGCGAAGCTTTCCAGGCCTGCTGCTGCGAAGGGGTTTTAGCAGTAAATCTCGCTCTAGGGGGAAAACGTAAACGTCTGTGCGTTCACCTCTGCCCTCCAGCCACGGTTGATAAACGTGCAGATTGGCTGGTATGCCCCCGTCCCACAGGTGTAGAGGTGGGTGCGGTTCCATGGCTCTATCAGGCGCACAAAGTTGGCACATTCACCCTGAACAAAGAGGAGTAAGACAAATGGAATTCAAACATCACCTTCGCCATTGTCCCGTCTTGAAAAACAGATGCGTTTTTTTTTTTTTAAATTTTACACACACAGCAGGAGATCCCACCTGTCTTCCCTTTCCCGTCATCTGACATTCCCCCTTTCTCTTCGCAGACGCCGGCCAGTGAATCTGTGTTTGTGAAATACAGGATTATTAAGGATCACTGCATTCCGCTACATACCGAATAGCAGACTGGATTTATGAAACAGGAAGGAGGTTGAACCTACTATAAGAGGTTCCTTGTTGACGTTGTGCATGTCCAGAGCCACCAGGTACTCCCTGCTGCCCAGGTACAGACGGCCCTGATCCTGATCCATCAGCAGGATGCGATAATCGCTGGTGTTGAAGGAGAAGCTGAAGGGCCGGGCTGCTTTTGTATCCATCAGTTCTGTGTGAAAAGTGTGCCAGCTTTGTTATTCAATCCAAGCTTCAGTACAGACTCTAGGGCCCGATAAAAGACGGGCAAATATAGAATTATTCCCACACTGAAGCACAAAAAAGTCAGGGAAGAATATGTAAAAATTTAAGTCTTCCAAAGGGGCAGCTCTTCTGTTAGCTGCATAATACTTGAGGATACATATCATTTCATTTTCTGGAACATGGAGGATTTGATAACATCTAATCACTTACTAAACAGCACTTAACTGTAAAAGGCTGGTATTATGTTGTGTTGCCCACTGTCAGGATGGCATTACTTTTTTCTACCTCTATTCATCTACTTAAACATCTTAAAATATCGCACAGTTGTGACTTAGCTTCTGATGGCTTTTCATTTCAAGAAAACATGACAGAACAAGAAAACTCTAAAAGAAGGGACATCTTAGAAGTCAGAATAAAACAACAACAACCACAACAACAAAAGCCCTTCAGTGTCAGAAAACTGAAGGCTCGTCTCAACCAGGAGTACCAGGAACTTTTTGTTCTAGGAGCTTTTTCATTGGAAGACATACTTCTTGAGGCCCTTGCTAACTGCTTTTCCACCTCAGCCTGAAACCCTGTGAAGGAATTTTAGGAGCCCACTCGTCCAGCTGTTTGGTAAATTAAGTCACTTGCCCACCTCTTTTTTGAGCCTTTTTAAAAGTTTAAACAAATAACACTGGAAGCAGGGAAGCTTTAATTTGTAAAATAACTTCAGGTGATGGGAAAATATGTTTTCATGTGAAATCTCCCTTTCTACCTGTCCTCCATTCTCTCTGGTCAGCTGGTGTCTGATTGAAGATTGGGGGCAGTTTTTAATGAAGAGAACAACCTTCAAGCCTTTTATATCACCCCATAGCATCCATACCATAAGAAGTAGTAGAAGTAGTTGTTCATATAGGAGAACAGTTTTTCTGATTAAATAGCATGATGTTAAACACGTTTTAAAATGATAATGAAAGACCTGTCTTTAAACATGACTTTTAACTTTTGGGAAGTACCACCCAAGCAGATATGTTTTAAAGAGGAGATGGAGTGCAGATGGCCATGTGGTTTAGGTTGCCTTCCATGATGTTTGCCTGCACGCTGGTGGCCGAGTCCTAGCCCATGTCGAATTAAAGGCATGAAAGCCCCCCAAAAAAACAAAACAAAAAACCCCCTACCCTAGAACTTAATTTGGAGCAAGGTTCCTGCTATTGAGCTCCTGAAAAGGTTCTTACTTCCTAGGAAAAGTTCTTGCATTGGAAAAGCCCCCTCAGATGTATTCTGTGGCACTCATTGGAGATGTGCTTGCTGTGGCCCTCGAGATTGTTTGAGAGATATTCTCATACAGCCATTACCAGGAACTGCAATGCCCCGATACAATTCATTGAGTCCACATACCAATATCTATATGTGGGCTTCGGTATCAACCAATATAGATCCAATCTGATATAAAAAATCATTTTAAATTCTTCCTTCCTCAATATCAGAAAGAGAATAGTTTTTTTGTCAACTTCAGGCTTTTCTAACTTTTTGAACGAAAACAGAATTTTTATATTTGCATGTTATAAACTGGCAGTACTATTTCTTTTCTCATTGTACACTGCAACGGACAAATTTTTAAATCTTCAGTACAAATAGGAACTATCACTTGACTGCAAACCTCAACAGTAGATAAGGAAGGAATAAACTTGCACATGTTGCAAGTTGTCATCACAGTTGTTGGCTAAACAAGCCTGAAGACTACTGGTATATGATGTCCAGATCTAACTTTTTTGAGTTTCTATCAGGGATGTATACCCAATACAAGGATAAGATCTGTGTATTCCTTTATAAATGTGGCAACCAAGACCTCAAAATTGTTGAGAGACAAACTGTCAATTGCCCAAACAAATTTTGTCTGTTTTTTTTCAACAAAATAATCAAGTACTAAATCAAAACATGACTTAAAATTATGACAATGATGATGACAAAATCAGTCAACACAATATATCTAAACCACACCCCCTCTTTGTCTACCCCACAACACAGCTGAATGGCTACAAATAGAGGGAAGCCATGCCCATGTGCAAATTGCTGGAAATAATGTCAAAAATACAAAAGGGGTGAAACATGGCAAATAATCAACACCGGAAAACCTTTCATTACTTCCTACAGTAAAGTTGGGATCTTGAAATGTGGTCTGTACAGAAACAAAGACAAGCTCTTAACAGAAACGTCCTGACTGCTCACACTCAACCTGTGTCAAAGACTGATAAATATGATCATCATCTTCATTTGTGCTGTGATAAAATGTCAAAGATATTTGCAGGCACAAGATTATCAATAGACTGTTAGAAGTCAGAGAGTCTGACACATTTTTCTCTTGTATTGGTTTTGTATTTGATATTTGAGATGTTTCACACCACAAACGGAACAAATAGTCCAAAGTGTGCTCATCTCTATCAGCCTCAGACAAAAGAAAGCAAGATAGTCTGCACAAAAGGATGGTTCTCTTCATTATTACCCCTCATGCCCCCAGAGTTACAGGCTTAAATTGCTTAAACAGTTGGTCAATATAAAGATTTTGTTAAAAAAAAGAAACCGCTCTTTGAAAACTAACAGCAGAGGGAGCAGAGGTAACCTTTATAAACCTTTCACATTACTCCCTTTTTGCCTTTAACATGTTTCATTGCTGACTTGGTTGAACTTGTGGCCTCTTTAACAACACCCTTCTCACTTCTTTTCTGAAAAATGTGTGTCACTGATTAAATATAACTCAACTTGGTGCATTTTAAGAAACACATTCGCTTTTAAGATCTTAATATTTTATGTGTCCTGCCTGTGTGATTGAGTTTAAGGCACCACGTGCCCTGTAGAGTTGGGCGAAAAGCAGGTCTCTGAGGGAACACGGTCAGTGGAACTCGCTGCTAATTCTTAAGATCAGGATTGTGTTCAGCCGAGCGTAACCTGTTAAGACTCGCCGCAGTGGAAAATGTTTCTGCTTTCTTTTTTTCTTTCTTTTTTTTTTGTTCTCCTGAAAGCTTTGATTGAACAATTTTCATGTGCTGAGCGAGCTGCGTGCTGCACTCTGCCTCTGAATGTGACTTTTTTTCCATTCTTCTGTTCAACTGCTCCATTTAAAAACATAAAAAGGAGCACAGAGACACATGTTCGGAGTATTGTCCAGCATGTTTGCACACTGGGACATGATGTGGGCCCGGTAAAGACAGCAGGCTTATATAATGACAAATGTTCACAGAGACCCCTCAGAAGCTGGCTTACAGGGATTCAGCAGGAAGCACAATCTTTATTTACATCAAAGTGCCGCCATCTTCCTTTTGAGGTCACTGTTAACAGGATGTAGTCAAGGTGTGACTAAAATAAGCTATGCAATCGGATCTCCGGACGACATGACATGGAGACACAGGGTTGGGAACGGGGGTCCGGTCCTGTTCCTGAGAGGTAAACACAGGATAACAAGCCTCTGGATCAGCTCCACTGGGCCGTAGTGGATTCACAGTAAGAGCTAAAAGTAGAAACACCACACCCCTATACATGTCTCCATCCTCCAAAAATAGCAAACAATGTACTGCCATCATCTGGTAAACATTCAGCTAACACTTATCCCCTGACAGCATAGTGACAGTGACGGGGAAACACTGGGAAGGACGTACAATTTGAGCATGGAGCCTCTACTGGGCCACTATTATAAGCTCTCGTGTTACAACTTGACAACATATTGTCACTGAGGCTCTAATGACCACTCCAGTTTAGTCCCCAGCCTATCTCAAGTATGAGTAAACTGGTGACAGCACAGTGAGGGCCTGGGATTTTGTACGAGGCTTTAATTACACTGCACATTTTACTCTCTAGTGATGCTGACTAATTCGATCAAATGAGGCTGAGGGAAGCCCTTTGAAGTGCGCCTAAGTGTCACGACTTCCCAGCGACACAGGAAACAATGCTAGATCTGTATCCTCCTGAGTGTCACTCAGTCCAGCTCTGTGAGAGGTCACATGTCCACCAGCCGCTCCGAAAAACCGCCTCCACAGGCGCCTCAGGGGGAACAAAGACACCCGGTGTCACAAACAATGGACAATCAATCCTTCGGGTGGCAGAAAACAGACGGCCAGCAAATCCAACTTGTTTCTTTCAGTTTGTCCGCTTCAGGGGGGAGAAGTGGGTGAGTCATTCAAAGTGTTGGAAACTTTATCAGCTATCTGAAAATCGGACAGATGCTCGGAAGGAGCAACTTTATCTTTGAGGAGAGCTCTCTGAATTCCTGTATCTCACACAGGGAGGAACTTATCGAGTTCAAGACCAAACTTGTGTAATTGGTCAGGCTGTTACTTTCAAAATCACACACACACACACACACACACACACAAAAGAAACATGGGTGTGTGTAAGCTGTTTACTGAAAGGGGATTAGTGTTTAAGTTCATATAGGAATGTGCAGAAATGACTCTCTTGGACCGTGAATTGAAATGTTGCTGCATAACCTCACACAGTGTGGAAACAGCTGCTTTCAGTTGCACAAAATCAGCTTAATTCAGAACAGCAATGACACATCTCATGATCAGCTCACCTCTAATCTGCATCAGATGTCCCCCTCGTTCAATTTTTACAAAGTAGAAACTTTGCTGTTTGGGCGTTTTTACTCTGTTGCATTTGGACAAGGCTGAGTGTTTCCAAACTCATATCTTTTGTTGATCACATGTGAGAGCATGTTTGTGCATGTTTATATTTATAAATGTAAACAACATGAAGGCCTCAGGTATTTTCCCTTTTTTCAGAAACTGCATAAAAAAATTCAGGGTTTACTAGGACAAATATTTGAAAAACGGGATATTGAGACGTAAAATGTCTCCAGCGGTGCAGACCATTTCCTGCAGAGCAATACTCGCCTCAGACAAAACTTAATCATCCTCCAAATAAAGACAAGCAAACTAAAAAATAAGAAAACCACAACTCACTGGAGATAAAACACCAAACACATTGATGTTGTCTAGACCTGACTCCAGACCTGACTCCAGACCACAACATTTTTGACCCACCTCCACATGAAAGCACTGAAGAATGTTATGAACCTGATTCATGCCTTTAATTCTCACTTGAACAAACTTCAGGTGTGACATTTGTGCTTGCAGTGACAACATGATAGGGATGTAGTAATAACTGTAATCCCAAAGCACTGTTTTGATCAAAGGTGTCACTGAAATATCTGGAACATGAGACTTAGATTTAATGGGCACTTGGGAAAATCCCGAAATCCTACTAAAAAAGGGTCTTAAAATGATCATCCAGCCCCTTTTTTCAACCTAGCAGCCAAACTTTGCACTTCTAAAGTATCCTTTTGTGCCTGCGATCAGATTTCAGGTGTTTCCTCCTTGTGTCATCATGTCTGACATCAAAAACAAAGAAGAGACAGGTCAGGCTGGAGAGTGTTGGCTTCAGGGTGTGGGCAAAAACTCGGTAGAAGGGCACAAGCAGTAACCCTCCACACGTAATATCCACCTTTTGTTTTCAGTGTTGGGCTGTTTGACATGAGGCAGGAAACTCGTTCTTTACATATGTAACAAGAGGAAACAAGAGCGTCCGTGTGGATGGGCGCGTTGGACCGTGCCTGATTGACTCGGTGGGAAGTGAGTAAGAGAAATTACGACAATCCTGGCTGTCAGAGGAGTTTGGTTTAATCTGTATGAGCTCACCTTTGAAGGAGAGGCGAACCCGCGGAGCAGACTGCTGAAGGGCCGAGCCTCTGTAAACACACAGGGCCAAAAGGAGGAGTTGGGCTCCAGATGCTGTCATGGTAACAGTCATGCAGGTAGCCCACAGAGATCTAAATCTGGAGGAGAAAAAAGAAAGAGGAATGAACTATTATTACAGAGTGCCCCTTGAGAAATGGGAGACAGAAAAAGAAGGAAGGACAGGAAAGAGACTCTCTCTCTCTCTCTCTCTTTCTCTGTCTCTCTTTCTCTCTGATCTCCTGGATCACAAGTTTGGCCTGCAGCCTTCTAAGGGGAGACGTATAGTTTGGCAGGAGGGAACAACGTCCAAATCTTCACACCTGCACTGGAAAATATGACAGGCCTATTATTTATTTAAAGAGTAAATGTAGTGAGGTATGTGTTGAGACTGTAAAAAAGCATTAGTAGGCACATTCATGAGGGGAAAAAGTCTGAAAAAGGTGATTAATGTCTCCTTGTCATCTTGTACATGCTCTTAAACATGTTATGCTTTCTGAAACATATATTTATCTGTGTTTGGTGTAAGAGGATGATTAAAGAAAGACTCTGATGCCCATTAGTAACCCCGTCTGCTCCTCTCAACAAAAGCACATCGGCGTTCTTCTTGGAGTTGACGAGTGAAATACATGACAGTTCAAAGAAACAGGTAGTCCTCGCTGAAACAATTTCTGACAGTTTTAGGGGTGTTGAAACGTGGCCTAACTGTTAGACCTTAACTCAAGCATTCATTATGCATCTGCACTTTGCTGGAGAGGATCCCATATAAATTATGAATACTAAAAGCTGAGTCCACAACATCCATTAAATTGTCTCCCTGAAGGTGTGCTTTACTCGGCCTATAAGCCATCCCAAGGGCTTTTCTTTTTTCCTCATGGCATCCTTGTAGCTTTGGCCTCCGGTGGCACAAGGTACAAGCGTGGAAGAACGAGGGCTTTTAAAGTGGGGAGGCATTCGTGCAGAAAAACAAGTGAGAGATTTCGCAAAATTATTTCATTATGTTTCACAATAACAGGAGGATTTATGTGCGCCACATTGTATGAAAAATATGTCCCTCAGTAAAATATAAAGATTGCGATTAAAGTGAAATGACTGGCATGCGTGAATGTTTGGGAATTGAAAACAGAAGCCAGGGGGAACGCCTCACAGGCTTCCTGGCATCATCACACAGTTGCCATATATCTGCTCACCAGGGGAGCTTGATCTCCATTCCTCCCATCAAACGCTGTATATTCACTGCTGATATCTGTTGATCACTAGAGGGGAAACTACTTTTAAAGGAAGTAGAAAATATTACTCCCAATCCATGCAGTAATTTATGATTGAGGTAAATTATTGCTGTTTGAGTGTGTGTTTTTGCCCTTTTACTGCACATCATGTGCACAATGTGATCACCTGGTTGTAGAGGGTGATAGTTGCCTTTCTTTGTTTGCATTGTTTACATTTTTGTAGCTTTTGAAAGATGAGATGGTTTTTAGTTAAATGTTAAAAATGCATGAGTGAAATGAAAGATATACTCAATTAGAGATAAAATGTCATATCAAATCACAGATAACAGTCACCCTTAACAAATAACATCCTAAAATGAATAGCATTTCAGACAAATGTGTGAATTTTGTTATCATAAATAACAAAATATCAGGGTAAACTGAGAATAGGACACATTTCCATCACATTTGCAAATTGTTTTCAAAATCTGCAGTATACCAGAGCAAAAGGTGCACTGTGCTGTCTCAGGATGATCAAATTTATCAGCTATATTTTAGGTTTTTTTTTAAGAATTTGTAGTGGAGAGTTGAACAACCTTAATCAGACATGTTAAAATCAGGAACTACATCAGAATAATGAGCCTGTAGGACTCCATACATGGTGGCCCGATCCTTATTTCCCTGAAAGACGGTATTCCTCCTGATTTTCTGTGCTGGGTGGTACCCTCAGTACAGATTAAAGTTCAGCTGTAAAAACACATGGTATCCATTTAGAGCGAAATAATTACATATTTTCAATAACCTTGCCTTTTTTCGTGGAGGAGTTCGCCCTTACCTGTGAACTCAACATCCAGAAATAGGAGCCGAACAAATGCGGGCAGGACCTCAGTCAAATAGCACTCAGAGTGACAGAGTAACCAGACAAGAGTTAAAAGTTAAACCACAGAGAAGTTAAATGTCCTACCTTTGAATCTGGACTTTCTCGATACGCGTTAGAGGTCCCAAAACTTGCGGGATGTTACGGCTGCATTCCCCGCGTTTAGTGCCTCGGAGCTGGGTCTGAAAACCTCCGTCAGCAGGAGCAGGAGCAGCTCTGCGCAGGCTTAAAACAATCCGATAGGTTTACAAAATTCCCTTAGAGAGAAAGAAAATAACTAAGCCCGATCAGCTCCAGTTAACTGGCTGATTTCTTCCATGAAACATTAAAAAAACACAGCTGATCCCAGAAGGCGTCTCCCACTCTCTCCAAAAGTTTACGCCTGGATTGAAGCAGACATCTCCTGGATGTGGACAAGATGTTGGTGAACTGATCCTTGAGTTTGAGTGTGAATCAAGTGACCAGGTGCAGGTGTTGGGAGAGAGTCTGCCCTGCTGTCCTCTTCCTTCTGTTCTGCCCCCACCCTGCCTTTCCTCTCCTGTTGGCCCCACAGCAGCATTGGACCAAACCCCTTGGTACACCATATGGGTATGATTAACCCTGTCACTGCTGGTGTGTGCTCCTCTCTGATGCAAACTGCTTGATATTAGAAGCCAAAGTGAAATTAAAGCAGCAGTATAGTGCAGTTTAACAACACATGCTGCTGCTTTATACTAATGCTATGCATGCACCAGCAGAGCCACAGACTATTCTTATGCATGATCCAGGAGCCGATACACACTTGTAGAGGAGTTGGGGACTGCCCCTCGGACAGTGTCACTATGAAAGTCAGGTCAGCCGAAAAAAGATTCCCAGGATTCCTCTAGGGCTGGCTCCAGCACTCATGGCAACAGTGACAAAGCAATGAGAAGGGGGTAGGACTGGACGTAAAGGACATCCATCCTGTTCACAGGAGTCTTGAGCTTGAAATTAAAACAGCTTTCAGGGCTCATCGTTGCTGGCTTTGTGGTGGACTGTGACGCGGTATGGTGCTCTAAAGGCACCGAAGAAAGAGTGGGAATGTATTCACAGCCAGACAGTAAAATAGGATAAACACATGAGGCAAAGTGGTGTGTCAGTGTGTAAAAGGTCACAGAGGAAAGCAGTTACTGGCAGGCCACAGAGATTTTTGATTGTAACTTGTTTGGGAGTTTTAGGAAGGCCTTTCAGTATTAGATGCCGCTTGAAATCGTCAGTGGGATGTTGTGTTGAAAAATCTTGGTATTTTTAAGAAGAGATACAGTTAACCCTAGACTCAGCAAGTGCAGCTTCATAGCCTTGAGGAAGCTTATTGCACCACTGACTGGCTTACACTGTAATGAGCCAACTGACTTTAAAACCTTATGTTAAAGCAAATTTTACTACCATAAGCTTACATATGATACAGTGAGCTTACTACTGGCATAACAACCTTATGACTAATCCTTTTTTCACATACTTACTCACTGTATCTTTAAACCCATGGCTAGCTTTTACTACCTGTAGGCCAGCTGATGGCAGATAAATAGTGAAACTTGTATAGCTTTTAAATTCATTATTTAACATTATCTAATGATAGCAAGCTGGTGACAGATAATTGCTGTTCAATCCTTGTTTACTTTGTCACAAAACTTTTATAAACATTAACTTGGATGCATTATGTTAGCTAGATTACACATCTATTAGCCAGCTAATAATGAAAAAGGTCAGTCATAAAAGCTAACTTAAGAGTTCTAACATTTCCTTGCTAACATACAGTTTATTGCATTATTACATTCCTGCTTATTTTCCCATGAGCTACTGGGAAAAGCTATTGCTCACCTGTTGGCTATTTGATGCCAGATTCTAAAATGTAAATTATTTAGCATTAACATTGGCTAACTGACATTCATAGTAGCTAGTGACAGTAAAACGACTATTAGAATTCAACACTTACTAAATATCATTACAGCAGGTTTTATAACCATTAGCTTTAACTGTTAACTAGCTTAAATACCCATTAGCTCGCATTTTAAAGACAACTCATTGACTACATCACTGAAGCTAACTGTGTAACTCCACCATTTCCTTGCCAACTTATTTTACCATTAGCAAGCTAACAATTTCATCAGCTATAATGTTCAGTGCTAACTGTGCTAAATTAACATTTCCTTATTACTGTTAGCTAGCTTAGATTAGGCACTTACGTGTTTAGCTGATGTTGCCAGATCATGTCCAAAGGTGACACAAAGCAGAAAGAAATCCTTGAGCTGATTTGAAGCAAACAGTCATGGTGAAAACTCTTGTGGTAGTGATGGCTGAGTTTTCTTGCACTGCTACCTTTTTACTTCTACATACTTACATGCTATTCATTTACAAAACACTGTTGGATTTCATGAACTAGCTTTTTAAAATCAATTAATTAATTAAAGCTTAACTCATTAGAAAAGTCTGTACTTGCACATATATGAGCATAGTAAGAACAGACTATGGTAGAAACCATGTTTGAGACAAAAATTATTGTTTAGTTTAACCTTTACATGTTCCTTACGTTAAAGTGAGAGAGGCAGGGTAGATGTCCTTAAATGCAACCAGTCAGAAGTGAGAGCTGTAGCTCCTCAGGCTTCACAGCCACTGAACACTTGGGTGATTATTATTGTTGGATGGATACAGTCTTCTCATTCTTAAGATCTTCAAAATTGTTGAGTCATTAAAAAAAAAAAAATCACCCCCACATACAATGTGTGCCGTTCGCAAAATTAATGATTTGGACAGGAGACATTATTTATGCCAGGCTGTAAACATGTTAATTTCTGCTCTCAAAATGCCTTTTTTTGTTGGCTTGGTGTGTGACATCCGGAGCCAGCCTCAAGCGGACACTCGACCAACACCAGCTTTTAGCATTTGTGCATTGTCTCATATTTTCAGACTGGAGTTTGCCTTTAACACACATTCTCAGGTTTGATTCATTAAGCACGTAAGTAGTGACTTTATCTCAAGTTGAGCATCAGCCAGTTATAATCCACAGACGCTGGAGTGTCATGATGATGTGTCCAGAAGGGAGTTTTTGTTTCCTGCCCCACAGGAGGTATCTATCTGTTTCCAGCTGAGGAAATGAGTCAGAAGCGTGTTCCAAGTTCAGCTTTCCGGCTACTCTCAACTTTGGCCAAGTACACCAGTACAATGACCAGCTCTCACCTCTTCTTACCGTCACATACCTATATCTCTTTAGCGGAACCAACCTATAGCCTTATCTGACCAGCATGTACCCACTGCTGCCTCGACATGTTGACAAGATAGCTGGAGTCCTTTATCCACCCGTGTATTTTGCTTCTGTGTACATGAGCATGAGGAGCAGGAAACAGTGCCGGAACAAGCCTCCAACATGATGAATTGAAAAGTATCATGGAGACAGGCAGTGTTGAATTAGAAAATAAACACTGAGTCTGTTTTCTAGTCCACAAAAAGCTCTGTCAGGAAGACCTCTTCGTCTAATGGATAGGTAACGTAAAATGGGAGGTAGACATTTATCTCTGTAGGGCAAGCAAAGGCTCCGGCTAAATCCCAGGCCCACAGACACATCAATCACAGCAACGCCAGGGGCAGAGGATTGTCCCCTCGAGGAAAAACAACCCATTATTTGACCCGCTGATGGTCTTTCCTGGAGTTTATTGATGAATTGAAGAGTGTTTGAACATGCCTGTTATAGAAAAGCAAGTGCAGGATGTCACAAATGTTAGCTGGGATGGACTACCTTGACCCTGAGGGTAAATTGTAGGGTGTGGAAAGTAAGGCTAGAATTATTCCTCAGGATTATTTTCTTTATTTACAACCAGAGCACCTCTCACAGAAGCCTAATTATTATCTTACAAGTCAGGGAAAAATGTAAACACCCAAATGCAAGATAAGCACAAAGGGAACAGGTGTGTGTGACATCCATGCACTTCACACACCAGTGATTATCAAAGGAGAGCTACTTTGGAAAACATCTTCAACATGAAGGGCGCATACGTGGCGCACATTCCAGTTGCAGCTCGCCTGCTCCACTCTCACTGTTTTGGACGTGAGGTGATTGCAGGTTTTTACAGACATACAGGAATACTGTAGCTGAAGCCTCCCTGAGATGGAGCACCGTCTGGAGTCGTCCAACATGCCACGTGTCCAGCAGGCCAGCCAGCCAGCGAGCCAGCCACCATCTGCCTTGAAGACAAGACTGGCACTCTCCCTTGCTATAAAATGCAGCTGGGAGAATCAACAGCTGTCAAAGAGGAGCTCTTTCCTAATAACAAGAAGTGTGTGTAAGGGAGGGAGTGAAGGAGGGAGGAGGGTTACTGTACATGAAAAGGCGGATAGTGAGGATGTGAGGGGGATGAGTTAAAGACAGTGTTTGTGTCTGCAGAGATAAATCTGCCAGCAATTTTGAAAAATCCCTTTGAAAAAGCCAGTGAGCAGTCAAGTGTTGGCAAAAGCAACAAATGCTTTTTATCATCAGGGTGATTTGAAAAGCCAGTATTCTACAATAAACTCATTCAGGGTCACAGTTTCAAATGTTCTTTATGAAGCCAATGCCAGCTGTGTCCAGGGCATGAAAGTCATCTAAAATCAAGAGAAAGAAGGATTTTTTTTTAAACTTACTACCCACTTAATTGGCCTACAACCACAAATGTGTCTTATAGTAAAAGTGCAAAAGTTTTGGGCCATATTCAGAATAGTATAAAGTATTTTTAGGAAACAACATTGTAGTCATTACCACAAACATACTTGTAGTGCGTACCCTTCTGCGGAGGCTGCCATCTTGAACTGCCTTGTCCCTACAGTAGCTCACAAAAGACAAACAAGCAGCACTGGTGTTGTTGTATGTAGTGAGGATTTTTTTTTATTTTAAAGCTCCGATGAAGAAGACTGTGTTGTGTGCTTAATAATTTGTATGGATAGATGTTTTTGATGGTAAGAACTCTACAAATGGAGGGTCAGACTAGTCTTCTTGTCCACGGATCTGAAATACGCACCTTGCCTTTTATATCTTATTACTGCCAGCTATGAGGTTGTTTAATTTTCTCTTTTGTTGTGCCTACCATCAGATGTCTGCTGTTTCATCCAAAAAGGTTTGCCAAAGTGAATATTTCAATTGTACAACCCCAAATGCAATGAAGTTTGGACGTTGTGCAAAATGTAAATCAAAACAGAATACAATGATTTGCAAAACCTCTTCAACCTATTTTCAATTGAAATACCACAAAGACAAGAAATTTAATTTTCAAACTGATAAACTTTATTGTATTTATGCAAATATTTGCTCATTTTGAAATTGATGCCTGAAACACGTTTCAAAACAGTTGGTTCAGGGGCAACAAAAGACTGGGAAAGTTGATGGATGCTGAAAACACACCTGTTTGGATCATTCTACAGGTGAACAGGTTAATTAGAAACAGGTGAGTGTCATGATTGGATGTAAAAGGAGCATCACGAAAAAGCCTAGCCATTCACAAGCAAAGATAGACTGTGGATCACCAGTTTGTGAAAAACTGCATTAAAAAATAGTCCAACAGTTTAAGACCAATGTTTATTAATTCAGTTGCAAGGAATGTGGGGATTCCATTATCTACGATTCATGATATAATCAGAAAAATCAAAGAATCTGGAGAAATCTCTGCATGTAAGCCGCAAGGCCAAAAATCAACTTTGAATGCCCCTCAAGAGGCACTGCATGAAAAACCAACATCATTGTGTAAAGGATCTTACCATGTGGGCTTAGGAACACTTCAGAAAACCATTGTCAGTTGACACAGTTCATCACTGCATCTACAAGTGACAGTTCAAACCCTACCATGCAAAGACAAAGAGATATCAACAACTGACAGAAACGCCACCACCTTCTCTGGGCCTAAGTTAATTTAAAATGGTGTGTAAATATACTTCAGCTTTGTCTTTTGGACAAGACACATATTTAATCCATGGATAAGTTTATCGAATAATCTGGACTTTTTTCATAAACATGATCAGAAAGGTATATTTTGTGTGCTGTGTTTTATAGAACACTGTAGTTTACGGATACCGACCTGTTTGTTGCTTTGGTTAATTTTGTTTGCTTAAAATAAATGTCCACCTTTTGACTCAGACCAAATAAATAGGCAATTGTTAACTTTTTGTCTGTTTTTCTTACACATGCTGTCATCCAAGCATCGTTAATCCAACTTCTGAACCTGTTGCACACAAGTTTAATGTACAAACAATTTTCAGCTTCTCACGCTCAGTGTGACACCAGAAAAAAACAGGTTAAATGTAGATAACTTTTGTGCTTAGAGAATTTATAACAGAGAATGAAAAGTGAGATTAGAGTCTGTGTTATTTTTCAGTCAGTTTTCTATGCCTCCATACAATCTGCACATGCAGACATGTGGATACACAAACAAAAACATGCATTTCTTGCAAACATGCAGGCAAACACACAAGCTTCCATTAAAAAACAAGTTCAAGATGTGCTTTCATTGGTATCAGGGTTGCATGCCAACCTACATGTGTACAATGTTAGTATGCAGCTATAGGATTCACATGGACACACCTACACATCAACATGTGCACTCTGCACATACTCTGCAGTTTCAATTAAAATAAAACCGATTTCTCTTATCTCTCTCTACACCCTTCCTTTCTCCTACCTTTGAGCACATCCTTGAGACACCGGACTCCAGGTGAATTTCAATGTCAAAGTCAGGAAGGTAAAGCAAGCACAGCAATCTGTTCACTCTGTCAAGTGGTTGTGTGTAGGTGTGCGCGTGCACCCGAGTGTGTACTGTACGTGCAATGTGATTGGTGGGGGGTAGACCTATTCATCTGTCTGGTGTGATCGTAGCTATGTGTAACTGGGCCTAGGCGTGAGTATGCACTCTGTGATCTCCCAGATAAGAGTCATCCATCTGCTGTGTGTATCTGTCAGGGCCCAGGCAGCCCTGCTTATCACTGCACTCATCCATTTCCCCTCAATCATACTCACTCTATTCCCTTCGTTTTCACCTCTGCACAGTTCAAATGTGGCGCTTTATCTTGATTAGCTGACAAGCAGACAATCACGCATAGGTGCACCATGTTGTTGAAAACCTGCAAATATGTAGGTGATGTGCAGCCTCTACGAATGTGCACACATGCGTGGAAGTGCTTAAAAAAATGAACTCATGCTTTCTGAAACTAGAATATAAACACGCACACACAGGGGCAAATGCTCTAATAATATACATGCTGATAGAGCACGAAGTGGGCTTTAGGCTCTGCCTTGGAAACCTCAGTCTCTACAAGTGCCCTTATGTTGGTTTTGAAGCAACAAGAAAATTCATGTGGTCCATAAAGTTTTTTTAATCCTTTGAATGACAGATTTATTAGTGACAACAAGCAAAGGCATATTCTCAATATCCAATTTTTATTTGTCATTAAACATCAATGTAATTTAACATGTCATGTTGGATTTAATTTCTGTTTATTTGTTTTGTGTATCAGTGCTATATGCACTACGTCATCAGTCTCTCATTGTGGGAAAGAACAACAAAGCTAAAGGCATTTATGCTGTAATGTTTTTGTTACAATAATGCATAGAACGAGTGCATTAAGTAGAAGTCACTTGTAAATTTAACCCCTTGGCATACGGTGTATAAGGATTTCTAAATCGCTGCCAATGCCCCTTTCTTTCCTCTCTATACTCAACAAAAAGCTCAGGTCTCCCTAACAAAAGCTAATTTCTAATTATAGACCCTGTCAGTAACTTAATTAAGTGTACATTTTCTTTTCTAGATATAAGTAGACATTTCAAAATACATGAACTCAAAGCTTTTTGGGAAATTCAACTTTCTATGTCATGTCATGAATACGATAAGATGGAAGTGTGTTTTGTGAACATGGCGCTATTTGAAGGCACCAGAGGACAGAAAAGTCTGAGGTTCTTTGTTATGGGATACACTCAAGTAATTTCTATAAATGTTTATTTCGAAACTGACCATTACACTCTGGTTTCTTTCATTGACTTTAAAAATATACACCAAACAATACAAACACTATAATTGAACACTGGCACTTATATTTTCACTGAATAGAACATATTAAACTAGACAAGTTGGTGTTCAGCAGTTGAATTAAATAACTTTTAAATCTAGATGCATTTGGCCCAAAAAGATTCTTTTACATATAGAAAAAGAAGAAGAAAAAGAGTCAAGGATCAGTCCTTTGTGAAGGCTCAAAGCCTTTTTGGATGTGCTTCAATCATATGATTAGCTGACATGTTGATCTTCTTTGACTGATGAGCTGACTGAACTGGTCCCAAAGAGTAAGTTCACAGCAAATACAATAAATCACAAGTTTAAAGTTTGTGGATTATTCTGGGAAGACCCCTAAATCCATAACAGAGTGTTTGAAAATGTGGATGAAAATACAAAGAAAGAGGCCCCTGGCCCTGAAAAAGCCATTTATGCCCCTGTGCGCGTGTAGTCAAACTATCACATTATCTATGGTTGATGTGCCTCGAACATTAAGAATGGATTGCTGTGTGTGTTGTCTTTTCATTTCCCCCTTCACAGTAAATCCTTCAGATTCCAACCACGGTCAACTCTATGAGACGTGAGAGCATGAAGCAGCATGACAAGATGATTTGTGTACAGTAGCAACACGGGCTCAACCCAGTAGAGTGTAGTTTACACGGGGGAATCCTTTTAGGCTTCTGCCTCCCCACACATAACAAAGGCTTCACAGACAACCCTCAGACCGCAAAGCAGCCCAAGGATGGTTTTTGTTGTCCCAGCAATCTGTACTTAGTTTGTCATGATCAATATTGTACGAACCAAAGTCATTATTAATTCATAGTCATAAAAACATGTGCTGCTTGAATAAAGCTGCTTCAAAGAGGAGAAAAACTCTGTGTTTCACGTGGTAGCATTTCATGGGGTAGGACGCGTTAGCATCACTAGTATTAATAGTATATGCCCGTCCTAGACTGCATACCCTGGGTGCTGCTGGGCCTACAGCATGACAGGTTTTTGCTGGTGGAATATTTATAGCTGTGCATTAAAAGTGGAATCAAGGGTTTAAGTGTACCATTGCAACACCACTGCCGTTCCTTTGTCTGGGCCTGTCCAAAAATGTCTTGCCCGGAGCTATTTGCAGTGCTACATTCAAAATGTCAGATATCACAGGCTGGCGTCATATCAAAGACAGAGTAGATTAAAGAACAGCTGTAGCTCACAGAGTCCTGTTTGATTTGTTAATGTTGCTGTTGAGCATGACAGAGGTGTGACTTTTACGTCAATGAGTCACATGTGCTTTGTCATTGGGAGTTCTGAGGATTTGAGACACTTGTGTAAAGTAAAATGTCTGTAGTGTTTATTTATGTGCACATTAAGACTTTAATAGTGGCATCAGAGACCAGTGTGATATACTTTATTCACCCATAAAGAAAATTAACGCCTTGTTTTCAGAGGTCTTACAATAACCTGAGCCACACTGCCACCCTGTGGTTCTTTTTGAAAACAACTGTAGTGGAAAAATTATAGCCTGTCTTGTTTAACTTCTATGTATTTATTTGTGTGTGTGTGTGTTGGGGGGCATCACACTATATTGACATCTTATCTCTTTTGAAACATTCAGATTTCATGCTCTGCAAATTTTAATAGGCTGCCTTTGTGGACAAATTTGTCATTCTAACATACTTCGTATATGAGCGTTTTTTTCAGGGATGTCTATCTTGATTTTGCAGTAAGAAAAACAGACAAAAAGTTAACAATTGCCTATTTATTTGGTCTGAGTCAAAAGGTGGACATTTATTTTAAGCAAACAAAATTAACCAAAGCAACAAACAGGTCGGTATCCGTAAACTACAGTGTTCTATAAAACACAGCACACAAAATATACCTTTCTGATCATGTTTATGAAAAAAGTCCAGATTATTCGATAAACTTATCCATGGATTAAATATGTGTCTTGTCCAAAAGACAAAGCTGAAGTATATTTACAGATCATTGCTAAGAAAAGTAAGCAAATACAAATACTAGTTTAGTTACAGTGCACCTTGTGGCATCGATGTGGGTTCAACATTTACCAACACTGCACAGAAAAAGAAAAAAGGCCTAACGTCATCATCCTGTCTCACAGTTCATGCTCACAGGCATGCCATGATGTGGAAATGTAGAAAAGCCAAGTAATAAATAGTCTTTTTAAAAAAAGAAGAACACAACAGATTTTAAAACACATTACTTTAAATCAAACTGTCAATGTTTCAGAAAGGAAATTCAACCTAGATGGAGAGAAATACGGGACTACTTGCTGTAGGATCATGTTATATAGATGAGTACCCACAAAAACATGTTAAAACTATGCAATGATTTCAACATCAGAGATGGTTTACAGGTTCAAGGTTTCTGTGACAAGACAGAGGTGAAGGAGAAGCATAGGTAGCATATTAAAACAATATCTTTTCCTATTTACTACAGCAGAGTACACATTTCCTTATACACAACCAACAACAACCAGAGCGTGAATATGTAAAAACCTATAATGTCTGCTTGAGAAAACTACCACCATGATCATCCCTGAGAGCTAATTTTGGTTCAGTGCATGTGAAATGTACTGTCATTTTATCAATTCATCTTTTAACATGTTTCTCTTTTTACAGAAACAGGACAGAAATCTCCTGTAAATGATGGTTATTAATGCCACAATAAGTCTCTGCAGATTTTTGGAGCCTTTTGAATCCTTTGAAGAATTCATCGATGTGTGTGCACGTGTGTTTGTGTCGGCTTTTATAATATGTTCCTCCTCTCTAAAAGAACAAAACTTAGTATGAAGTGCCCGGCGTTGACGTGCCGCAGAAACCAGTTAGAAAACAACATCTGCAAAAGTGATTCAGAGTACATCAGAACACACAGCACTGACTATATAAAATAGAAGGAAAACATGCTGCCTTGGCTTTATTATAACAGTTAACCCTGATTTAAAAAGGATTTCTATGATTTTTAGGTAGAAAGTGACAAAAAAAGAGAGATTCTGTGCATACAAATGGGAATTAATTGCTCTGTGTCTCTTTGCCAAAGTAGGCATGCTCCTAATCTTCCTGGTCTCTGGTCCTGGTCCCACACGTGTTACCCCTTCCTCCTCTCAGGCCTCCTCCTCTTCCTCCTGCTCACTGTCATCAGAGCCTGGGTGATAAAAATAAGTTGAAATTTCAAGGTAACCTTGCTGATTGAGACATAGACCTGCTGCTCTAAACAAAGGGGTCAAAGTCGGTCAGAGTGTGAAATACAGAGAAACAACAATCAGAGACGAACCTTAAACTCTCTAAGTTCTCAACCTCTTATTGATCTTTAAGTGGTGAATTTGCAGCAGTGGTGTCTTACCGTCGATCACAATTTCTCCAGCATCATCCTCCTCACCCTCCTCTGGGCTCTCATCTGAAGGGGACATATTTCCTGTCTATTCAGTTCAGGCTGCATTACCCAGACATTCCTATTACAGCTACAAGACAAGCTAGTGAGCTAGCAAGGGAACAATCCCTCTGCTTTTTATTTAAAGGGATATTTCAGCTTTTTGAAGCTGGGTTGCCTGTGACATATGACAAGCAATTGTTAAAGAAACTGCAGATATTGGTCAGCTTGCTCCACTGAACTGCTGGGAGAGACTGTATGTAATCTGTGCATCAGCTTTCTGATGGGGTCGAGACTAAATTTGAGGAACTCCAACCTAAGCACTCATCTTGGTTTAAGTGTTTGCTCATTTGAGATTCTTCTTTTGCATAATTTGCAGAGTAATTCTGGGGTGTACAAAATGCATCTTGGGTTCCTAAAAGCTTTGGTTGTTGTTCTTGGGAGAGCGTGCATTTGAACTGAGATGAATGCTTGGGTCGGAGTCTTTCAAAGCTGGTTAAATCAAGCAGTGTACTCAGCCCCATGTGCAGCAAGGACATGTCAATAGCAACAACCTCACTTATAAAAATGCTGAACTATCCCTTTAATATCATAACCAGAAATCAAAACTTTTTATTGATAAAACATATATGCTATATATTAATAAATCTCTGCACTATAAGTTATCATACCCCAACCAGCTCTTTAAAGCATTGGGGTTCCAGCTTTTTTTTACAAGTCCAACGTAACCACTCACCAGCACTTGCCCCTCTCTCTTCTTCTTCTTCCTCCTCCTCTGCCTCTTCTTCATCCTCCTCGTCCTCCTCCTCCCTACTGTGGCCTTGTTCCGCCTCACCAGCCTCCTCACCAGGCTCCTCGTCTGAGTCAGAGATCACTACACAATCGTCTCCATTACTGTTGTCAGCTGGTCTGGCCCCGCTGCCGCCACTAGAGAAAAGACACAGACACATTTGTGTTAAAAGTTAACTTACTCACTCTTTTGTCAAGCACTCACCTGGTCTAATCAGGAGAAGGGGAAAAAAAACAATCAGGAAACTGTTAAGATTTAACACAAGACCTATAATTTCAAGGTCTTGGGGATGGAAATATTTCTAGAATTTATGACCAAATAGGGGGTTTGTTCATGAGTTATCCCGTATTTGTTTGCAAACACGTCTTACCTGCCATTCTCCCGTGGTTCCCAGAGTGGCGTGAGGTAGTATCTCAGAGGGTCTCTAAACAGGTCGTCCTTGAGTATCTAATAAAAGTACAGATGCACAAAGAAATTGGTTGAATACACAAGGAACAAAGTTGCTATTTGTGAAACAAAGGATTGAACTTCAATTTCTGAAATCAAAATTCTAATTGTTGACAAAAAAAGTTGCAAAAAGACATAAAAGCTAAACGAATAAATGACATTATGTGCGACAATTTACACTTCAACCCTGATCTCAAACACATCTGGCACAAGGTGGCTGAGAGGAATAGTTCAATTGGAATAAACTTGCATAAAAACATCATTATCAAACTGAAAAGGGGATGATCTCAAGAGATCAGAGTAAACTTCACTGTTCCTCCATGTCACTCTATAGGTATGGAGGTGAAATCAGCCTTACCTGTGCTACATCATCTTGTCCCGGATTGCTGTGGTCACCAAACCAGCTGAAAAAGGTATGGTAGACCCCACGTGATGACTTCCTGGGTTCGCTGTTAGCTGTAAGGTTCTGTCCCCGATGCCACAGGATGGGATTAGAGAAGGACATGGGAGATCCTGTAAAAAAGAGTCAACAAATTTAAATGGAAAACCAAGATTTTTAATGACATTGCACAAAGTCATGTCAGGGAGTTAATTTGCTACCACTGACCCCAATTTCCCACAAGGAATCAGTGGCATAATATGCAGACTTAGTGCAAGTTAAAAAATAGTCACAGGAGCTATCTGTTTTAAACTGCATAGCTAAAACAATCAGTGTTTAAATCTGGTGACTTTCTGGATGGCATCAGCAAGGAACTACCCGACCACCATATATAAACCAACTAACTCTACACTTTACACACAGAGAACCAGACACAGGCTGTCCTCTGCTTAATAGTTGAAACATGGAGGGTTTTTTTCATCTGAGGAATCCCCTTTGTTGATTGATCAGAAAAAAGGAATCACAACTGTGATTTTGCGATCGTATCACTTTGACACTCACAAGTAAACTGTTTCTGTTGTTGTACATGGATCATAGACTAAATCAGAGATGTAATTTAGTATCAGTTTTGGAGAAATGATCATGATGCTATTCAACAGCCCTGAAACTAATAATTTGACTATGACTCCATCAAACTTCCCCTCACTCAAAGTGCTGTTCAAACTGTATTCAGTTATGCAAACATAAGAATAACAGCTCCAATAGCATGACTATCACTTTGTTCTGGCGTAAACAGCATGGATGCAGAGTTTGCTCACTGTGGGTGTGAAGTTGACAAGTTTGTTGAACTCTGTGTTCAGTTTTTTGGCTCACTTCTTGTAATTATCAGCACTTGATGACATTTATTCACTAAATGAAAGGGTTGGGGCGCGGATGGCCTAGTGGATATGGCTGCGCACCATGAGGCTATGTCCTCGAGCGGGCGGCCCGGGTTCGAATCCGACCTGTGGCCATTTCCCGCATGTCACTCCCCACTCTCTCTCCCCTTTCCAACACTATCCACTGTCCTCCTCTGTCAAATAAAGGCACAAAGGCCAAAAAAATAACTTTAAAAAAAAAAAAAAAAATGAAAGGGTTGCTTTGTGTAGTTTGAGAAATGTTAATAGTTACACTGTCATATAAAGCCACATTTATTTTTACCTCCCATCCCAAGATGCAGCTCCTTCATGATGATGTTATTCTGGAAGTACGGGTTTCGTCTGAAGTGGAAGCGGATCCTGAAGCCCAGTTTGTTGTTCTTGAATGACTCAATCTATAAGGTAACGAACAAAGCAACTGAATTTACTGCCATTCAGATATAAAAGAAGGATAAAAATTTCAAGAAGCACCAACCCTTCATACCTCAAGCTCAGTCATGTAACTGAGAGCATCTTCATCTGACTCATCAATGTGAGCAGAGAGATGGGGATGGTTCAACAGCTGCGAGATCACGGTTCAGAAAATTTCAATATACCATTGTGTAGTAGTTAATAGGCATACCCAACTTAAGAATGGGAAAAGGGTCACATTTTTTGTAAAGGATACAGCTGTCACCCAGAAGCCTGGGATAGTTTTCATAATGGAGCTGCGCTGATCCAGATGCGGGCGCCGCAGACGACTTATCTTCAGCTCCAACCGTTGGTGAAGCCGAGCGCTTTTCTTCTCAAGAGCCTCCAGTCTCATCTGCACCTGCGCCAGAAGAGCCACAGACTGTCTCATCTCTGGGGCCATCTTTACAGACACAATGGCACACTCCCCATCATCGTTATCCTCATTGTCTGATGGGAATGATGAGCTTGGGTCGGATGAAGATCCTGATATGGATTCATCACCGTCATCTGCTTCTGGCATATCATCTGCATCTTCTCTGTCAGTGCTGTGCACAGATGTGGAGCTGTCTGCAGCAGCTGCTTGTGTTCTAGAGCCCCCTTTTAAGGACGGGTGGCCCCCACGTTGTTTGAATCTGCTCCCCTGCTTCACCTGTTTGGCCTTTTCAGATGAGCAAGGAGTCTCTTGGCTGTCTTCTCCATCTCCTCCTGTGAGACTGGCAAGTGCTTCAGCAGCTGCTATGGCTGCTGAGTCCGACTGGTCCAGAGGAGTAGAGGACAGCTGCTTTGATACTTCTGTCTTTGATACATCTTTCTTTGCGTCAGTAGAGCCCTGTGCATCTGAAGACTCTGGCTTTCCTGAGTTGTTGGCATCCTGACCGTCAGTGCTGGAGTTATTGTTGGGCTGTTTTGAGGTGCCATCAGCACCGTTTGAACTCTGATCCTTTTGCGCAGCATCTGGTTCTTTTACGCTATCTTGAGACTGATTTGCAGTTATTTCTTTACTCTCCGCCTCTCTGTTTTTGCAGCTTTCTGAGCTAACCTGCGCCTCATCTGACGCGTCACTAACTTTGGACGATTTGCTGGGAATCGTGCTACCTTCATCCTGGTCGGATGATGGAAACCGTTTCCTCGATGCAGAGTCAGCGGACTGTGTGCAGCCCGTCACTTCACTCATACTAGCTAGCTAGCCAAAGAGCTAACAAGCTTGATCGCGTATGAACTCAACTAAATCAAACTTCGATGCAATCGCTGACTCCACTGAACGTACAACTTAGATAACTGTTCGGGTTTTTTTATGCTCGTACCGTGATGTAACCTACATTCTCAGTGCAGCAGAGCAGGAAGCAGCTCGTGTATCGCTCTGCGGCCTTGCGAAACGTTAAAAATTAGCAGGCAGTGGCTAAGTTGGTTAGCTCGCCTTACTCAATTTGTGGCTCCTCTTGGTGGTAGCCGCTCCACATTTCCACAGATAAAACTCCAGCAAGGAAGACTCGTTAAAAACAATCGAACCTTTCCGTATCACTAAGCCTTGTGCAATAATCAGCGATATTTATGTTAGTTTAACTTTGCATTATTCGTTAGCTTACTATCCTTGCACCGACGTGACAGAAAAACAATCCTCTGATTGGCTGCGGCACGCCGCGCTAAATTCTCTCCACCAATCACCTGCAAGGGTGTGTTTACATGGAAATCAGTCTGTAGCAGTGGTGTAACTGCGCACGCGAGCAGCCAACGGCTGTCACGAGATACATAAGCCGTAAGAAAACAGTTTTTATTGAAAATTATGGAAGTAGACATGCGTTCGTCACACATTTAACCCAATATTAAGGAGATGAACATGTAGGTGTTATTAAAACAATAAAAAAGTCTAGTTTTGGGATTGAATTCAAAAGAAGCAGTCTACAGTCTCAGACTAATGTCAGAGATACTGTTACAGAATAACTTTTCGAGATAGAAGTCGTCCTTTCACCTCTGTCAAACATTAATAATAATAATTAAAAAAAAAAATCAAAATTACGTGATGTAAAGGTAATATTCTTTTCATTTTGCACTGAATTTGAAAACATGCCTGATCATAGTCTCCAGTTTAAAATGAGATTATCAGCACTAAAATAGTTATTATCTAAATGTCATTTCTCAGCTACCCAATCAGGGCTGGAAGGGTCGGATTGGACCGAGTTGATTTATGACACGCCAAAATTTCTGACAACACCACACTGGAAGTTCAGCAATGAGAAGAGAGGTCTGTCTTTTCTCTGCTAAAATTGATTTTTGTTATTTTTTGTGAAGTAATGGTGGAAACAGAAGCTGGACCGTCCGATAGAAAAGGGACAGAAGAGCAGAAGAAAGCTTAAGAGGAAAGTGATGGGGCAGGAACTAAAGGCAAAAACATGAGCTAAAGTCGAAAGCACGGGCCAAAGGCCAAAGCATGGATTAAGCTGTTTGCCCATGTAGCAGTCATACTATTGTTGCCTGATTCAAACTTGAGAGTCTATCAATAAAATGAAGAGCGGTATTACGCTTGCTCTCCTTGGTTGATGAGCACTGGCAGACAAAACAAAGATTCACTAACGTTACACTGTATAGATACAGGGCACTGGGCTGAGTAATGCTAAATGTAGCTGGCGACTAAACCATGGTGCAAACTCACAAAGTTTGCTTGTTGTCACGTATCAAACAACAGTGTGACTTTAACTGTAGAAATACATTACCTCGTTGCATTGTATCAGACAAAAAGTTGTCTTGAACAAAGACAAGTAGAGTCAAAAATAAGATCTGATCTCCATTAATCTTTCAGAACAAATACATATGTCATTCCATGGAGGGTGCTGGTGGAATTTGTGGTAATATGATAAAAAATGTGCACCATTGCAAAATACAGGGCGTGAGTCAACTTACTCACTGGCTCAACTTACCCTACTGTCCCCTACATTTTTCATTTACAGATTATGGAAGGCATCAGTGGACATGCAACTTTTCTGTTTATTACCCTGTTTTTCCATGAAAACAAGTATTTTCTGCTTGCTTCCTCGAAATGTCATCTTATACCAAGATAACAATGCTGTTTTTCAAGACTCAAGCTTACTTTTTGAGTTAGAATGGAACTGAGAAGCACTGTGTTGTTGAAATAACACACTAGGAAAAATAGCCATTGTCAAGATCTAATGAAATAAAGCAGAAAATACGGTTTAGTTGAAGAGAACAGGGTAAGTGTATGGATGCATATCCACTTTGAACTTCCAGAAATAATTTCTGTGAGATTTCGGTTGGGTGGTAACGCAATGACCCTAATGACCCAATGTGCGTTCCCAAAGGATGAGAAGAGATAAAGACCCTACTTTGGTGTCCCACTTGGGGTGAAGGTGTGATTACATAGGCTGCCCTTCAACTGCAGAAAACACATTTAAGTGCAAGGAACATGTTGTTTTCCCAAGGGAAACTTTCCTGTTGAGAAAACATAACAATGTGCTCTACGGGTTTCGCTCACATAGAGAAAAAGTGATAAAGTGAAAACATGATAGGGAGCCCTCTGGTTGCTCTTTCACTGCCCCGCCATATGCAGCTGATGCCCTTTTTGTTTGTTTAGCCCCCTGCCCAGGGGACAGCTTGAGTCTGTCACTGGGCCTATGCCTCAATGATAGATTGCATAACATTCACTTGTGTCTGTCAATGCATAGATGCACTCAAACACTGTATTGAAGGTCATATCTTATAACCCGGCTCTTGAATTACCTTGAACAAACATGAAATAATATCATATTCACAAAAAAATGTGGCCTGTATGCAACATATAGATATACAGTGTGTCCAAGTCTCATGACAATCAAATAAATGTATTACAAAGGCAAATGTAAAGACATATCTGTGGAAACTGTTACACAATAAGGAGTAAGTATTTATGTTTTTTATTTTTTACTTATTCAATGGGAGGGCTAATTTTTTAGAAGAACACTGAAACACTTGCCCTACATGATTGTTAGTTTCCTCTTGGTCATCCACTCCTTCATGTGACACTGTAACTGTCTCCATTAATTTCATTAATGTCAAGCAGATCTCTTTCATACTTGGTTCTGTTTTGCGAGTCTGCCTGTCTGATTTTGTTTCATAAACCATGATACACAGTGTGCCTTTTCTTGAGGAGTGGCCATTTTTGTGGGGGGTTCATCTAACAGAGCCGGTTTTATTTCTCAAGTATCATTTACAGGATACTTGAAATGAACAAATTTAATGTGATTAAAGACTTGGTTAGCAACTGAGTTCATAGAACAACTCTGATTAAGATTTCTCATCAATCGCCTTCTGATATATATATAAATTGTTTTAAATTGTAAAGAGACTTCATGGACAACCTGTACATTGTATAGTTAGTAAGATCATGCCAAAGGTCATTTTCTGTTCTGGAACTATCAACCAACTAAAGCATTCATAAACCGGATCCTGAAATGGTGATCTTGGCTGATGTGTGCAGAGGTTGGACTATGAATGCTTTGATTATAATTGCCTTTGAAAATCTGTGACACCATGGGAAAACTGGCGTTTGACCGATATTACTTTAACGTCCCATTTCCAGTAGTGGGCGTTTAGCCAGCCCAAACCAAGCGGAGTAAGGGGGAGTCGCAGGATTATACCAACCCAAAAGACACATTCAGAGCATGGAAAACCCGGTAGGTCAGGGCTAAAATTAGCGTCCGCTCCCTCTGCCACAGCAGTCAAAATGTAAACCAGGGGATACACTATCACAAGGGGCTGGCATTAAAGACGTGTTTTCCATGGGTGACATTTAACGCCACACGTTCACTGAGGAGTCTCTGTGCGTATAACGCAGGGACAGCGCTGGATCCACAGTGGCTGCTGCTGCAACTGCTGCTGCTGCGTAAAACACGAGTGTTTGGTAGTTTTTCAAAAGACGCCATATGTGCTCTGTTCTTTGCACAGCTTCCATGAGTGAACACTTGTGCAAAAATGTCATTTTTATCCATACCGAGCCAAGAGGGGCTTTTCACCACGATTAAGTCGGGCAGATCGGCAGAGGCAAAAAGTGGGTCCCATGAAGACAACGGAGACAACAAGGAAGATGAAGACGATGAAGATGATGAAACCGAGAATGTCCGTCTCATCCCAAGATGCTCACCGGTGCCAAGAAAGCGAGGTGCGTCCATCTACGACGAGACAGCCGAGTACATGCGGATCCACTCGGCGCTGTCTGCCGGGAAAAGAGTGTCATTCGCGGACACAACAGGTGGGGATTTAGTGGATGTGAAGGAATTTGTTGCCTTTGATTCTGACGACGAAGAGGCAAGTGCAAGGTGGGAGGAAGAGGAGGCAAAGTACCGAAAGCCAGACAGAGAACCGATCTATTGTGTGCAGCCAGAGTTCAATGCGCCAGCTGGTGATGCGCTGCTGCAGGTGGTGCAGGCTAATAAAGTGGAGGTTGAGCGGATGTCACAAGTTGAGGGTGAGCCACTTGCTTTCAGTGGGATAGTCAGGGTCCTGAACGTGTCCTTCAATAAAGCAGTTTACATCAGATCAACCATGGACAGCTGGGCTTCTTACTATGATCACCCTGCTGAGTATGTCCAGGGATCTCATGATGGAGTCACTGATCAGTTCTCCTTCAAGCTGTCTTTTGCACCACCTTACATCACACATGGCTCCCGCATTGAGTTTGTTATCCGCTATGAAACCTCCGAAGGAGACTTCTGGGCTAATAACTCTAAGATGAATTATGTGGTGACTCTGCTTCTGTCCTATGAAGAGGAATCAGCTCATGTTAGCAGAAACATGGAACATGTGAGGGGCATCCTGAAACCCCCAAGACCCTACAGGTAAAACTCATGACACATTGAAGCTTAAGTTCATCTGACAATGTAAGAAATATCATTTGCAAGTTTTCAGCTTTTGACCTGATTGATTTTTTGGCTGAGTAGTGTTGGTAAGTTATCAATTACAGCTTTGTAAAGTGTCGAACATTATAATGAAGTGTTCATTATAAATTCAAGGTACTTCCTGCAGTAAAGCCTATACCTGTGCTAGGAATTAGCACTGAGGAGAGACTGTCCTTATAAGATCTTAAAATCAAGATATACATTTGTTTCAGACGTGAATAGGAAGAACTTGTTTAGATGTGTGTTCTGAGTAACAAATAACAAATGTCCAGGGTGATGGTTCTTTGAGTATGGTGACCCTTTGGTTTTAAATTCACCTTCAAACATACAAAATCATCAAAGGTTTGTTCCAGCACAAAAATTACAACTCCATGCTGTCACACTGACAGTCAAAAAAACTGTTTGCCTCCGGTTCACACCTTATTACTTGGGATTAACTAAATCCCTTTTTCCACCACCATCCACTGGTTGAACATAAAAAATGAAACAAACAAAAAACTATTATGGCTCAAACATTCCTGGCATCTCAAATTGTTGGCCTCAAAAAGTGAACATAGTCAATAGAAAATGTAGGTCTAAAAGGGCTAAAAGGTTTCTTCTGGGCTCAGAAATTGGGAGCTGAGCTGCTAGTAGAACTCAAGTAAACAGGATGGGAGCAAACACAGTTTGTTGCATAATGCCCGCAGGAGGGTAAGCTACCAAATAAACTGTTGATTAGCTCTGCCAGGTTCTCATCTTTACACTCAGCTGTCTAATCTTCACCCCGCCAAAGGAGACTGAAAGAGTTGTCGAAGGAGCACCCACCCCTCAGAATGCCAATCATCCTATGATGTGTGACGGCGATCAAAATAGGCAAAGGGCAGGTGTCATTTTCAGGCCTGACGTTTCCCCTGCATTACATTTACCTCTGACCTTTTCTTTCCAAGTCATAGAGGAGCTGAGCAGTTTCAATAGAGAAGATTGGCCTTTTTCCTTGGTATGGTTGGAGTCACACAAACTCCCCCTCCTCTCTTTACTCCCTTGGAGTCAAAATCTCTCAGAGGAAGGTTAAAGAAAGCAGAGAAGATCCCTTGAGATAGCAAGGATCTATGAGAGTAACAAACAGCGATAAACATAGATGAAATGTAGGTCATCTGTTTTACTGTGTGAAAGGAGATGAGTTGATGGGGTTGGATGAATCACTGGTTAAGAAGGAGTTTGGGGAACAAAAACTGTTCCAGCACACCAACCACAGCCACAATAATAAATTCATAAGGTGCTTTGATGTTCATTGATAATTAGCTCATTGCACAATAGCAAGTCAGACAGGGGAAATACAGGAATAGATCACTGTAAAACACGTCTAGATGCTGGAATGTGTTACTAAGTGCTAATATCAGTGACACACTCACGGTAAGTTCAGCTTTTTCTTTGAAGTGCTGGTTTGATTTATATTTAACTGAAGCATATCCACCCCAGGTAAATTTAGATATAGCACATTGATGCAGTGTTGCAGAGGCAAGAGCAGAGGAATGCTATTTTAAGTTTCAGTCCATGTTTTGAGGTTGCTGATTTATATTCTCAGTTTTGAACTTTTTTTATGAACAGAGTGACTTAACCTCAGCGAGACCAGTGGATTATGTTTTTGGATTATCATTTGACTGACATAAACTATCAATCAAATGATGGAAAAAAACTAATGCACAAGTGCTAAGAACTGCAGTTCTTTGAGTGTCCATTTGAGGGTGGCTTCAAAAACCACTGAAGCTGTATACACCAATTTTAACCTCAAGGTTCATCTCAAGGCCACCTCTCACTAGGTTGAAGAAAATTTGGTTTAATAATGATCTCAGCTTTAGAAACCAATGGATGATATCAGTAAGATATCCAATTTTTAAATTGTGTAGTCTCTTTGTGCATGTAGACCTGCAAACACGTCAGCTAATGCAATCATGCCAACCCCAATCCTGTTAAGATAATTTGGCTAATCTTACATGTCAGCAAGATTGGACCAGTCATAAACAGAAATTTGATTATATCCAGATGTAGAGTTAGTAAGAGTGTAGTTTTCAAATACAACTATGAGCATATTTTTTTAATGACTAGGGAGGTGATATATGGATACAGTTTAATATAGTGCAACTATTTAGACATTTTATGGAAAAAAACGTATTTGATGACTCAGCAGATAAGCTTGCAGCCATTTTTAAGTGAACAACACAGATTGAGTATTTGTCAAAACAATTGAAAGAACTGCTTTAAAAAAATAAAAACAAACAAAAGTATTTGTAGAAAACCTATTTGACTGTGCAATACTTACAAAATACAACCAGTAAATCTAGTTTGCGAGAAGGAGATTAAATGCTATCATTGGCTGTTCACTGAGCCTTTTGCTTCCCTACCCATTATTTTTCAGTTGCTGGTCAATTAGGTCGCAGTAATATAAAATTTGTTCAAACTTCTCAAGATTACCTTCTTTTTCAAACCTGAAACCTAGCAGTGTGACAGTGGTACTTGGTAGCTTGTGACCCAGCCAAATTCAGGAAGAAATATTTTATGGTTTATTGCACAATGAATTTAAATTAAAATGTAATGATTGTTAATTTTGTTTTTCCTATGTAAATGTAATATAAATAAACCCTAAAACATTTTGTCCTGAATTTGCAGGGTCACTATTTATCAGAAATAGTTAGATGAGTAATTTTAATTATCTGGAGTGCTTTGCTTGCAAGGCTAGAGCTTATTAGCCACATAGTGACTTTCTCATCATATTTCCATCCACATACTACCAGCTGATACACAACTGTAAGAGCACTAAGCAGAGGCAGAGGGAGTATGAACATCTCCTGAGGTTATTTCCACTCTATTTGTGTAGCTCCTAGTCACATGCTCTCTGCACTTCTTGACCCGTATTTGATTTTGCATCTCGAGCAAGACTCCATGCAACTTTGCTTCTGTCAACCTTGTTCTAAAAGGTGCCCTGTACCAAAAACACATCTGCTTCAAATTTTGAGGATGAGTTTCATTGATATAACAGCTTTCATTGAACAAATCTACTATAAAAAGTACTGAACGAATTGGCTGAAATAACATTTTAATGGATTGATTAAGCTTAGACCAATTTATTCACCTGCTTATCCTCGAAATCATATTTGATTTATCTGTTCCAATATTGAAATCTGACTCCTGCCAGCTTTTATTGTGCTTGCACTTTTCAGTGACCCCTTAGCCTCAGTCCACAGTGACTCATTCAGCAATTTCCCACCTCGCTGTCTATTTTAACAAACGGTATAATGAGATGGGTCATTGCTGAGGCTTGTGGCTGTGAAACACTCTGCTTATCTGGTTTGACAGTTCAGAACAGAAGTACATCATTACAAAGTGCATCACAAAGTAACCAGGTATACTGAGATTAAATGTCTTATTCATCACGTCAACAGCTGGACAACATCACCACGTGCTTACTGTTTAATTATCCAAAACATGTGGTAATGAGGTTAAAAATGTGCCTCATTCATATCAACAGACCATTGTCTCAATGGTTATTTTCAAACTTATGTCCTTTATGGTATAACAATGCATTTTCCATGTAGATTTAATGTTACCGTCAAGCCACAGGATGAGTCAGAAACACAGATTTGTCTGACTAATCCTGTGGAGGATTGGCTACAAAGCCATTAATCACAAATAGACATGATCTTGTCTTGCTGTCCATCTGCAGCTGCCAACTGAGTGTATCCTGTTGTTATAATTTTATATTTCTTACTGCGCCAGCCCACATCGCCAGCAGAATGACACAGTTAAAAGATGACAGTGTACATTTACATTATGTGTGAATAGCTTCAAATGGTCTTTTTTACAGATCACGTTTGGTCAATGATGTCATGTTGATCCCTGGACTTCCTACTTTTGGTGTGAATTTTACAATGTGGGATTACTTTTGTTTTATTTGTTTTCTTTCATAAACTTGAACCCAAATATCTTGTCTCTTTTTTTCAGTGCGGATGAGTACGATGACGAAGATGACGACGTCTTTGATACAGGAAATGAGACAGAAAAGAAAGAGGGTATGATATGAGATTGTTTAAAAATCACTTTTCACATCTTGATTTATTTACCTAAGAAAGAAAGACAGAAAGACTTCCTGTTACCTTTTGAAACTAAGAAAACCACATAGTTTTTAATGGTAGTGTCACATAAGATGTGCAGCTGATCAGTGAGGTCTTATACTAGAGTGTTGCATAGTCATCAAGCTTGGCTCCTCTGGATGCAGCGAGAAAGCCCATATCCACTGTTATATGCTGACGTTTCAAATACATCTTAAAAAGAAGATTTTTGAACAATTCATAGAAATGATGTCCAAGAATCAGCATCAGTTCTAGACTTCTTTAGAGCCCTGGACCTACAAGAACCTTGATGATTGTTGTTAACCAAGTTAACTCGAGAATCACAGCCCTTCAGGATCGGATTGGTCATTGAGATGAAGGTGGCACTGATTTGCACAAAAAGTGTATGATGGTGAGAACATACTAAGTGCTTTAAACACTGAATTGTGTTGATTTTGTGTAAAGAATAGGTGCTGCCAGAGCATAAAAAGTGGTTACTGTGGACACAAAGCCCTGGTTGGAATGACCCAACACTTCTTGCAGAGTCACTTATGACTTTCATTGAACTTGGGGTGTAGAATCATTTGGGCTGAACTTTGTTCAAATTCATAGCTAGCGTTTTTCAAACGTCTACGTCTATAAAGAACTTGGCTTTCATGGGCAAATTAAAGTGAACCAATATGGGATCTGGTCTACACAGGGTTTCTTATTTACCTCACTCGCTGTTACAGCCCTCTGCCTCCCATTACTAAGTTCTGCAATCATTATTACTGCCTGACTGTAAAAACCATAACTGACTTGTTGCATGTTTAAGTAGGCATCGTAAGCACTGAATCTCATGATATGTTGGGCCATGAAATATCATCCCGATGCATTCGTTGTGGCCCAAAGTCATTGTCACTGACGCTCAGCTGTGAAGTAGCTGGTCTTGAAATGCTCTGTTCAAAGGATGCAGACCCTGAATTATAACAAAATGATGGACCACTCTGCCCTACTCTGACGTCAGACCTCATCTCAGAATTATGTCTTAGAACTTAGAAAGTTCTGCCTCAGTCTTAAAAAGAATGATGAATTAGTTTAAATCTGAAGGTTAAGGTCTAAAGGTTATTGCTTTTCCTCTGTCAGACTACTCAGGCTTAAAAATGTATTTATCATTTCTCATCAGCACCAGAAGCAGGGACATCCATGCCAGGACTTGTCAGACCTTCAGTTATCACTGTACAGCCGGAGATCGACATTGAGGTAAGGGTTTAAGTTTGTAATTGTAAAAGTAATGAAGAAAACAGCTGTTCATTTACTACAGCAGATATTTGAATCAACCGAAGGGTTTATTTTCTCTGTAAACTTTCAGTGACTTGAAAAAGCCACATTCATGTCCTCCAGAGAAACATTCAGAAAATCCTTTATTGATTATATCCAGATTATCTTCAGTTGCATGCAGTTGTTGACACATTTTCCAGTTAAAAGGAAGGAGGAGGAGGAGGAGAAGTGCTTTATCCACTTATGCGAGTCATATTAATGTCATAAAATAAAACATTTGTGCACAACTTTTTAAGCTTATCATCACTGGCTTGGTTGTTTATATTGTTTACAGCTCATTGAAGCTTCAGCAACAACCTAGGTAATGTTTCGCTTCTCCCCACTGTGGCACGAGTACTGTATGTCAGCTTTATTCTGTTTTCATACATGATGCATGCTGCTCATAGTTTCTGCACCCTTGTAATCTTTTTTTTTTTTAATTTAATTTAATTTAATTTAAAGCAATGTCTGTTCCAGTTTTAAGTCATTCCCAAACTCTAATATTTGTTTCAACCTAGTGTAATGTCGTCTCACTCTGTCCATGTCAACAATGTCTGTGGTTATGACCAAGCTCTGTAATGGGTGTTTTGTGAATGTGTTTTTAAGGGACTGGTTTAACATTTTTGGAAGAAGTGACATATACTTTGTAATATTTGAGCTCTGAATCTGTTAGAAAAGAACAGAGACATAATCTTGGAGGAACGGCAACTCAGGCTTTTACCAGGTATCAGACCCAAAGATAGTCCTCTCATTTTTCTCATTTCAGCACCATTGTTGTCATACATGTTGCTTAGTTTCGTCTTCTAGCCTATACGCTAGGCTAACCTAAGGTTAACTGAGTTGAGCTAAGTTTAGCGAACTTGAAAAATCCCCTGGCATGAGCTTCACATTGGATCAGACATTTGAGTAGTATCAATCATGTTGCCCTCTCAAGAATAGACACAAGCCTAGGTCCAAAAATGTAAAACTATTGCTTAAAATATTGATGTGTCATGTAGGATTAGCTTTGTCACTATTGCATAGCTAACCACCAACAAATGCACTCATCTTCTGTCTTTCATGATGCATTTCTCATAGTGCAAAGAAGTCATATCTAAGGTTTGATGAGCATTCACACCCAAAATAATTTGAATAACTTTAAGCATCTCTAGGAAGAATCTGGAACATAATGAGAGCTCGGCAGGTACTGTGACATGTGTTGTTCAAGATATACTTTTGATACTTTTCCTGAAACTCTATTATTTTTAAAGGGGCTGTGAGCAGTTTCAAAGTGATCAAGAAGAAGTGTCATTTTTATATATATGCCTAATCATAATATGTGATTTGAAATGAGATTATCAGCACCAAAATTGATTGTTTCTAAATGCTATTTCTTAGCTTACTGGTAGGCCGGATTGGACCACTTTCGGCACACCTAAGTCTGACAACCACATGCTGACCAACAAAGTTTAGCTGTGAGACAACAAATCTGTGCTTTTCTCTGCTGAAAACAATTTCTGCATTTTATTTGGTAGTTATAGTGGAAGCAGGAGCTAGACTGTCTGACAGAAAAAAGGACTGGAGGCTTTACAGGAGCGCAATAGAACTAAAGGCTAAAACACAAGCTAAAGGCTTAAATATGAGTTGAAGGCTGAAACATGGGCTGAAAGCTAAAACACAGACTAAAGGTTAAAACACGAGCTCAAGGCTAAGACAGGGGTTGGGCTGTTTTGGTTCATGTTCATTTCAACCCATATTCAGCGGTTATACTACCCTGCCTTTGTGGTCACTTAAATATGGGGACACTTGTGAGCATCTACTCCATTTATAGCTTGTATCATGCATTTTAAGAAAATAAAGCAAAGGAATGAACCTTGAAAAGTTCAGTGTTAAATTGGAGGATTTCTCAGTCTGAATTCAAATTTATCTCAGCATTCAGCCCTTTCAATGGCTTGTGCAGGCGTAAGCTAAAGTTAATGCTCTCACACAGTTGTCTGGAAGGATATCGTAAAAGAAGGTCATGGAAAGAGTTTTCTCAGTTGCACAAAAACTGCAGGTTGTGGATTCAGATGGAAGTCAAAAACTGACTGAGTCTTGTCTCTTTGTGTAACTTATTTTCCAGTTATTTGGCATCACATGTATTATACAATATGCTTGACTTAGTTCTTTTATTATTTTGCAACTCTTTCATTCAAAACATTACATCAGCTAAGATTTTCATGTGAAATCATGTCAATAATATAACATAAGGTCCTCTAGATTCCACAAAGTCATGTTTATCTAACACATTCTCTGTCTAAGCCCTTCTGTTATTTGTGTTTCATGTGTCTTGCTCTTGCACTTTTTCCTCTGGGTAGTGTTATCTCTTTTGTATTTTTGTTGTTATGATTTTATCTCAGTATGACCTTGGATGTTTGTCACAGCAGCCTCACAGCAGGCACAGCCTTTTTTAGATTACCAGCTACTTTCTTTTTTGGATAAAATCAAGTGATAATAATGATCAGGGGTGGCATCACAACAATTTCTTCGAATGAAAAAAAGCAATTAATCCCTATTTCTGTATGTACACATATAAATTTAAGGATAAAATAATGATTGAAATTTGACTCAGCCCTCTTTTTGATGTAATGTATATAAATTTTTGGACTCTTAAAAGAAGTTAAAGCATGAAAATATGCCAATAATTTCAAAAAGATGAGTCATTCCTGTCATACTGTTCCTGTTTTGTTTGCATTTTCCTCACAATTACAATGTCAGCATGGGATCCATCTCCTAGAAAAGCATTAGTATGCACCAAAATGCTTTTCGTCTCTCTGTGCACAATGTTAATGTAGAATACAAATCTCTCCTCTTTGTCTTTCTACTCTCCTAGCTGTCACTGTTGTCTCACTGTTTCGTTTTTACAGATTGGAGTTCACCTATCTGGTTCTTCTGTCCCACTCAACAGGGAGCTTCCATCTGTTGATGGCAAACTGTCCACTCACACTATATCCCCAGGTGAACTATCCCCCTGTGCGTCTTCCGAAACCACACTTCAAACTATTTCATCCTTTGCACCCTATACTAGTGTGTTAGTCCAGCCAAATACTACACAACCTTTACCTAGATTCCACTGTGAATTAGGCAAAAAAGCATCAGAGCGACAAAGTATTCCCTCTGCTCCACTGCCTTCTCTGCAACAAGAGTCAGGGCCGAGATCAGACAGCTCCCAGGGCGAGGAAGAGGAAATCCCTCCCTCAGAGGCCCCATGCGTTCATCTTCTCACTTCAGAGATGAATCTGAAGCAGACAACAGGAGAGGAGGAGTCAATCAACAGCCCAGAAATTTGTCCTTCCCTTGAACCTCTTCCTGAGTGTGTTTCCAGCTTTGAGCAAGACACTGCAGAGGGATTGAGTGAACTTGTTGCAGGATTATTAGAGGGTTCCAGCAGGTCAGTGATGCATCATGAAGTCAGTACACCTGCACTTATCTCTCCTGTGGCAGAGACTTTGGCATCTCTAGAAGCAGAAGGTAGAGCTTCAACACCACCTGAACTCACAGAAACCCCCTCAGTGAGTACAGGTGTCATCGAGGTGAGCCAAAACTCTACCCTTGAGCCTGTCACCACACCAGAAGACAAGGAAGATACAACCCAGCTGTCCCCTGACACATTATTAGAGGATCCGCCAAATACACAGTCAGAGCTTTCCAAGCTGCAGACTGAACTGGACGTAAACAGAAAGCTGATGCCGTCAGTCGTCTTTGTGAGTGGAGTTATTTCTCTTTTGATAGTGTTGCAGGAACCAGGTGCCCTCCTCTTCATTGGACTATTTTTGGTCCTGTACCAGTTGTGAAAACGCCACAAAAGTTCACTCACTCAGAGGTCTGTTTTCAACTTAAGTGCCTTTTCATGATCCTAAAATAAGCCAAAAGTTAAAGAAAGTACATATTGAAGCTGTGTACCACTGTGTGAGTCCTTGCCATATAAAGATACAGTTTATGAACACTATAGTGCAATGTCTGTATAACAGAGAAAGTCATTATAAGAAAAACATGTCAGAAAAGTGTAAAAATGTAGAAGTACAAGATTCCCATTTTTACACCAGCATTGAGATCATACCAATGCTTGAGCAAAGAGATGTTTTGTTTGTTTGTAATGACTTCTTGTGTGAAGATGGTGTTATATTCTAGTTTATCCTATGAGTGCTCAAAAGCACTTTGTGTTTTGTAATGTTGTAAGTCTTGCTAAGGTTGCTGTCTTTAACCATGCTGCCACCTGTTTTGTGTTTATGTGTCTATTGATGGATAAGAAAAACATTACCATAAAGAATTATATTACTTTAATAGAGTTTTGTTTACAAAATGCAAAAGAAAACATGGCTATATCAAGTATTTTTGCCTTAATGCCTAAAAAGTAGAAAACCAGATGAGTTATAGTTAACAAAGTCAAAACTTCCCAAGTTTGGGAAGGAGAGTGTGTGTGTGTGTGTGTGTGTGTGTGTGTGTGTGTGTGTGTGTGTGTGTGTGAGTGCTAGTGCGTGTGTGAGTGACATTTTAAAGTGACCATTCGTAAACACCAGCCTCTTAAATGTTGCACAAAGAGTATAAGGTACAATTGACCGTTTTCACACTGTAGCTATATTCTTCTGACACCAGCCCAGATTTAGCATAAATGTAAAAAAAATCTGATTAATATTTAAATTTCATGGCTTTCTGATTTATCAGCAACTGAGAAGAAAATTGATCACTAAAATCTCAAGGAAAACTGGAAAACAAACTAGTTTCAAGTCAAAAACACATTTTTGGTGCCTTTTAGCTCCCGGCAGATCCCAGCTAATGTTAGCATTCTGCCAGTTTTTAGCTCACATAATTGTCAGACAAGTAAAGGAGCTAAATACTAACATTATTTTTTGAAAGTGGTAGCATTTTTTCCCCACCAGCTGGAAAATTACACCTTTCATGCTCTCATCAACTTCTAAATGGTATTTAGCATTATGCCAGTTTTCAGCTAGCAGTAATATTAACTGCATAGAAGCTCAATGCTTTCACACCTTTTCAAAGCAGAACAGTAAAGAAGGGAACACAAACTTCGCAACACACTTAAACAGAGCCATCGACTGACTTCACCACTTCAGCTCTTTTGGTAGGCTCCCGTCAGCTAGCAATATTCATCTTTTTCCCTGCTATAGAGAGCAACAAACAGATAAGCAAGTGTTAGCATTAAACTGACCGTAGTATTAGCCATGGGGTAGCTGAGTTCTTACCCCAACTATTGGTAGTGCTGACACATTGAGCTAAACAGCTTATGTTTGCACCTACCTCCTCTGTGCTATTAAAACAGTTATCAAGAAATTTAGTGTATCCTAGCAAACAACTTAATGTTTCTAGTATTCAGCTGATTATAACAGTTTGAATGTAGTTGAATTATTGTATTCATTTTTAAAGTGCTTTACAAAACAAGGAGTAAACAGACTTAATAACAAACATAAGAACTTGACAGTTTAGTAGGAATAAAGAACTCAAGACTGGCCAATCACAGGCACGGCTCAGCTCATGCGACTGATGGGTGTTCTGTTTCCCTTTTTTTATCATAAAAACAAATGCTAGCATTCAGTGTACTTTTATCGATCTGTAATGTTAGCTAGGAAGTGGCTTAATGCTAACTATGATCATTTTGGGCCATTAAATGTGTTGTTTTAACTTGAAATACAGTTGTGCTCATAAATTGACATACCCTGACACAACTTGTGATTTCTTAGCCATTTTTCAGAGATTAGGAATGATAACACAAAGTCTTGGGACAGTGCAAAGGACTTACTTGGATGTTTCAAAGATCCAAAACACGGGGCCAAGTTGACCTGCCATTTGCTACAGCCAAAATAAGTGAATGCTCTGGAGTGGCCATCTCAGTCTCCTGAGTTCAAAACCATGGAGCCACTCTGGGAGGTCTCAAACCTGCAGTTCATGCAACACAGCCCAAGAATTTACAGGAACTGGAGGCTTTTTGCCTAGAAGAATGGGCAGTTTTACCATCTGAAAAAATAAAGTCCCTCATCCACAACTACCACAAAAGAGTTAAAACTGTCTTTAATGTTTAAGAGGACAGTACACAGTATTAAGAACTAGGGAATGTAAACTCCTGATCGGGGTCATTTTGGTCGTTTCTGTTGTCAATGTGATTTAAAAAGAGTAAAAACAGTTGTTTGTAAATGGCTTCACCAAACCACTACAAGAAAACTACAAGAAATGTTTTTGTGTTATTGTTTATAATCTCTGAAAAATGGCAAAGAAATCGTAAATTCTGCCAGGGTATGTAAACTTATGAGCACAATTGTACAGCTGAGTCTCCCTCTTACCAAACTGAAACCCAAAGATAGCACACTACTATAGTAAACCAGCATTCAACCTCCCACTCTGCATGGCCAATGGGATTATGGTAAATTTTAAGTCTTCCTGTTGAATCTTGCTATTAAGATCATGCGTCTTTTCACAATTCATTGAATTTCTTTGCAAACCTCACAGTCAAACCAAGACATTGAGTGGTGTGTTTGAAGTGATCAGTGTTTTTGCAGTGTATTGCCATTAAAACACAGTCTCATACCCTGCATTGCTCTGTTTCTTGGTGAGTTTCTCTTCTTTTTAGTATCCACTCTGCCAGAGTAATGTGTGCATTTCAGTTTCATGCACAGTAATGGCCCTGCAGTGCCAAGCAGAGCATTTTAGAGGGACTGACTGACACACCACAAAAATAACATCAGAGCCTTTAGCGCCTCTGTCTCTGGAGCGCACTCAGCTGCGCTTGAAGTGGAAATACACAGAGAGCAACCTGAGCTGTAGATAGGAGCCAAAGGTCACGCATTGCATGGAAGTCATAGAGTCATACAAGTGTGCATTACACAGAGGCTATTGTGAGCTGAGATCAGTGTTTGAGCGCTAACAGTTCTCAGGAAACCTCCTCGGGTGCTTCAGGATGAGCTGTCATAGACTGTCTCTGATTGTAGGATGATACCCAAAAGATTATGTTTATTTTTGAACCGGGGAGCTCTTAGAATTTTACATATTTGCTGCTAAATCCATCTGACCTATCTGGCTTTTCTTTTTCCTTAAACCTATCTATGCATGTCAGGTATCTTCTGGATTATGAGGATTACATGTTAGGCCTTAAAACAACATCATCAAACAGAGCACACTTGGATTTCCAAGACTTTTGCAAGGCTCAGAAGGGTGGGAAAGATTAATTTGTGTGATGGTCACAAAGTCTGAGTGTTGAATGTATTAAAAATTTAAGCAGACTTAAGACTGACCCAAGGAGGATAATCAGTACACTTTCCATAGATATTCACTTTGAAATTGTTAATGTCTGCTTTTAAGAAATGGACCACAAAGGATGTGTGAAACTGTGACGTCAAAGAGGTTACATGGATGTTGTGAGATTATTACCAAACAGAAAATTATTAGGTGTGAATTCTTGTCTTGCAGAAAACTTGTCTTGCAAACTTTAGCCAACATGGAAGTGCCAAAAACTGCAGTTCCACGAGCGCCCATTTAAGACTCAATGCAAAAACACAAGAAGCCACACACACTCAAACTGTTTACTTCCTTATGTAAGAACAATCCTTGTTTTCCTCTTTATGCGCATGTTTGTTTCTGAAACACTATTTTGAAATATGAAAGATGGTAATATGTGGCTCTTATATTTTTTTTTATTAGCCATTGTATGTTTAATGCACACCAGAAAATGTCCTGAAATTGTGTGTCGATTTGTTTCCTTTGCCAGTTCTATCTCTAACTGTGCTGAACTCGCAAAGAATGCTGCAGAAGCCTCAATTTGTCAACAGAGCTTTAAATCATTCCCCTTTTTAAAGGGACTGTGAGGAGAATCTCGTTGTCGTGGACTGAAGCGACACCTCTGGCCAGAGGACTCATTCAAACTGTCCTGGCTCATGTATTTGTTTTGGAAGATGAATAGAGATTGGATCTTCTTTTTAACTGTACTTTTCTTTTCAAGACAACTTTCTACCAGCCACAGTGCAATGAGGTAATTTATTTATCAACAGTTACGTAGCACTGTTGACAACAAGCAAACATTGTAAATTTATACTGTAGGTTAACTGCTGCTACGTTTAGCGCTACTCACAGCCTGGTGCTCTGAGACGTGTCAGTAACCCGTAATTATGTCCTCCCAGTGCTCATCTACTTAGCAGAGCTAAAGTAACCTGGCTCTTTGTTTTATTGATAGACTCTCAGATTTGAACACATCAGCACAGTTTAACTGCTGCATGTGGGTTGGAATGAACATTATCACAAACAGGTTGATCTGTGTTTTCCCCTATAGCTTGTGTTTTAGCGTTTTACTTGAGTTTAAGCCTGCAGCCCATGCTCTATCACTCTCCCATTAAGCTTTTTCCTGCTCTTCTGCCCTTTTTCTGTCAGGCAGTTGAGCTAGGAATTTGCATTTAGAAATGACCTATTATGGCACTGACTATCTCATTTTTAGTTGGGGATTCTGGTTAGGCATATATTTAGAGATGAGACTTTTTCGAGATCACTCAGAAAGTCCTCACAGTACCTTTAATACCACATTGCTAATTGTCCCCTTCATTTTGTAGAAAGATGAAAAAATTGAAAATTGCAGGATGAAATGAACTGCAGAAACCGTGTATTAGATGTGAATCTCAATTTATATGGAATGACCCGTGTTTTGATTGCGCTCATAACTTACAATGAATTTGTTAGAACTGTTAAAGCTTGAAAATAAAACACAAAAACGATGATTTAATATGTTAAAACGTCATGGATGGTTTTGCTTTTTATTGCTTTCATAAAATGAAAGTTTTGTGTTATTATTTGGGAAAACATTTCGTGGTAGAGTTTCAGAAGATCCAGAATTCTTTGCTGCTACCTTGTCAGGCCCATTTGGATGATTTTGGGGATTAAATCAAACCTCAGTCCTGTCACCTGGGGGTACAAAGACTATGGCATACACAGTTTGTTGACAGTTGGAGTAGGAGACACATGAACCCAGGGAGAGAGAGAGAGAATAAAACATCACTTTCAAGCAATGGCCTACAATACCGCACAGGTCCGCCTCACTCTCCCCCTCCCCTTCTTTTTTTTCCTCTCCCCATCCCTCCCTCCCTCCCTCCCTCTCTCTCCATATCTCCGAATAAAACCGACTGATTCCGCGAATGTGCGAGCTGCCTCCTTGCAAGCAGCCATAATTGGGATTATTCAGGAATAATTCGCCTAATCCAGCCGCGTTGTGTTTTTCCCGTGTTTCCTTTTTTTCTGAATCGTGATTTCGACAAGCGTCGGCGATGTGAATTTCCTCGTGACATCGCTGGATTTGTCACCCGCCTCGAAAAAAAAAGATGCATTTGTTCTTCTGTCATGGAGGCTTTTTTATTGTGGACTATTAAGATGTAGTCCACCTTCGCTGGACAGCAAAACAAAGACTGCATATTAGCAGTTCAGGGTAAATACATCGTGTGTTTTTTGACGGAAAGATGGGGAAAAGAGACGTTTCGAGGCGGTTGTCTGTGTGGACTAATTGTTCTGGTGCCACCAGCCAATATACATGCCAAGACGATTCATTTAGGGGATGCGCGATCTTTTTTTCCTCTCTATCGTTTGTGGGTGGGTTATTATAAGCATTGAAAATCTGACATCATTTGGGTTTATAGGAACAAGATACATATATTTTTGACCGCGTCTGTTTCTAGCCTCCTGGAAATCCATCCTCGACGTGATGCAACATAAAAGCTGTTTTGTCGGATGATATTCAGACAGAGCAAAATGAACACATCCCTCTGTATGAAGCTGTAAAGGGAGGCAGTGGATGTTTTTTTATACATGTCTCTTATTTTGGCAGAGCCCTCCTCATCCTGGATTTGTTTGATCAGCTGTTGATTATTATAGGACGTCGCCTCCACCGTCTTATGTTTATTATATGTTGCTAATTTTCCTCGCGATGGATTTATGCATAACAGGTGTTGTTTGAGCTCGAGAGCATCAGCACGAGCATGAGGCTTTATTATGTGTTTTTCCCTCGATTTGACAAGCGGTGAAACAAAGCGACTGGGGTCCTTTTTTATTGTTTTTGTCGTGCGAGACGAGCAGCTCCCCCCTGGAAAAAAAGAAGCAGAAAATGAGGCGATGAAAGGTAGGTTATCATCCTCCTCTCTCCTCCTCACACAGACACACACACACACACGCACGCACACACAGATACGCACACGCGCGCATACATGCACACACGTACACACACAGCAGAGGTGATTTTGACACCTGTTCATCTGTTTTTTTGCCCGTGTTTCAGGCCTAGCTGACATGGCAGCCATCTAATCAGGTGAAATGATATTTGTCAAGGTGGCAGAAGGCTGTGATGTAGGGAAGAAATAAGGCTACAGTTAGAGCAGATCACATTGTGTTTCATGGCCTACATAGACAAGGCCCACCCAGACTAGCACAGCTATGTCTCATCACTATACCTGATGTGTTGAAATTAGGCTTTTAAGGGAAGCTGCATCTTTATTTGTGCTCGTTTTCTGTCAAATTATCACATTTTCATTCTCATTGCCAGGCTGATTGTTGTTTACTTGCCACAAAAAAACAAGGCCTACCTAGACATTCTTCTTCCTGTTGTTAAAAAAATCACACTCCAAGGCACATACAAGGCCTGTGGTGTAAAACCAAATGGCTGCCTGCTCATATTCCTCTGTTTGCTTTGTGCTGTGAATGGTACAAATCACACCCTCCATCACGTCAATGCACAAAGCAGCGGAGACAAAGCATAAAATGTTCTTTGCTCATTTACAACATCTCTGTTTGTTGGACATGCCCAGTGTTGGTTATACTGTGTCTGCTCCATCCCCCTGTACACCCCCATGCATTCACTCAAACACCCACACTTGCACAAAGTATGTGAGCTGTTGTATCTTAGCAACGGGCAAGGTAATTACTGAGAGAGCCAAGGAGCTGGCATGCTGTAGAGCTGCTGATCTGATCCCAGCCGTAGAGAAACAGGAAGGCTGAGATTTCCACTGTGTTGCCCGACACAGCACTTCTATATCAGTGATGTCAAATGTGAGTGTTGTTTCCCTGAGTGTTGCTGTTGTGGAGCTAGCAGGACTGTCAGACATCTTGTTTTTCATTCTTCAAAAAATGTGTGTCTCTGTTCGCAGGTGGGGAGGTTGTGGACAAAGAGGAAAGATGAGTCTGTCATGTAGAAAAGATCCTTACGGCCTCGCCTTGTAAAGACGAGAGAGGGCCGTGGGAGACGACGGCTGTGAGAGGAGGAACAGTAGTGTTTAACAAAGGGCCTGAACCAGGCGGGCTCAGGTGGAGGGTAATAGAATGGCTAACCAGAGCTTTGCCATCGATGGCCCTGGCAGTTTGCTGGCTGTGCTAGCCTCTCAGAGCGGACTGGCAAGAGGTGGCAGCAGCAGCAGCAGCAGTGACGGCAGCAGCAACAGTGGAGGAATCTCTGCCACAGATGTGTCTGCCTACTTTAAGCTGGTCTTCTTGGGTTTGATCATCTGTGTCAGCCTCGTCGGCAACCTCTTGGTCTCCCTGCTGGTCCTACGAGACAGGACACTTCATAAGGCTCCCTACTTCTTTCTTCTGGACCTGTGCCTGGCTGATGCAGTCCGTTCCGCGGCCTGCTTCCCCTTCGTGCTGGTTTCCGTCCACAACAGCTCAGCCTGGACCTACAGCGCCTTGAGCTGTAAAGTTGTGGCTTTTATGGCTGTGCTGTTTTGTTTTCATGCTGCCTTCATGCTGTTTTGTGTGGCCGTCACCCGCTACCTTGCCATTGCCCACCATCGATTCTACGCCAAGCGCATGACCATCTGGACCTGCGCCGCCATCATTTGCATGGTGTGGACTCTGGCTGTTGCTATGGCGTTCCCACCTGTCTTTGACGTGGGGACATACAAGTTCATCCGTGATGAGGATCAGTGCATTTTTGAACACCGCTACCTGAAGACCAATGACACCCTGGGCTTCATGCTCATGCTTGCTGTGGTGGTCCTGGCCACCCACGGGTTCTACGCCAAGTTGCTGTTGTTCGAGTATCGGCACCGTAAGATGAAACCAGTCCAGCTGGTGCCGGCCATCAGCCAGAACTGGACCTTCCACGGTCCAGGGGCCACAGGTCAAGCGGCGGCCAACTGGATTGCAGGGTTTGGCCGTGGTCCCATGCCACCCACCTTGCTGGGCATCAGGCAGAATCTTCACAATCAACACCGGCGGCTGCTCGGGATGGAAGAAGTGAGGTCGGAGCGAAGGCTGGGCAGGATGTTCTACACCATCACCCTGCTCTTCCTGGTCCTCTGGGCTCCCTACATCGTGGCGTGCTTCTGGAGGGTGTTCGTCAAGTCCTGCACCATCCCTCACAGGTATCTCTCCATTACTGTGTGGATGAGCTTCGCCCAGGCCGGAGTTAACCCCATCTTCTGCCTCCTACTCAACGAAGACCTGAGGAAAGTGCTGCGAGCTCACCTGCCCACCTACTGGAGGACTAAACAACACCTGCCCCAGGATGAGGCCTACTGCATCATGTGATGGTTTAAGGAGGGGAATGTTTCAGGTTTTAAAGGGAAACTAGAAGTTAAGACTTGATGTAATGCACCTTGGTTAAGTGTCTGTTTTGTTGTGTTGCACAACAAAATCAAATTATTGCCAACAAATGCAGGCACAGTGCCATCTCATTAAGAATGTTGATATTTGAATAAATGTGTTCAGTGCAAAGATTAGATCAGAGCGCTACAAAAAAGCCCTGGTTACACTTTTAACGTTTGTTTTTCAGATGATGTACTGTATGATTATCAAGTAGGAACGATCACAACAATCACCACTCCAACTAAGTGTGACAGATGCCATTTTAAAATAATGTTGCCTTATTTCAGTGGGACACACCCCAGAGCTTTCAACTGAGAATGAGTTTGTGTGTCATATGAGGCACAAAAAAAAAAGACACACAGAGGGTTGAAATCCTTGAAGAAATGTGCTGCGGACTGTGAATAGAGAGTGTTGATCAGAGCGTTACTAACTCTGAAACACATCAAGGAACTCAAAGGGTCTGAATGGATTTATAGACCACCCTGGACGCCTTTTCATGTAATTCAAAGGAGACTGCAGAATATCGAATGGACCCAATAACCTTGGATACATTTAAATAGCTGTTGTGAACCCAAGAAGCCCCTAACATGCTTGATATTTTGGACTTGATTTAGGGCGTGTCAGGTTTCTTTGTATCATAAAAAATTGCCTGTTTTCCTTTATTTGTAAACTATACATGTTAAGCAGATGACACTATTTTGAAATATGACTTGATTTCATATTGTATAGACTGTACAGGGATGTACATTCCTGCTTGTGTGTTTTTATATAGCAGTTGTGTGTATGTGTGCGTGCGAGAGGAAAGGGGGCAGGGAGAAAGATGAGAGAAATAATGATGATAGAATAGGTTCCAGTTATATTGAGTCAGTATGAAAGCAGCCTCATCTTGGTGTCTCAAAATCATGCAAAATTGAACAATCATCACATGGAAATTAATCCTCTAAATGGATTTCCGTAACTGAAAATGTAGTCTGATTTTTTTAATGAACAAGCAAATGGGAACTATGGATGGAAAATGAAAAAGGGGACAGAATAATTAGAAAACAACACTTGTACATTGCAAACAGGCCATAGGGTTTAATGGCTTGAATGATGATGTGAATTACGCTGTTTGAAAAAAAATCATTAGCAAATGAACATTTATTTGCAAATGATGATCTTGGGAATGTTTTTAAAGTAATGATATGCTCTCATAAGAATACAGAAAAATGAGGAAATGAAGTGGCACTTAATTTGTGGGAAACTTGAATGCTACCAGGCCCTTTACTATCCCCCCTTCAACAGAAATATCCCCACTTTAAAGTCCTGGATTACAATAACTCACCATCAAAACAAGCTTCAATTTGACCCCTGAGATGTTTGGTGTGTAAAAACCTGCTAAGACCACCCTAAGATGTCTCTCCAAATTGAAATTCATGTAATACAAAATGTCAGACCTACAGTATGTTAGGCATAGGTATATTTGTGCAGTCAATTTTTTCTAAATGTGGACACTTGCACAGCATACTGTATTAGCATGCATCCCACTGCATTTCATAGATTCAAGACTGTGGATTACAACTTGTACAGATGTTGATACGGAAAGTTGAAGTTAAAGGGAACAGAGGTCCATAATTTTTACGTCTGGCATTCCTTCGCAAGATGATATTCTGTAACTGTACAGTTTAACTGAGGTGGTTCTTTTTCCCACTCATCAATAAAGACTCTACTTTTGATGCAACGTGAGTCATGACCTGCCTGGATGTTGACACGACTGCATCCACATGGGAAACTCTTTGCAAAAAAATACATGCTACACAGATTATTATCCAGGGTGTTTTTCAGACAAATGATCCTAGAACTTAGTTTAATTTTGGTCTGGAATTTTTTGAATATCCATCCCATTGTTTCACAACATATTACTCCATGGTGTTAAGAGAGCATTCCTGTGAACACTGATTTTCTTTAAATAGTTTCAAATTTTGTCACTATTATTAACTCAAATTAAGGAGAAATTCACTCCCATAACAGTACATTACAAGAAGAGTGTTTTATGACAAAATGATCAATATATTTTCTGTTTTCAAATATTGTAAATGGAGAATTTCCAAAAGTTAAATATATATATATATATTAAATGTGAGAATCTTATTGTTAACAAGAAAACCTGCTTTTAGTTCTTCCCCAAAAGGCGGATGGAGATAACATTGAGTGGTTAAAATGGCAGAACATGTTGGATCTGACATTTGTCAAACAGCAGTGTTACAGAAATGTGTCTTTTTAAATCCCTAAAGCAGCCTAACATTAATTTCAAAATTGAAATTTGCAATTAAAACTCAAAGCATCTGTGTTGATTGAATTAGATAATTTCAAACTAATACCAGCAAAATGAATATAATTTTCATAATTATGACTTTTTGTGTTCATTTTATTACTTAAAATGTATGTCTTTGTTCCCCCTCACTGACCCTTGACAGCTGTACAGTGAAAAGGATGATGTATGGTTTCTAAAAAGTACAACTTTTTCAAACTAGTGACAACGAGGGTTGTGTCTCAAACCGTGCACTTCTGTAAGTACAATTGCGTGTAGTTCACTGTGTAAACTCTTCACAAGGTACACAAAATACTTGTTGTCCCAAATCAAATGCTGCAGCTTTTCACTCAACAGAAAACTAGATCTCATTGAATGACTGTTCACAGGTGTTCTTGTGCTGTTCATTTGTTGAAACCATCAACCACCTTCCTCTACATAGCCAATATGGCGACCACTGAGTGTGAGAAGTGTCTTTGTTCCACACTCCATTTTTGATTGTTTTGAGTGTACCAGCTGAGAAATGAATGTGCTATACATTTTCCCCATGCTGTCAGTGTGAACGCACTCATGTATTCATAATAGTGAGTCTAAGTGCAGAAGTACATGATTTGGGACCTGACAGTAAACAAAGAATACAACTTGAGTTGTTATGGAAAGTTTACATTGATCAACAATGAGGGGAACTTTGAGGTTAGATATGGTTAGATCATACCATAGCATTTTAAATTGGTAAGCTAACACACTGAAGCCTTCCTGGTGTTAAGATCAAAGATGAAACCATGTGGCTGTAGATGGTTAGTAGATGATGATGCCATATATAAAAAAATGTATTAAAAATGTAGTGCTTGTACAAACTGAGAGAAGCCATTCAATCAACATTTCCAAAGAGCTAAAAGATCAAGCTGGGTGGCATTATAAGCTCTTAGACGAACCAAAGCAAGTAGTGTTGTCCTCTTTTCACTGTTTGGAGACAGAAAACATTTTATTTCCACCGAATTGAACTTGTAAGACTTGAGGTATTTCTGCCTTCAGCTGTTATATATTTTGGCTGCAAACTCTGAATTCAAATCAATTATACAGCAAGGTCCTTGCTTTAAAAACGCAAGAACTGAGAGGACTCAGCAAAGACTCATTGAAGGACTTGGCAAACTATTACATGACAGGTCACATTCGTTAAATTTTGACATTAAAACGGGTTATTTTTGAGACTCTTTATCCTTTTGGCACCACAAAAGGCGCTTTAAAATCAGTGGCTGTAAAATAATTTACTCAAAAATACTGCAATAAAAACTACAAGGTTTTCAAGTGGCAGCTGTGTGGAGCAAGAAATAGGTTTAAAGCTGCATCAAATCCTTCAATACACTTGAGTTTTTCAACCTACAGTATATTCTTGTGGTGAAGGTTTGAATGAAATGTTATTTCCACAGGTGAAAAAAGCAGTGTTGCTGATAGGGAGAATTTTGTGTTGTTCTTGAGGATTAACTCTGCTGTATGATAAGAAACACATAAGATTGTGCACCTCATCAACATCTCTCTGGAGGCAAAACTAACCCCACAGCTCTCATATTTACAGAAAACTGAATGTGTTTGACGAGAGCACATAATCATGCTGGAGACCATGTAGAATGAAGGACGGGGGAAATAATGGTCTTTTCAATCTGTATCATAGCAAGATTCAGACCCAGACATCAGATATCTATTGTCTTGAGTAACAATGTTGAATCTGAATGAATTTGAAGTAATTTCCTTTGTCTTTATTTCTGTTTGCAGCCTCAGGAAAATAGAAAACGTGTTACCATAGAGAAGTGCATCAACCTTATGAGCATCCTGAATTTTTCAGGTTTAACAGGTTGATGTGGATTGCACCTCCGTTCTCACCGTTTTGTGGTTTCATGTACAGTGCTTATTTTTAGCTTTCTTCCCACTTCTCTCCAAGATACACCACAACAAAGGCTGCCTTACTCATTTGTGAAAAGTTACCCTACCTACTGAATGTTCTGAACATGTTGCGCACAGGCCCCTTTGAGTTGTCCAAGCTGGACACTTGGGTTCATGCAGGAGTACTTTTGTGCTGCTCTCAGTAAGGTTTACATGTGAGTTTTTATCACCACGTAACCTGCCTGTTTCAAACAAAGCCCTGTCCTAAACTTCCAGACAGCAACCATTCATTCTGCTTTCACTCCCACGCAGCCACAGTCAGACGTCACAATACCCTCGCCAACCTTGAGAGGTAAACAATCAAGTCTAGGGGCACTGCATTTGCGCATAATCATACATAGTGTGTTTGAAATGTTGAATCACATATTCAGACCCTCACCATGCCTCTCAGAGACTCTTTTTTCCAACCCTTTTGCACAATTTTAGATAATTGTGTATTTTTCTTTCACTCTGAGACAGAGCAAATAGAGTGGGGAGGGTAATGTGAGAGTAATGTCACGCATCGCCACGATACATTAGTCTGACATGCAACACTAATGTATAATATTCATAGCTTGTCTAGACTGAGTAAACAGAAATTTCTACATGTGTAGGGGCTTGAATGTGTGGTTCATCAAAGATAAATAATTCAGGACACACCAGAAATTCCAGCCAAACAAACCGATACCATTTCTCAGTGAGTTGTTGTTGTTCTTGTGAAATGCTGGCTACCCTTCTGGGTCTAAGCCGAGTAAACCAGAATGTAAAATACACTCTTGTTATTGAACTAATTTTATTTAAAAAGGACCACAGGAGGTATTCAAAGGCCTGTAACCTTAAACAGACAATTTGTAGATGTTTACATTAGCGCTACAAAATCAAGCATTATGGTGTGATATTCAAAGAACTCATCATAGATGATTCAAAGATGACCATGAATTTGATAACTACAGCTTTAAATTAAGGAAGGATGTGTCTGACAAGATTACATCATTGTTTTAGACTACAGCATGCTAAAGTTAGCATGCTAGCTTGCGACCAGCAAAAATGATAGTGGTGTTTTTTCATATTCTTTTCTCGTGTAGTGCTTTGTATTTGTCACGGTTCTCTTGCATGAGGCACAATTATATCGAAGTTTCACATTTATTTCTTTAAACCTATCAGTATTTGACCACAAGGTGAGGCTTACTTAAGCTCTTTCATCTGGGGAAAAGGAATAGCTAAACCTAATTTCATATTAGACAGAACTTTTTCTGTCATATCAAGAAAGTATTTTATACCAGCAAACCAAGTTTCTAGCACAGATTTGGCTTCAGACTTATTTAGGCTTCTATTGAGTATGTGATTTACATGACTGATTGTTAAATTGACTGTGAGAAGGATCTGTCTGAAGTGGATTGCTGTGACTCAGCCATTGGATATTTGTTTTAAAAAGTCAAAGTGAAAGTAGATCAGATCTTTTTAACACTACTTTTGTTTGTTCAAGATAACGTTTAGTGCTGTTGTTTGAAATGTGACAGCAAGCAGACTGTGAGTTTGTACCATAGTTTAGAAGCTGGCTACATTTAGTCTACTCGCAGCCCAGAGCTAACCTGTAATGAGTAACATTGGTTATGTCCTACCAGTGCTCATCTACCAACGCAGTTTTTGCTAAATTTTATTTTATTAAGAGACTCTCAGGTTTGAACAGACTGTACAATAACTGCTCCATGTGGCTTTGAATGAACATTTTCACAGCGTAGCCTGTGTTTTACCCTTTAGCCTGTGCCCTATCACTCGCTTGTTTAGCTTTCTTCTGCTCTTCTGTCCGTTTTTCTGTCAGCCAAGCTCCAGTGTCCACAGTTATTACTAAATGAACCACATGAATTTTTTTCAGCAGAAAAAGACAGATCTTTCTTTTCACTGCTTAACTTTGTCAGCCAGCTTGGTGTTGTCTTAGAGACTTCGACACGGCATTAATCAGTGTGGTCCAGTCTGACCTGATCAAGGAATTTCATCTAGAAATAACCTATTTCAGCTGATAATCTCATTTTACATTGTGGATAATGAACAGTCATAAACCAAGAGATGAGACACTTTTAAGATCACTCAGAAAATCCTTGCAGTTCCTTTAAGGCTTCATTTGTTGATGTTAAGGGAAGAACCAGTCACCAAGGCTTATCATCTGGGGTAATTGAATCTTTCAACTGAATTTCAGGAAAATAATTTGAGAAAATTATCCCTACAAGGATCCAGACATCTGTAAATTTCCTGCAGTTTTTGCTTTACAATATGGTACTTAAGGCTGCGCAGATAAATGTCAGGAGATAAACCAAAGTCATCAAGGCCTACCATCCGGGGGGAAGAGAATATCTACACATAATTTCATACTTGACAGAACTTTTTTGCCATATCAAGCATCTAAATCAGCAAACCAAGTGTCTAGTGCTGACGTGGTTTAAGACTTATCTAGGCTACGATTGAGTAAATAGTTTTATGACTTAGGTCATGTCAGAAAAGGTGAGGCACAAAAATTTAAAAGGTCCAGTTTTTGAGGTAAAAAAAAAAAGGCTCAAAGAGAAATCTTAAACTTTCTCACTGATTCGTGTCATTGTAAATGTTTTCTTCACACATGCTTTAGTCACTGACGTGGGGGGATCCTGTGTAAATCGAAGGACCGACACAATGACTAACACATCCTACACTGTATGTTCAAACACTGTTACTTTATGCTTTGCTGTTGTCACTATTTCTGTTTTTAACTCTGTATTTTTTTTCGAAGTGTAAAAAAACAAAACAAAGACAGCCAACAGTTACAGTAGTTTATTCTGTGTTAAATAAATTATACTAATTAGCAATCATCATGAAATACACACACCAAAACAAATAGGTCAACTCACTTGTTTTGTGATGAAGAAATTAATATGCCAATGTCATGCACGTGGTCTTAAATGCAAACAGGCAGTTGCAGAACTGACGGCAAAAGAGGCGTTTACTACATTGATTACACTGCTTGAATAACAGTTACATAAATAGTGAACTAGATCTATGCCAGAGGGAATGTGAGTGTGATACAAAAGGTTGGATCTGGTATATCTGGAAGATTACGTTCTATCCTCTTCGCTTGAATTCAGTCGTATCCTTACAAGTCAGAGGTAAGCCATGACACATGCATGGGAGTAGTGCCTTTTCTTTCTTGGTTGAAAAGTGACTTCTCAGCTGCTGTCGTAGGAGTACTGACACACAGTCACACACACACACACACACACATAGATACATACACACACACACACACACTCACGGAAAAACAGCACCCCAACCCCTTGAATTTCTCTATGACATCCCTACCACCTACACAGCATGGATTTCTATCTGATTGCACTTGAGTATTATTAAATTAAACATTAAACGCAGCCTGTTACATTCCAGTGAAATCTACACACTTGTTATTGGACGGTTAAGGATTTGATGTGGATGGAAGCATTTTCATCAGCAGGTAAGTCACTTTTGCTCTCGCCTCCAGATGATGACCATGCCAGTGGAATCAGCAGACGCCAGCAAACTCTCATCACAGTTGAAGCTGACATCCAGCACCGGACCCCCATGACCTTGCAACTTGTTCACAATCGCTTTGGTGTTGCGTTCTACATCGAAGAAGTAAACACAGGCGTCCTCGCTGCCAGTCACTGCATTGGAAGATGAAGATGTTTAACGTTACAAGAAAAAAAATGGGCAAACCAAGAGTGGATAGGTCATTAAAAAGCTCATTTTGACTTGAAAATGAGTTTCTCCATCATCTGAATTGTCCTGAAACAACCTTCAGGGACGCTGAATAAAAATCACCCACTATCACAATACAGTTTTACATTTCTGACTGGAAAAAAATAACTTGGGGTGCCGCTGAACACCCTTGAGACACATATACCATGATGCAATAACACTTCAGAGGTGTCCTTCAATTTTTCACAGCATGTACCATTCACAATAATATGAGCTTCTGTGTTACAGAGTCTTAGCACCCTTTGTAACTATAGAATTACATCATCCTCAACAGTTCCTCTGGGGTATTTTTCTAAAGCGAGATACTTCGGTTAATTGGAGAAAGAAACCTGATAATTAAAACACTGGGAAGCCTTGCATAATATGAAGAAGTGGTGAGGTGAAGAAAGTCAAGTAAGGTAAGACTCTGAGGAAACACAGGGTGAAATTTCTGCTGTTGGATATCTTAGTATTACTTCCTTTCACTGAATTTTGCAACAAGGTAGGTTAATTTGATTCAGATGAGATACTCTTTTGGTAGATGGTTGTGTAGTACCCTGATTAGATTTGGAGGCCAACAGTACATAATAAATCTTCTATTGGGATACTGAAATATTCTTACCCACACAGGCCCCCTGTCTAAAAGACATGAGGGGGCAGAAGATGCTATGAACATGCTGGGAGCCATGTTGGATAGGGAAGCTCCTCTTCAGCTGTAGTGTACCATCATTGTCCACAACTCTGCCAACATAAAGGTGGAACACTGGAACTTAACAGAGTCACTGTGAGCACTGTGAATACATCCTCAATTTTGGCTATTTGTTAACAGTGACTTGGCCCCACAGACTGACCTGTACAGCAGCAGCTTATTGACACAGGCGTTAACCAGCAGGGAGGGGTCTCTGGCCTCTCTGCTAATCCAGGACCGAGCAGATATGCTGCAGATGGAGCTGCCTTCACTCACCACCAGACGCTTGGCTTTGGTCAGCTTCCCTGCAGGAGGGGAGGGGGGCAGACACAGCAGAGACCGGCAGAGACACATCAATCGGTTTCCCTTCCAACGACAGACACCATTCAAAGCATGATATAAATGCTAATGAGAATTTGGGAGTCAGTAAATGTGTTCTGAACCCTTTGCTGGAATAAAACTAAATGAGCCGTTACCTGTGGCCATGTCGAAGAGGAAGGAGAAGATGCTTCCCCTGTCATCGCCAGCCCAGAGGATTCTTCCAGGAGCATCAAAGGAGAGAGACAGCACGCGGCCTGTCAGCTTACTGGAGCCTCCCTTTACTTTCTTCCCAGTGGAGATGTTTACCACCTGCAGGTGGTGCTTGCTGTTTCCCACCTGCACAGAAAAACAATGGGTGAGGACCCTCATTACTTAAACAGGGCAGAAAAAGACACAGAGATAAGAAATGCTTATTTATTTGTTTTTCTCCAGTACAGTTTGTGAAATCCTTAAAAAATAAAAGACACATTGAGACTTATATTCACAAAAATGTAACTAAACTGCACAGTCTTGATGTGTTTGTAGTGTTACTGCACACAGTTTCTTGTTTCAATACCACTGTTAGGGCCCTGTGAAACACTATTGTGTTGCTGGGGACACTGAGGTCACATGTTTTTTTGGGTTAAGTATCAGTCAGAGGATTTCAGTTATATATTTTGGTTTTCATTTTTTTAAGGATATTTTTAAGGATGTTTTCAACTCTCAGAGTTTTTGTGTCAGTTTTGGGACGATAGTTGACATAAACCATCTATTTTACACACACACTACAGTTTTTTTTTTTCTTTTTTCTTCTCCTTTTCATTTTTAAAGCACAGGAGGACTTAAACTGATACACACTTTCTTTTTTGTATGTATTTGTGGGGACTTGAAAACACGATCCTGGTCAAACAACATAAATATTATCATGAAGGGGATACTTATTCACTACTATTAAAAATGTTTTAAATACAGTAATAGACTGTAGACAGACACTGGCATAATTAGACAAATTTAGAAAAATCATCTTTAGTAATGAGACCAATGTTGGGCTTTGGCTGGGTCATACAACACTTTAACTTGTAAAAATTTGAAAGAGACATGGTTCTTCACCCCTCATTTGCTGTATGTATCATATATGCATAATTTTGCTCATAAATTAACAGGACTTACCATTTGGGGGTATAGAATAAAAAGCTGATTTTTTAAAAATCAATTTCTTTGATCTGCATTTAGTCTTGAATATTCAGCAAGCAGAAACATTTAGAATTTTTGTTTTGGGGATCAATGGCTGTAATTAAATTCTAATCAATGGCTGCACAGTGTACACAAGTATCTAGAAATCTGGAGTAATTAGAGGCTACAACTGGGAGTTTTTCACTGCTAATTTGGTGTTCTATTTATATAATACACCAACAAAATACAACAGGGTTTTCACTAAGTCATTAATTAAAATGCATGATGATTTATTCATTCTACAGAACCTCTTGTACTTAGAAGATGAAATTAAAAGCTGAAAAAGATGCTGTTGGTGACTTGAAAATAGTTCAAGGTGACAATCTACCAGAATGGAGAAGAATTACAGCTCTTTCTCTGAAAACCAGATGTCTCCTTTAGGTCCAAAATACAGTTCCTGTGTTTCTGGGTAAGTGGTGCCCAGCAAAAGCTTTAATATGATAGCTGCAAGCTGTATTTATGCTGGTAATTAGATCGTCCTTTTACCATCTGACACGATCGAGGGAGGATTGCACAACATGAGACGTGTGTGTGTGTGTGTGTGTGTGTGTGTGTGTGTGTGTTCGTTTTGAGTACTCCATGCAGGACAGAATCAACAAATACTTTTGCAGCACTAAGTTGACAGGGATTGAAATTCAGACATTTGAAATGTCAAAATAATGTGTCACATACTTCATGGTGCAAGCTCAGTTCAGTGTTACAGTCACACTTTTATATTTTACAACAATAGCAGTTTGTTCTGAGGAAATACATCAGATGGATTCTGTTTCTGCAATGTCAAAGCTGCTGTTGGTAATACCCTAAAAGAGGACTTTAAAGGATATTTTTAGATTTACAAGACTCACCACAGTCAGGTTGTTATTCATGGGCTGGAAGGTGCAGCAGAGCAACTCGCTGGACTCTGGATCTCTGACCTCTCGGATGCACCGTCCATCCTCTGTGTTCCAGATGCGAAGAGTCCCATCCAGGGATGTGGACACAATGATGTCGTTGCTCAGAGACCAAGCAAAGTCCGTGACGGGACCTCCATGACCTTTCAGAGTCACCTTCACACTAGGAGGAGACGGGGACAAAGTCATGATGGACAGGGTGCCATCCAGTGAGCAGCAGGCGAGGAGGTGCTTGTCGTCATTGGCAAACTGCAACCGAGGAACTTAAAAAAAAAAAGGAGAAAAATGCACTTTGAAATCAAGGTTGACACATAATGTGTACTCAAAGATGAAAAGTCACTTACTCACCAGCAGAGTCTACGTGTTGGTCAAAAATGTGATGCATGCCAGCAAAAGCATAATTTTCACTCAGAGTTGTGTCTCCTGCCATGGCACGACTGGCCTCAGCCACCGAGGTGGGCACCAAACTGCCCGGAGGCCTGCAATGGCAAATAAAAAACACAGTGTAATTATATAATCAATACAATAAACCTCAGGCTCCTTCCTCACAGCCGACAACTATAGATAAAGAGTTAGACAGATAAAAAGTCTGATCTTTACTAAGTGCAACTAAACCAGCAGTTCAGCCAGTAAATTTAAAAGGAGTCAAAGGAGATGGGAAGACAGTAAGAAAATAGCCAAAATCCTAATTTGAATATCTGTGGGATCTTTTTTGTACCTCTCATCATAGACGGCTCTGTTCATCTGGGCTTGTAGCTGGTAGGAGCCTCGGCTGACAGACCGGCGGTGTCCACGAGCCCCTTGGGCACGGGGGTCCTCCTCAAAGTCCTGGGAAAACAGAGGAAGGAGGGGAGACAGAACCTTATAGGAGTAAGTGAAGTAAAATCAGAAGTTGTGAACACAGAATCACAAAAATCATCATTGTGGTCTCAAAATCATAGATAATATAACTCATTCTTGAGCCTACACATCTCCAATGCCAGCCACTTCAACCAAGCTGCTCAGCTTAGTCTGCATGGGCAACCAAAATGTTGTTTGGCTCTGCTGCTAATGGACAAAATCTAAAATCTGGCCTTTCAGACGGCCCTGTCTGTATCCCATGATGTATCTCATATGTTGATATTCCAACAATTAGATATTTTAAATTTCTCCTTTTCCAATCCTGTACACAAATTCCCACTTCTAGTGTTCTCTCGTACTTTTCTCCCCTTTCTGTTTCTTTGGGTCTGACCTCCATGCGGTCCAGTGTGGTGCGGGAGCTGCGCACACTGCTGGCCCTGAAACTGCTCTGCTCAGACAGGGGCCCGTAGCGCAGGGCCAGCAGCTGACTGCGCAGCCTCAGGTACTGCCTGCGCAGCCCCGGCTCAAAGCCACACTTGGCGTTCTCTCTGAGCAGCTGGCTGCGTCGGCGGATGTACTGAGTTCGGAACTGTGGGAACGTAGGCGTGCGGTAAGCATTGTACCTGGAGAGGGGAAAAGAAGTGACACAGCACACACGGTAACTCACAAATGATTCATAGCACATCACACAAACTGAATGGCTTCTTCCTAATGTGTTTTTATTATATCCTTGTTTCATTTATTTAAAATTTAAAATGTATTTTTATTATATCCTTGTTTCATTTATTTAAATAAATGATTTCCTTTGATCTACCCTTGTAAGATATACCTTCGAGCAATTTAAATCGCTCAACAATGAGAACAGGCTAACCCTTCTTGCATCACTCATCACTTTCTTTTACTCTCCAAAAATGATGAGATCACCATCAGGAATCACTAAGAACAAGAATTGATAAACAGAACCGATATTGAAGTGGTAATCAATAAAACTGAGATGATACCCATCCCTATTCAAAGCTGCTGCGTGGTTGAGTCTCACCTTGCGTCCACTGCCAAAACCTGCTGCCAAACTGCTGCCATTACACAAGGACTCAGGGTTGCGAGGAATCCTCTGCCAGGGCAGATACCTTGTAGAAGAGGTATGTTTATTCAGTCACCTTACACATCATATTTCACAGATACTCCAACAAGAGAACAGTCATTTACTAAGGCATAAGCAAAAATGCTTGTTTAAGCTCAGTCTAATTTCTAAGAAAAAGTCTCACTGACCACCAGCTTCCAAAGAATAGGTGCCTACTTAAAAAAATTAAAACGAGTTTTTGGTAAGGGATGAAAGATTTTCAAAAATAATCCCATTGTAATTATTTTCCCCGTGGTACTATCGTGATTTTTTTTTTGTGCCATTAATTTTAGGTTCCCCGTTATATATTGTTGATATCACTTGCTATAATAATAATCTGGTATACCGACATATTTGAGGTTAAAGAAAAATTGCAGTGTCTGTAAATAAAATATTGCAGCAGGCCATGTTGTGACTTCGTCTAATTTGCAATTCAGTGCCCAGCCCTAGTTTTGGTACACAAAAATAATGGGTGAACCTTTTTTAAACGTTTATATTAGCATCATTTCATAATTTAACCCAAACAACAGATACATATCTCTTCCATTCAAAGAATTTGTGCAGTAAATATACAAACACCTCTCAAATCACCCAAAATGAAAAGAGCTCTTGTGTGGAATGTGTGCTTTGATTTTGCTCCAGATATAACTTGCATTATTTTGTAAAAGAATTATTTGTAACATTGTAAATAAGAAATAGTGAGTCAGTGTGAGAATAATATTCAGTCTTAATGATCAGATCCCTGTAACTAAACACAAGACCAGAGAGCAGTATATTTCATGTGAGGCCTTGTAATTTAATGTATGCCTAGACTCACACAGTTTCACTATTAGATTTGACATTTTGTCAATAATAATAAAAACTTTCTCTCCAATTTTTCATGATTAATCACAACCCCGAAGAATTTGGTTTAAAAACTTTGTTCCTTAACACTACACTTGTAATATAATGTCTCCTTTAATTTCCTTCTGATTTCCAAATGACACACATTTTGTTCTCCACACGTTTTATGTGCATCAAACCAAGCCATGGGAGTTTCTGTCTCACCTAAAACGCCAAAACAAAAGCTCTTTTAAATTTCAACCTCAAAACAAACGTTTTTACTGTAAAATGACACATATCAAGTAATCTATAACGTTGAAAAAATACTCAGCAAATATAGCATAATTTAGCCAGTTTAGTTAAGAAATATTCAACACCGAATGATAAAGGATAAAGAAGCTGTGCTTACATAAACAGAGATAGAAAACTAGGCTGTCACCCATCCCCACCCTCATCACATCAGCCGGTGATGCAGTAACAAATGGCATCACTAAGAAAACACCTTTGAATAAGCGGGTTTTCCATGCCAGTTTACCACAAGACAATACATTTCTTGTGTTAAAATAACTACCTAGAAGCAGCTGTATAATGACTGATTTGGGTGATAATTATCTGTTGAAAGCAGGAAAGACTTCCTGACAGCTAACGTCGCAAAGCTAGCTGGTAACGGCTAACTGTTAGCATTATAGACACAACATCATCTGCGACGTCCTCACATAAAACCAACGTTTCCACTCATTATTCATTGTAAATAAATACTATACGAGTTAATGCTTCCAATGTGTCTGTAGGGTGGGATTTTGTGATGATTAAGACATGGAAAACCGACCAAAAAAATCTTTAAACGGCTCACCTTCCTTAGCTTCTCTCCATCGCTGCTTTTTCTGTCAAGTCACGTGACGCGGAGTGACCAGCCCAGGGGCGTAGCACCGGATTCTGGGCCCTGTACACTCTCAATGTCAGTGGGCCCCTAACCATGCCTGTGCACGATGCGCATGAGCAAAAAATTGTCTGGCGTTGAGTCACATATGACAGAGTAATATATTGCATCTTCTCTTTCTTTCAGGATAGTGTTGAGCACTCTCTTGCCACAGAGGTCAATGAACTCGTTCTGCGTGTCTGGACTTTGGTAGTGAGTTAAACGTGACCCTTTCTTCTTTTGTCTTACTTTTTCTAAGTGCTCATGTAAAGAGGGGATCATAATGGGACAACAACTCAAGAGTTCCAAGAAAATTGCCATTATGGACATCATCCAGATTTGAGGTTTTGCCTCTGAATGCAAGATTTCTTGAAGCCAAATGAAGAGTTACATCCAAAAGCCTATCTAAGATCCTGGTATGCTTCTCTGCTTCTGTCTGGAACTGTTTTTGAAGGTGCCCATCAGCTCCTGTGGCTACCAATAATGAGTGCTGAAGGCTTTTCCATTTTACATAGCACTGCTTATGGGGAGTGTGTGTCTCATGTTCTGGGAACTTTCTATACATTTTTTGCCACTTGATGTCTGATAACTTAAGTCCATCCTTGCTGTTCAGTGCACTTTTAGATGGCCTTGTCTGCTCATGTGAGAATAGAAGGCATGGGATACAGAACAGAGCCTTTGCACTGTCACTGTGAATCAGCCAGTCCCTCTTAATCCTCTCACGCCCATTGGCCGACTTAACATATTGAAGATAGTTAGGGAATGCTTTGCCTTCCTTGTCTTTGGGTGCCACTTTGGTCAAGTCTACACTTTCACTAGCCAGTCTGCAAACTAGAGTCTCTCTCTGCTGAGCAGTTAGCTTGTCTGGCCACAGTCCTGGGTCCTCTGACAACAACTCCTCTGCATTTCCCTCACTTGGCCATTCTTTTTCTCTCTCCTCAGCCTCCTCACTACTCTCAAACACATCTACAAGAATGAAACACATGATTTACGTTAGCCTCAACCTGATTAATAGTCTCACTTGTAATGATGCATCCTACTTGATGACACTAGTGATGATGGTACAGGCTGCTGCTCGTTACAGTTGAAACTACTCGTACACATGATTGCTGGTAATAACTTCAAGTTGCCTCTATGAGCTCACCTTGTCTCACACCCTCAGACTCACACCCTTCCTTGCCCTCAGCATCTGATGTAGAGCTCTCTACTTCTACAAGAACAAAGAATTGGTATTAGCCTCTTAACATACAAATAACCCAACCTACTTTTTAAAGCAAGCTCACTTTTTTATTTCTCGAGCCATTTCAGTGCAAGATAAACTGTTAAAAATACTGAAACATATGGCCAAGCATGGCTTATTAAGTTGACAGATTGTCTTTTAAATGGGGCTCATTTTTGTGCTGCTATGGGCTGAGCTCTAAGGCTGTCAACCAACCAGTCATAACTGGTAAGTATCGACAAGAGGGCATTTGACAGCGCTTGACATCTACCATTTAAACAAGTACAAAGATAATGTGAAAGGTTGCAAATATGTTCATTAAAAGTCAAACGTGAAGAAAACATCAGATATGCTTTCCTACAATGGCTGCTTAGACTTGCCTAATTATTTGCTACAACACACAGTATTCATCATGGTCAGCAAGTTGCAGAAGTAAAAATGTCTATCTATCTATCTATGGCATAAATGTATGGCAAAAATCATAATCACAATTATTTTTGATTGATATTGAGATCACAGTTATTTATCATGATTATTCATTGGCTTTGGTAACATCATGAATTTATTGAGCATTGACAATAGCTTTTAAGCACTGCACTGCAATGCTAAGGCTTTTTACCAGACAAAAATAATAAATTGCTTTATTGCTCAATTACTCTGGCCCTGGGTAGTCAGGTCCACTTTTCCCCCCACTACCACGCCCCTGGACCAGCCCACTTTCTGATGTGGACCCACATGAATCCGGATCACAGGATTCACATTATCAAATATAATATAACAATATAATGTAACATGTAGGGTGGATTCAGGTTCGTCAGGAGGGTGTTTCTGCTTTTCAAGGCAAACTCGAATGCAGTTAAGGCCTGATCTTTGTATCGGAAGCTATGTTTTCAGTGTCCTTAGCTAGAAGTTAGTTTCAAGTTAAAAGTGCTTCCTTTTTTTCCCATTAATCATAGATCCAAGGCAAAGGTCTTCTTGACATGTGCCCCTATATATCTAATTTGCTTTCCTAAATTACCAAACACTTCACAAAGTTATAATTTTGTGTTACAGTTGTGCCTAAAGTTTACACCCCCTCCAGTAGAATTTTTCTGATTTTTTGGGCTTTTCTCAGAAAATATGAATGGTAACATAAAAACCTTTCCGTCACCCATGGTTAAAGGTTGGGTGAAGACATTTATTAACAAACAACTGTGTTTACTCTTTTTAATTCATTATGACAACAGAGACTTCAAAAATGACCCTGTCCATTTTTTATACGCACACACTGATTACAAGAAAATAGCTCACAGGTGAGGATGGTCACCTTTAGTAGACATTCAAACACGTCCCTGAACCTTTCAGGGGAAGCTGAGCTTCCTTTGCAGTCTCAGAGTAATCGCTGCTGCTTACAGCCTGTTTACCGAGAACAAAGGGGCGCGTCGTCCTTCAACTCCATAGAACTTTTAAAAACCCTTGTTTAGAAATCCAATGCTGTCTGAAGCATTTTTGAACAGAAAATGATCAGGAAAAGAATATAACCACCTGAAATTAAAAAGATACCTATCACACCAGATTCCTGTTGGAACTATGGTCGCTTTGCACAGGGATTAAAAACACATCTCCTTCGCATTTATTATGAACTATCAGAGGTCCAAGGTGAAACTAATCCTGTGCAAATAGGAGGGTAGATGTATTTTAATATAGCCTTGCTTTAAGTAGTCGTCATCATCCCCAGCACCTCTCAAAAATCATTTTGCAAATAGTTGTTGCCCCCCCCCCCCACTTTTCAAAACAAACTGACGCCCTTGCATTTGTATTAACTTTTGTGCATTTATCAGGCCAAAACCACCAGAGTTGTGTAAACTTCTTAACAAGGTCGTTTTTGAAGTTTCTGTTGTCATTATGATTAAAAAAGGGTAAACTATTTATTTTTTTTCAATAAATGTCTTTACCCAACCACTAACCATGAGCGATAGAAAGGATTTTGAGTTATCATTCATATTGTCTGAGAAAAGGCCCAAAAATCAGAAATTCTGCTGGGGGTTGTAAACTTTTGGGCTAAACTGTAACTACATTAAAAGGTTAGTCTTGCTTTTAAACAGTAGAAATAAACAATGAATTCCTTCATATAAACAAAGCAAAACACCTTGAGAAATTCAGAACTGTGTCATATGCCGGATTGTATTTTGGAGTTCATGCCAAGAATATGATTTCCAGGTGGTGTGACAAACACTGACCCACTATACTTGGATACACCCTATAATACTGACGCAAACACGACTTAATTAAATTAGAAAATATAGCACACCACTTACAAAAACAGACACTTGCCAGTTCACAGGTTCATTGTTTTACAGGACAAGACTGACATTATATTCAGCACTCAAGAAACACAATGACATTAATTTATTCTGACTTTCATCCACTTTCCATCCTGCACAAAGCAAAAATAACAATATCAATGCTATTGTATGTATATCAGGAATGGTGTCTTCAGGGACTACACTGATCCAGGGGGGAACAATCCTTCCACTCTGCTACGTCTCTAGAGAGGAGCTCAAGACTCTTTTTTTTTGTCTGAATTCTAGAAATGTGATGAATATAACAGTCTAGTTCAATACAGTCCTTAAAATGGATCCTAACATTGTACTGACACTCACTCATTTATCATCTCAGCAAATCTCAAACCTTCACCCATCATGATAATCAGCAATATTTGGATTGAAGACCACACAATACACGATGCAAAAGTGGAAAATCTGAACCTCAGTTAATAACCTTCTCTCTTCTCCTCCACTTATCTTTACTAATTTCTGCAAAAGTAAAAAAGTAAATCTTCTCATTTAACTTCCTGGGGACAAAATTTCCTATAACTACCCATCAATAACTAATGATTCCTGACCCACAAACATAAAAACACTATCACAACCATGGTTAGGATGGGAATGCTTTCTTGTTATGGACAATAGGTGAGCACACAGTTCCAGTGGCTTCACAATGGCAGTATTACAAGGTCAGCTCGGAGGTTTCGCCTGGCTCAGCAAAGACCTGCAGGGCCGCGGGGCATGCTGCTCAGCTGACTGGGCTCTTTGCTTGTTCACGGTGCTCTTTCTCGAAGGGGCCCCAGTGACAGAGCCTTTCACAGGCACGGGCCATAAATGACCGAGGTGAACACCACGTTTAGCACTGCATTCTCAAAAATCTGCACCGACTCTGGAGCACAGCCAAAATGCCAGGAACGAAAGGTAGGAGACGTGGTGCACTAGACTGTGTGGCTCAGAATTATTATTGTTTTAAATTTTCTTGAAAAAAGAGATAAGCTGTAAATTCACCAACTTTAATGAATTGAAGGGCTCAATGAAAGTGGAAAAATAGATTGAGAATTTCCTTTTTTTCAGGTAATAAGTCGGACAAGAAGTCAGCTACCAAGGTAGGAAAATCTGTTGTCTGAATCACAACATAAAGTACTCAGTTTATGTATTTTGGTTGCTTCCTTTGATTTATGTTTATCTTCGTTTTTCAGCAACCTCAGAGTCCTAAAGAGCAGCCGAAGAAAGGTGATCAGAAAGGAGATGATAACAAGAAGCAAGGAGGTAAACATTTATATAAACCTAAATGAAACAAATAACTCTTTACATTACATTATTCTAAGGTAGGAAAAACAGTGCTGTGTAGGGTTAAGGAGGCCCTCAGTGGTTTAGGGCAACCGTTCTAAATTCCCATATGCCCTGACACACTGGAAATGTGGGGCTGTGAATGCTGTGTCTCCAGTGAAGCTATCTGTCTGTTTTTCATCCCCTCGCAGGACAGCCGAAGGGAGAGAAGCAATAACTTCCAGGCATTTGTGAAGATGGCTTTGGAGACACTGCTGGGGTCCTGCCGTCGTAAACATGGGGGCCCTCGGGGCAAACAGGACTAAGTGCATCTTCGCATTTACCCTCCCCCCCTCGTGCCTGCAGACTGGGCCGTTGTGCGGCCAGTCCCAATACAGCATCTGCTCTCCTCTCTCAGAGGCAGAAAGCGAACCTGCTGATCTCCATCCATCACCATCTGTTGTTCAACCTCTGGTCTCTTCCTCCCTTTTCAGACTGTTCTGTGCCCTGTCCCAGCTCTGGATGCTCAGAAATAGACTCCAGGTTAAACCGGACCATTGCTTTGAGCTAAAAAATGTCTGTCATCCCTTTCTGATCCTTCCCCAACTCACCCTGTTAGCATGATAGACTGTCTAACAGTTCATACATTCTTCTTGTAAATAGTAAATCAAATAAACACTATTTCTTACAGCAACCATGTCCATCTGATTTCTATTTCCATCTTCAGATGTATATTTTCCATTTTTTACACATTGAATTAAACAGACAAACGACACCAGAGACAGTTTCATGTAAAATTTTATAAAAATATCACAGGTGTGTCAGTGCCTTCACATTACAGGGAGAAAAGTCGCCTTAAAGTGAGTATCAGAACTCTATCTAAAATACTGTTCTTGCTGAATAGTGTGGTATCAGCTCTGCAGAGAATGAGCACTTTTTGTCAGGCATGAACAAACATTCAGGCTCTAAACTAAAACACTACGTCTTACAGGAGGAGAAAATCCTTAAGATTTTAAGATGACAAAATGTGAAGACAATCTGATACTTTCTTCGAGGAATCATCAGTTACAAATGCATCATTAAAAGCAGCTGTGAGATAAAAAATCTGGATAAATATTCAATATACTGTATGATATCATCTAATGGAAGAAAGATTGAAACATTCTCCCTCTACAGTAACACGTGTGTGAAATACCCTGATTATAAACTTTTATTTTCTTTACTGAAGAGTGTTTCAATGTTTACTACTACTCAGAAGACCTTTTCGTTGTAAATGCAAAGAGTTCAAGTTGAAGGAAATTATCAAACAACACAAAACACAGAGTAAATTTCACTACAGAAAATTAATTCATAAAATCAGAGATTTCCTCTAAGATTCACAAAAAGCAAAGTATTATTGGCTATTCAATAGTTGCTGCCTCATAACCATAGTCTGTGCTCCTTTAATCAAACATAAACTCTTGAACATGCTCACAAGACTGCTCTGTCTTTTAAAGATATTCTTTTCATTCAAACAAATCCTATGAAAAAACAAAAAACATTTCTCGTCGTCTTTGTGTTAATTTTTTTTTGTATAATCCAAAAGTACCAGTGAGCTATACTGTATACTTGTGCTGACTGAAATATTTCAACAATCAAATAAAACTGGGTGCTGAAGTTTTGTTTAAAGAAATCTTGACGCTGAGCATAAACTACGTACTAATCCACTACTGAAAATAGTCCCCAGTAAATGCACTTTTTAGGACTGTATGTTGAAGAAATGTTTCCTTAAAACTACACTGCCAGAGAAGCAAGAGAAATCAAACAACACATTGCCATTGTGTTTTTTTTTCATGTCATGGGATTTGTCAAAGATAAGAAAACCATATAAAATCCCCAGCCTCGTTGCTCAAACTCTAAACTACGATTGTAAAACACTTGAGGTGAAGGGGAACCACATCTGTAGGACATCTGCCGCAGTTGACGCTGAAACCAAGATAATGTGCTCTATCATGTCTCCACAGAGAGGAGCAGCCGATCTCCACCATGCTGATAGGTATTGATTGTGACTCACAGTGAGACATCGGCAACTGCTGTCACAACACGAGGGCTCGACAACTGCGGCTCTGATAAAAAGGGTGAGATATGAGGGGGAAAGGAGGAGGGAGTTCTCTATCATTTCATGGATATCAAAAAGTAGTCCCCAGCAGGTTAGAATAATAGATTACCCTGCCAACATACGGCACAACCTGAACACTGCCTGTTGGTTTGTTTGGGATTTCAGGTTGATTCAGTTCTCTTCGGTCTGTTGCAGATGAAGTCACAGTGCAGATGAGGAGAACCAGCCAATCAAATCTCATTATTGCTTCCTTCACTTTTCTCTTTTTCCTCTGTCTCTTATTATTAGAGAATAAGCCTGTACAAAATCCAGCATCCGAATGTGACCCAGTGGCTCGTCCAGCTCAGCTCTGACCACTTCTGAATGGTATGATGGGTTATATCGTCCTGTAGGGGGCAGTACAAACTATGTTAGCTGAATTGGACAGGGGAAAATCACAAACATTTCCATAAAATGTATCTTTCCTTGTAGCATTTCCAAAAAAGAGAGGACTTGTTTTTCCTTTCTGATTTAGACCTGCAAGAACTTCTGCACAGAAATAAGCGCATGGCACTGCACTTATTTCCTTTGAACTATTAACACTGCAGCTAAGGTTACATTCCTATATGTCAGTGCACATGTCGGTATGTCACATAGAGTGCTGAACATTTTATCAGTGCAATTATAAACTGGTTTATTCAATACAGCATGTGTGCTAGTAAAAGGTTCATCTTAAACCTTGAGCTCAGTATTGGGGTGTTGTTTTCTTCGCAGATTTTTTTAGTACAGAGATTAGAACTGAAACGATATTAATTAATCAGACTTGCAGAGAAGCAGTCATCTCTGAACATTTTGTGTCCTCACCTCATCCTCCTCCATGTAGTCCACACTGGAGTTGAATACAGAGCCCAGGTACGTCAGATGGAGAATTGCCAATGCACTGAATGCTATGTTAATCATATATACCCACAGCTTCTACAGTGAGAAAGATAGAGAGAGAGAGAGGATAGGCATTATGTAACAACAGGAAACTTGAATCAGTTTCTATCTTTTTTTATTCTCTTTATCAGTTTCTCACAGTCTCAGTAAACCAGTTTAGTTGAACTGCTAACTAATCATAAATATTATCTCTCATAACTTGAACTTTGGTTGTTGCAAGTTCAGTGATGAATTTTTATGTTATGGAGGACAATTTGGATTTTTTGGGGTAGTTACATTTGATGGGAACAATCAGTGCTGGGTTTCAGTCCATGCAGGCTGCTACTCCTTGGCATAAATCATTATTCCCTCTCCCTGCTGTTCTTGATGTGTGTAACCAATATAACATAAGGGATTTTTTGCCGGGCACTTTGCCAGTAAACTCACAAAATACATCAACTGACAGTACAAGGCAGACAATGGGGCTGTTTTATTTAGACTGCGGCAGAATTATTTTCTATTACATAATGTACATACAACTTCAGCAAAACAATCACCATGTCTTTGAAACATTTTAACCATAGACTGTATAATCAGTTCTATACACAGTCTGTGGTTTTAACCATTTGTTGTTCAAGATATTGTGATAGATACCCTGGAAATAGGAGAGGGTCTAAGTGCTAACGGGGCCAGAAAAGCTACTAGCTAGGCCCCCTTTGAGCACCTCCTGCTCTAAAAGGAAGTGCCAGCAGTCCAAGTTCAATGGCCAACTGCACAAATAGAATAGTTGGAAGACCACCAGACTATGCAATAACCATGTTCAAAATGTGAGCTTGTGATGAGGAAGGGATATCAAAGATCTGTTATCATGTAATGTGAGAAATATGTTTGTTAACCATTATGTTGAAAAACATGGAGTGTGGACATATTTTCAAAGGCATGATGAAACAGTGAGACAGTGTAACGAGGCAAAACTTCAATTCACAGCAGCCTTCCTCTACTTCACACATTTCCCTATCTCTTTAGCTGTTGCGGCAAATTAAGGCAAAAAGCCCAGAGAAAAAGTTTTTTAAAAAGAGAAGAAATCATCTGAATGCAGGAAATTTATTCTGACTTTTGGAGAAAAATAGAGATGGAGAGAAGACTGATGGAGGCAGCATATCTGTGCTAAACAGGAAGCTAAAACTTTTCTTTTTTGTCAGATTTTAGCCTTGAAACTAAAAGAAAAGTGAAAAACTTCCACAAACCAGCAATATTTAATACTTAACCTCTACAAGAAATAGGCTAGCATGAAATCTTCTTTAAAAAACCTTCAGTGAGCTGTTTTGAAGATATCAAAGTTGATGCTAGGCTATTCTATTTGTCCCCTTGCTCCAGCTTCTTAGGTAGCCCTTGAAAACATATTGAAATATTATACATGTATGGTATGAATGTTTTGAGTACAAATTTAGCACACATATTAAGTTTACTTGTTCTATATGCACGTTTTTGATTGCTAGCATACATATTTGGTGTGAAATTTAGCATTAAGCCTCCCTAATTAGCATTCATGTTTGGCAACGGACAGAGCATACATACAGTATAAGGCATATTTGTTTCCAGCATGTTTTTTTTCATCAGTGCCTGGTGTTTAATGTGAATTTTTGACATTTCTGGCAGTGTTCATATTTAGCACATGGGTCAAGCATAACTTTTTACATGTTAACATATTTTTTAGCATACCTATTTCGTTTGATCTATACATCTAGTTCACACTTAAGCTACATATTTTGGATACATTTCAGCAACCGGACACACATTTAAATGTATCCAGCTGTTGCAAAGAAAGCAAGGAAGTACCTGTCTTCAAATGTTTTGAAAATTCTTAATGATGACAAATCAACCTGCCAGTCTCAAAGGGCAAGTTATTAAATTTCCTCATCAAAAACTAAGGAAGGAAGACAAAAAGATGCACATTACCTTTTTATTCTGGTGTCTGCAGTTTGGCTGACATTTCTTTGAGAGGACACAGGCATTAAAAATTGCTGCAAGCCTCTTCCGCAACACTGAAACACAAAAGAAGAGCAAAGCATTAAAAAGAAGCGAGAGTAAGAGTTCCTTCCCAACCATAAGAGGTAAATTATTATCACTGCAGTGAACAGAAACACTGTGTAATAGTGTGTGCAATTAACCATTACTGCAAAGCTAAGCACCTTCTCTAAATGGAAAGGTTTTAATGTGGAAAAGAGACATTAGGCAGGCTCTCACCATGCTCAACGTACGTGATAAACCCAAGGGATATCAGCACGGCACCCAGATGAAAACTTAAACCCTAACAAACACAGGAGTTAGAATCAGAATAGAGCACATGCTGAAATAAAAACAAACAAGTAAAGATTGTCAGTTCAAGGAATGATGAGTCACTTTCACATTACACTCACATGCAACAGGGCGCTGGCTGTGTATGTCACCATGATGGCGGTGAACGTCCCAAATTTGAGAGCACTCTTGAAAACATCTGTGAGATGGGAGCATCATCTAGCTTGTGAGAGTCTGTTTAAATGAGCCATTATCGTGGCACTCAAAATTAGAATGAAAAGTGAAAACAGCTGCTACCATCAAACCATCAGTGTTAAAATTATAACTCACAGGTGTGCAGAAAGGAAGACATCGGCTGATTCCACGACGTCACAACTTCCACCATTGAACGGGGAAACTCTATGTTCAGTGGCTTTGATACAGTCAGATCCCTGGTAAAGAAAAATGAAACATGACAAGTTCTGTTTCAGCATGTAAAAAAAGAGATTCAAACCATATGTTTGTATTCAACATGCAACTCTGACCATTTAAGGTTGTCTTTCTCCTCCGTGAAGCCGGCGCCAGCTAGTGTTGTTGTAGTTTCACTCAAATAACCAACAAAATAATTGCTAAAGTGGAAAGACATAGTGTGCTCGTACGCCAGCAACCACCTGATACAACAAGAATTAAAAAGAAATCACGTTACATTTTCAATAGGCATAGGACTTAATCTCTGAGTTATGAAGGCACTTTTGGAGACTTACTTTGCTGGAGTTCCTCTGGTAAGCAAGAGAAAAAAGACAGAAGGTGGAATTTTTAAGATTTAGGAGTAGAGCTGGAGATAAACATGCTTGCAATAATGCTTAAAATTCAGCCAATTACACCTTAGCAGCCATATAATAATAGATACTAAAACAAAGATGTACAATACAGTGCTGTGCCATCAATGTCTAGTCCACCAAAAAACCATCTCTGTTGCTGAAAATAGGTCACAAGGTGTATTGGCTAATTTAAAAAAGCACAGTGCCTAGGGAGGTTTTACAAACAGTGTTTTCCTCTCTAATGGTATTTTGTAGACTCTGTTTTTGCTTTTTGTCTCTTTTCTCTTTCTATTAGGCTGCATTTCTGAGTCATTCAAACAACAAATCCTTTCTCTTGATTTTCGCTTATCGTTTATTACAGAAAGCAGCTCCTGATTATATATCTTTTTTATGAGCTCGCTGTAATCACTGCAGAATAATGCATGATGGCTTTGTTTATTTAGCATTTTAAACAAATCTCAACTACCCCCTATGGTTCTCCTAAGTATCCTGAGGGCTTCAACAGTCTTAACTGAGAATCACTATATTAAATTGATAAAAAAAATTAATGTGATAACTTGTACTGATAACTGAGGTATGGGCAATTACCTGATCTTCCTCCTCTTTTTGCTGAAAAAAAAAAGCAGAAAATTAAATAAAACGTTAAAGCCAAGAACAAGTCAATAAAGAAATACAATGTACAAACTCTGCTTTTGATCCTCACCTTCTTAGCAGCTTGTCTCCATAAACTGGAATAAAATAAGGAAAGAGGTAGGGAGCGACACAGTTGGAAATAACAAGGCAGACCTGGCTCTTCACCCAGCTGACAGACACCTTTAAAAGCCATGACAGGCTCTGAGGAGAAGAAAGAGGCAAAGATTTGAATCATTAGTGTCTCACCTAGTGGTTGAATCTTTGAAATAATCCTCACCCCCACCCTCTTAATTTTAAGAGATAATGTATCACACTCACCAACTTACGGCCCTCTAAAGCTTCTTTGTAGCTGTTGTAGCTGATCCAGGGACCAAAGATGACTGTTCCCACAAAGTAAATGTAGCCCATGAATTCAATAGGGGAGGGCACACTGGTCACAACACCTCGGTCCAAGTCAAAGGCGAGAGAGATGGCTTTCATGGCAACCACCATCTGTGAACCTAAACAGCAGCAGCAGTGATAGTTGAAACACTTCCACGTGAGAGCAATTCTCATTGCTTGAATTAACCTAAAACAATCACATTTGTTGCTTTTATCTAAGAGAAATGTGTCAAGTGATGTTGCTAGCGGGGAATACGCCTACCTCTCATCTTGTGCCAGTTTGTGGTGTCCATCATGTGCATCTCTCTGTGAAAATTGGACAAGAACAGAGTCAGGTTTTTTTGTGTTTTCACTCCAAATTGAACCCTGCTTCAAACACAGACTCGACATGTGCTAATGAGCTGTCAAGCATTAAAGGTGGACGCTCTTACCCCAGCAGCAGGTAGATAAGCACAGTGATGGAGAGGAAGGTGCCTCTGATTGTGGAGTGGCGGCACAGGAAGAGGAAGAGGTAGCAGAGAAGGCTGAGGAGTACCACCCATATCATGTGAAGCTCAAAGAACAGATAGAGGGTGTAGAAACCTCCCGCTACTGTGCCCAGGTGTTTCACAAAAGAGGGGAGCCCTGGCAAAGCAAAGATAAAGAAATATGAGTAGAAGCAATGATGATGGTGATGATGTAAGCTACATGTGTGACAGGTGACTAACACTGAGGGGGCTAAAAAGAAACTCACCCAGCATCCAGAGAAGCCGACACAGCAGGCAGATAACCAGCAGCTGCCATACCTGCTCCAGGCCCTGCTGAGCTGTAGGCAGCAGGCAGCCATGAGCAAGCTCCTGGAAAAACTTCTGCCGACTGAACACTCCCATATCGAGACTGCAAAAGCAGAAAGAAGACAGTTTTATGACAAAAAACAGGCTTCTGTAAAACTAGAGTCAGCATTACAATGCAAAAGTAAAAAACACTGTGGAGCACTTAGGAACATCTTTGCGGAGTTGCAGAAAGGCAAATGCAGCTTATTAAATCACTGTCAACTGGTACATCCTTAAACTTCATATCCCAGCATACACCCCACCTTCCAACAGATCTGTACAACTTGCATCATCAAGTTTTCTAATAGGGCTGATATCAGAATAAGCTAAAAAATGATCAGATAATGGGTAATGGATAGGTAATGTGATTCAGGGAGGAGGTTAAGTATTTGAGGGCTAGTATGTGCAATATTGAGAAATAATCCTGTTATTCACTACAAACAGAAACACCGTCAAACTTCAAGCCCCTGCATGCATGCCATAAACTTGCAAATCTTTGCAAAGTCTATTGAAGTCTGAGTCCTGATATCAAAATAATGCAATAAATTGGGGCTGAATGATTTTCAAAAATGATCAAATTGCGGTTATTTTTTCCTATATTGAAGTTGTGATTAATTGAGCCATTATTTTTAGGTTTCCCACCCCTAACAAAAACAAAAGTCACTCTGTTGCATGTACAGGCACATCTACAGAATTAGAATAACATTAAAATTATATTTTTGGTTGTGTCACTCAATTCAGAAAGTGAAATCCAGATATTATATAGACTCATTGTACATAAAGTGAATTATTTCAAGCCTTTTTTTCTTGAAATATTGATGGTTACGATGATGAAACGATGATGATGTAAAGATCTTCCTGCCCAGGGACCACAAATGAAAATTGGCTTTATAGCTAATGCTGGCTTGACAGTTTTTGTCTTGTGTGGTCCCTGTCAAATAAATGAATGAATGAATGAATGAATGAATGAATGAATGAATGATATGGATTTTGAAAACCTAAAATTCAGTGTCTCAGAAAATTAGAATAGTACATAAGATCAATAAAAAGGGATATTTTAAGCAGAAATGTCAGGCCTCTGAATAGTTATGCAACTTTATGATCTTTTTCGAAGTTTTCTCCTAAGTTTTCCTTTTTTCCTCCCATTTTTGCTGCTTTTTGACCATTTCTGCCATCTCCATTGCTACATTTTGCTGTTTTGCCACTTCCCACTACTTAAATTGTTTCTCTTGCAAAGGTAGTTTTCAGCTGAGCAGAGTTAAGTTACACTGGTGTGAGCATAAAATATCTACTTCGAAAAAATTGTATCTTTTATTCTGACACACTGGAGGTTTAAGAAATATTGCACTTTCTTGGATTAAGATTCACAGTAGGCCATATAGTGATTTAATCTTATTTGCCATTGATTCCCCAGCCCGACAATAAAAGTCTGAGTCCTTGTGTGAAAAATAATCTGACTTACTGTGCTGTTCCTATCTTCAGACTTCATATCCCAGCACATACATCACATCATTGCAGATCTACTTAAAGTCATGCCATTGCATTGGGTTTAAGGGTTAGACTATGAAGTATCTGAGGGCAAATATTGTGCATATTTCTATTATTCATTGTAAACAGATACTCATGTCTTTAAACTTCAGATCCCAGCATGCACTGTCACAACCCCAGTAAAAGGTAAAAGCAAAGCGTTCCACTTTTGGGGGGGAAAAAAACATTTGGGGTTTCCCTGGCTTGAGAACATTTTTCCATCATAAAGAACTCACACACATTCTGAAACTTCAAATCCCAGCATGCACAGCACAACACTACATATCTGTGCAAATTCCTGCAATGGCTTCCAGAATTTTAGTGCATACAGTGCAGAATATTTTGCCTGGCTTTGATATCTCTATAAATGATAAGCATACACTTTATTCTGAGGCTGATGCACAGACTGTCCACTTTATTTCTGATGATGATGGTGTGCAAGAAACAAATGTCAGGGTTGTGAGAAAGCGTGAAGATCACAGCACAGTAACCTTCAGCAATAGACTTAGTCATGGCTGTACTGGTGTATTAAAGACTTAATGACAGGATAAGCAGAAGACACATGCTACTCTGCAAGGCATGCTTCCTCCGCAATGCAGTCGACTAAAGGGACGAGTTGACTCACAGCTGCCTTAAAACAACCGCTGCACTAACAGAGCAGTTAGCTCGGCGATAGAGCGTCAAACATCTTGGTTTTGAAGGAGCAGAGAAAGCCGGTTAATACAGCTAACCTTGCATCACCTAGCCAGCGGGATTTCACAGTCTTTCTACCACCGCTCTTGTGCGCTTTCACCCCAGCCCCCCACGACGGTAACAGCCAACTGTGCGCCCCGGGCATGTCAGTGAGTTCTCCAGGGATAAACTCACCCTCTGAGAGCAGCAGCTGGAGGTTCCTCCCCGCGTTTCCTTCCTCCACAGTCACTTAAGCGTGTGTGCGGAGCTGCTGCTGTGTTTTTAAGCACACTCGGTCCAGATGATGCTTATCTGGATGACTCCCATTGTCACAGCATCAGCACCACTTGCCTGTCATCTAATCAGCCGAGCGAAGCAGAGAATCAACCAATCAGGTGACCGAGTCCAGGGACGTCAGCCTATCAGAGTTGTGTTTATCTAAACTGACAGCTGAAGCAGTGTATTAAAACCACTGCCCCCCATTACCGTTGAATTCTGACCAATAAGGAGCGTACAGCGTGCAGACGGAGTCAGACAGCAAACTGAACTCTCATCTGGATCTGAGATGTGGTTTTCTGAAGGATGGAATTGATGCAAACCACTTTTTTCTGTGGGGAATAAAAACCCTTCAGCTACAAAAAGAAATTAATATCCATGGCTCAGAGATATTGATATCATAAAGCAGGGGTCCCCAAACTTTTTTTCTTCATGTGCCAAATAACTTTGCCTTTCTCTGATGGGGACTAGGGTCTGTCTGTAACAGAAAATAATATGACATGGAGTGATTATCAGTATTATCGTGGAGCTGGATTTTATCACAGGAGATTTTTATTATGTTTATATATTTGCAATGCCCACTGATGCTAGATTAGTTTCAGGATTTGTTTATTATGTCTAATTCTGGATCATTTCATCATTTAGTTATGCACTTTAGCTTACTTGCATGCCAGCATTACTTCAGAAGGAAGATACATAGCCTATAGAAGAGCATAATTACATTTTCACACTAATTTTATGATTCAGTTAGAAAAAGTGGAGTTTTTCTTTCAGATTCAGTTTTTCTCTTCCCAACCTCATCTACATTTTTGTGTTGTTGAGGTTTCAAGCAGGCTTGCTGCTCCTGATCTCATGCACTATTAATGTCACGTCCTGTGTGCTTATGAAAAAGTGACTGATTAATTCACTAAAAGATAACACTGAAAATATTTAGCAGCTGAGGAGAATTTTATTCTAACTTTTACCGCTCTATGAAAAAAAAAAAAGTTTTTTACAGAAACAACAAAATCAACAACGACAATTTTCATTTCAATTTTTAATGTGATTTCGGAATTGCTCTGAGGGCCAATCCAAAATCTGACTTTTTGGAGACAATTATTTTGTTGCATTGAGTTACACCTACAAATGCAAGGACAAAAACACTGAGAATCAAGAAAATAAACAAGAAACATGATTGTACAGTTATCCATGAACAGTGGTGACATACATGATGAAAAAATTACAGAACAAAGCAATTACAATGGTCAACCTTCAGCTTAGAAGATGGTGTTTGGGCTCCACACATTCACCAAGTCATGTTTATCCATTATGATTTATCTCCTTTTACACTTTTTCATGGGTCAATGTTAGTTGCAGCAGTAGAGAGGGAATCAATGTCTATCTGCCACCTAAAATTTAAGTACACAATCCCACTGCAGACTGTCATACTCATATTACAATGGGCTTGCAATGTATTTTTTAAAAACAACATAAAACACATTTCCATAAGAAAATAGCAAGCATCATGTGTATGTTTCCATACATCATAAAAAAATGAAGTTTCTTTAGGGCATCATAAAAAAGACAACACTACAACTCTAATTTTAAAAGGCAGCATATGAATCAAGGCACTGAGGTTGAAATACACAGCTGTTCTGAGCCACGCTCCAACAAGACAAAAGGAGTGGAGGTGTGGATCAGTACATTCACAGTTTTTCAAAAAAAAAGCAGCAAAAAGTATGGAATACTGAATCCAAGGTCCAATATAGTTGTAGCTTTTGAATGCATGGACACACTGAAATATTTGACAGAAGGGATCTATGTTAGCAACAGTACTACTTTCATCAATACAGGAAAGCTACCAAATTAAGTTAGCTTGTTGCCCTTAAAATGAGTTTTTTGACTATGAAACCAAAGAAACTCCATGATGGTGTGTATTGAAGGAAAAGGGAAACTGATTAAAAGACGACACATATTTCTATCAGTACTAATGCCAAACATGAATTGGTAGAAGACAAAGTAAGTGTTTCCACATTGCAAAAATTCTTATGTGCCAATTTGTCTCTGTGGAAAAAAGTAAGATGAGATGTTGTTGCAGAAAAAACCCAACACAGGATCCACACACCACCCCAAAGTCAACACAAGCTAAAAGTTCTTCACAGGAGCTTTAATTATGATATTCACAGGGGGTCTTCACAAATTCTGATTTCATCAACCTGAGACTTAGTGTTCCAACCCTTATGCGAATGGGATCACAAATTCAGAAGACAACATCCAGGAAAGAGAGGCTTTCTTCGCTCTCGGTCTTAATGCTTCGCCCTACTAGAGAAATCAGTGGCACCTCCCAGTTTTCCTCCTTAATCTTTGGTTCAACACTACTCTTTTTGCTTAAAATATAATCATAATTTCTTGTCACCTCAAAGAATGGTGATGTGAGAAACTTTGGTGAAAACATATTTAGTGATGGAGGGAGCTCTATATCTTGAGGAAAGCGGGGCTGGCTGATTACTGAGTTGCAGGGCCGGTGATTCATAAAATCAGCCAGGGTTCCTGAGCACTTTGAGTACTTGGTTACCTGGTAAGTTGGATTGGAAAGTTTTTTAAACACTGGCAATGGGATGCATGTCATGACATTAGTGTGTGAAAGAGGAGGAAGCGGATTACCAGTCTTAGAAAGAGGTCTGGGGCATTTTGATGAGGAGGGTGTGTTCTTTGGGGATGTTGTTGGCAGGGATGTTACAGGTTTAGTGCCCTGAGCTTTGTCTTTTTTGTCAGATATCTGGTTTGATTCTTGGCTTTCCAGCATTTCTGGCTCCATGGTGGAGGAATCTTCATTAGGCTCAACTACAGTCTCTGTCTGTGGCAGATATAAAACATGATTATGACGCTGGCAGAAGAGCACCCCACAGGTTTGGCACTTCCTACCATCTTTGACATGTAGCAGTTTGTGACGCTTGAGGTGATGACGTGAAGCAAAAGATCGGTCACAAATGTTGCAGGGAAAAGAAGGCTCTTGTACTTGTTGATGCTCGATAAAATCAGCTGAACTTGTAGAGGGCTGTTTGCAACTTTCAGCATCCTGGGCTTTTCCTTGATGCAGCTGTTCATGTATTAAAAACTGTGACACAGTGGGGAAGTTCTCACTACACACCTGACAACAGTACCCCTGTGGTGGTGTGAAAACAGGTTTAAGAAGGACAACAGGCAGTTTTCTGTCGCATTCAAGGATGCCCGCCTTGGCTCCAAATGATGGTAAGGCCTTGTTTGGAGTGAGTAGTGTTTGAGGTGTGATTGCTTTGGTTTCAGTCTCAGCTTCAGCCTCAGCATCTTCAGTCAATTTTTCTTCTTCCTAGGAATCAAAAAAGAGAGGTTATGCTGTTCAGGTTCTAATGAATGCCTTCAAAGCAACGTTATAAATGATTGAAATACATTAGTTTAAGTATCCAAAGGCAAAAAAATAGTTGCTACCTTTGGCTCTGGCGATAGTGTCTCTTTTTCTTCAGTCAATTCAGCAGAATGGAGGTCAGCAGGAGAACCAGCTCTTAGTTGAGCTGTTGTGTCTCCTGTTTTAACAATGGCTCCATGGCGCTTCCTTTTTCTACTCCTATGTCCCATAATCCTATGACCAAAAAGAAAAAAGCGTTGTAACAAACTTGTGGGTGAATGTGTCACCTTCATCTCACTGCCAATGCAGAGATAGGAAAGTGTCTTAAAGAAGTGAGCGTTACCAACTTATGGTGTGAGACACAAATGTGTGGTATGGCTGTAGTGCTGCTAATGACTTTTTAGTTTTAAGACCTAATGTTTATAATAACACATATGTATGTTGAGACATATGCAAAGCTTGGGAACAGCTCTACTAATAGCTAGATGCACAGTAATAGAAAAAAAGAGAGGGATTCCAATTGTAACACCTTATTTTTTCATATTCAGGCTTTTTCATATCAAAATGTGAGAATTTGATGAAAAACTAGCTCCATCTTCCCCTCCTTAACCAAGAGGAAAAATACAAAACGTGAGTAGAGGACTTGTTTTTACTTTATTATTTCTTAAATTTAGTGACTTTAAAACTTCGTATTTACCACAGGTTAATGAGCGAACATGTGGTAGCTCACATCAATTACAACAAAGTTTAGCAACACATCTTAGCAAAAACGAACACATTGGCTGATTGCACTCCAATTTGAAGGATTGCTCTATTTCTTAAAATCTTTCATTATCAGCAATTTTATATGTGTGTGGGACTCAACAGTTGTGTTTTTCATAAAACCAGTGTTGTTGATTAGCTTGTTAGCTGAGGTTTACCTGATATGAAGTGATAGCTGTGGTTTGTTGTATTTTTAGTTATCTGCTCTTTCCAGTCGGTTCTGCTGATGTCTGGAACCAAATTCGTCTCTAGTTTGCCTCGAAAGGGATACGTTTTTTTTGATGGTATTTTGTAAAACTTGCGCGTTTTGTTATTCTTATCAAAACGGTTTGAGCAACACAACAAGGCATGGTCCCTGCGCCTCCTGCGCGGTGACGTACGTAATGACGTAACTGATTATTTACGTATAATTTATCAAAAGGGGGAACTCCTCTACACATCTGAAAAATTGCATCTAATTTTTCTTTCTACATTCAAAATAATTATAAGACCAATCATGCTCCTACTTTGACTGTCCACTTTTATTTATTATTGAATTGGATTTGTTTAGAGCACGTCTGAGGTCAATGGAAGCTCATTTCCGCCAGTTAAAAAGAGAGAAAAAAAAGCTTTGTTGTTTTTTTTCCGGCCCATATTAAGTCAAAATTTTGAGATAAATCAAAATTTTGAAATTAAAAACTCAACATTTTAAGATATAAAGCCGAACTTTGAACAAGTTTAAGTTTGTCATGGATTAGAGAAAAGTCCCCCTCTAAAGCAGACTGGCACAAACTTGTGAGAGAATGTGCTCCTCTTGAATACCTTGCATGTTTGCTTCACTCAACAATATGACTGTTCTGTCAAATATGGACTCCATATCTCAGTTTCTGAAGTACTACTATAGCTTCAACACTTGCAAGTATTGTACTGAACAAATTATGGATCCTGCCCAATATATATCTCCTTTCATATACATGTTCCATTTGTAAACAGTGCATTAAATAGATGTTTGGACCAATGTGCTGAGCTCTTTGTGTGTATATTTTTTTTTAAAAGGAAAAGCAATAAATAGCTCTAAAAAAATTGAACCAGAAAAGTCACATTTTAGAATGCAAAAATTGGAAATGTGTTGAAATGATGATGCTGGAGAAGTTTAAATGAGAAAATGTGAAGTAAATCTTCTAGAAGCAGTGAAACGCTGAGTTTGTGGATCCTGTGAAATAGCAGAGAAACGGGGCTGAAAATGGTTACAAAATTGCTAAAACTAGTTAAAAAACCTGAAACGTGGAACAAGAGAATAAAACTTACTTCAAGAACAGAAAAGCTAAAAATGAAGAAGTTAGAAATGCAATTGCAGAAAGCTGCTTCAAATTTTACCTTACCTGTGAAAATAAAGAAGTTATCGTCAATGATTGTGACATATTTATTGAGATAAAAAGTCAAAATTTTAAGATATCAGAGTCAAAAATATGACACAAAAGTCGAAAATTAATTTTGACTTACCGCGCATAAAAACAACCTCAACAAAGAATTTTGGCTGAAGTGGGCACCCATAGTTGTGTTTACGATTGATAAATTAAAGAAAAAAAAAAACCTTAAATTGGGAACGTTCGGTGAGACCAAATCTCCCCTACTTATCATGATGTTAATGTGTTTGTAAAACTTGACTGAACTATTTTCCTTCGAGCAGAGCTGCTAGACACATAATAAACTGACATTTTATTTGATAAGAGCAGTGACAACAACTACATGAGATTTCCATCTGTTCAAACCAAATTGTTATCTGTTAACCGTCAAAAATACTTCCAAGGATTAAACCTTTCGAGGAAAGCGATTAATTTTCGAAAGTGTGCATAATCCATGAACAAAATAGCAAAAAACCGTTTGATGTCCTGTTTTTTCCAGACCCACAGCTCACGATGCACTGAGGACCCCTGGTGGCGGGACATACAATATCTGTTCTGTTCAACCCTACATTTAGTAACCAGGATAACTTCAAATGTGTCATCATTTGAAGCAAAGTAAGTGGTTTACCATCAGAGTTTGACCTATTCATTTCCTAGTGCAGCGTTTTTTTTTCTTTCAAGTTAAAAATCTGACAAAATGACAAAATGTAATCTTTTGGTCAGCAGCTGAATTGTGTTACTTGTCATAAACACAACCATCACCCAGCTTCGAAAACTATACAGAAGAGGGTGTCAGAAACATGGATGTCATTAAAGCGTGCATTGTTAACATGAACGTATCAAGGAGGAAATTTTGTGTGATGTTTATAAACATGAAACACCATAGGTGACAAAGTTTTACCTTCAATATATATTTTTGTACTGGGGATACCTCCCCTAACAAAAATATAAAAAACAACAAAACTAAAGAATTTACATTTGCAAATATACACTGCCTGGCCAAAAGATAGTCTCCACCTAGATTTACTTGAGCAAAAAAGTACAAGCCTCCTATTGGATAATTACTGCATTGGCAATTATCTTTTCAGCTGGCAACAAGTTATTCAACCCCAGCAACCCCACACTGAATGACCAGGTTATTCAATCATTGGACTTTTTCTTCCGTAATGGCACAGGCATAATTCAACATAACAATGCCAGGATTTTCTAGGCTCAAACTGTGAAGGAGTTGTTCAGGTAGTGTCAGACATCTTTTTCACACATGGATTGACCAGCCCAGAGTCCAGACCTCAACCCCAGCGAGAATCTTTCGGATGTGCTGGAGAAGGCTTTGCGCAGTGGTCAGACTCTCCCATCATCTATACAGGATCTCGGTGAAAAATTAATGGAACACTGGATGGAAATAAATATTGAGACATTGCAGAGGCTTGTCAAAACAATGCCTTGGTGAGTGTGGGGTGTAATCAAAGACAAAGGCGGTCCAACCAAATACTTAAGTGTGTGACATTTTCTTTGATGGTGACTTTTTTTTGGCCAGTCAGCGTAGTTTATTTTGTGTAAGCTATTATATTACTTGATTTTCCCATTATATTACCTCAACTTACCGTTCACTGTTAATGAAAGGTTTGGCAGTATGAGAAAAAAAAATTGTACATTGCATTTCCCATGACAATCTGGAGGCTTTTCAACAGAACATCAAAACAAGCCTCACTTTGACTGTAATTTTAATGGTCTTGGTGTTAGTGTTTCCCTGAGTAAGTGTGCATGGAGTGTTCACAGATTCGCACTCAATCATTGCATGCTTCTTTTTACAGCTCTCAAGAAGTGGTGAGACCTTGGTCTTCTCAACGAAGGTGTAACTAACATATATTCCAATTACCCACCAGGCATACTGGCTGCTTCTTCAAAGAAATAGTCAAGGGCATTTTAAAAACAAAACCCATTTCAACATTTAAAGTCTTTTTTTTTCTGCAGAGCCACCCCTGAAACACATTTATAACACTACCTGGATAGTGGCTCCTTTCCTTTGATGAACCATGCAGCAGCAGCAGCAGTAGCAGGAATGAGACTATGTTTATATTTCCTCTGCTGTCTTAGGTGTGATTGTGAAGCCCATTATACCTGGGGTCTAGTTACTTCAAGGTCAAGGTGTGCTATTTTAGCTAAGACTTTCTGAGAAAAAAAGAGGAATCATCGGTTAAAAAATGTTTAAATTGTGATTAAAAAGGGAAAGAGTTATAAAATCATACATTTAATGCAATAAAAGAATCACTAAAAACAATGCAAAACAGTTAATACCTGTATTTTTTGTTCTTGTGTCGCTCCCTCGTGCCCAAGCAAACTTGTGCCAGCCATTGGGCAGGGTATTTTAATGGTAAAGCATTTTTAAAACCCCAGCTTTCTGGTCAAGAACTGGACAAGGTCGCTCAAACTGTAAACAAGAGGCAGAGGAAATGATGATAATGATAACACACAGGCCTAGTGAATTGTAGTGTTTGCTGTGAGAAACAACAGTCCTTTAGAAAGTGCTATGTTACACTTACCAGCTATGACTGACATGAAATGATATTAAACGTTTCAGGAATGATGTTTTTTTGGTACTTACCATTTGGAGAGCCTAAGTTTTGGGGTTGAACCCAAAACCAGAAACGTTATAATGCTGTTTCTGTTCTGAGTGAACCGATAGGGAAAAATTTGTGGATTAAAATCATTGATATAGACTCTTTGCAGAAAAGCCCACCTTGTCCACACTTGATCTGGTAACCTTCTTTCATAGAAGAATTTCAAATCAGCCAAAATTAACAAGCACAGTTAATGTGATCGTTTTAGCTTTATGTTGCCTTTCAAGTGATGTATCTATCTTGGCTTTAATAAAGTTAGGACAGGAGTAGTTTATTTACTTTCTCATGGGCTGTAGTTCCTCTAAGCAGCTTGAAAAATATACTCACATTTAGACTTGAAATTTAATAGCGTATTTGTCGGTGACCATGTTTTTGACTCATTATTGAAAAGCAAACAAACTAAAAAAAAAAAATCTTCTTCACATTTGTTTATCTTATTTTAGTATGTATATAAACATCCTCCAATTTTTTAGCACTTCTTGACACTTAAGTTTTATGAGGCAGATCTTGAGTTTTGCTTGGTTTTGCTCAATATAAAGGTACAGGAATGGAAAATATCTAATGCAACAAGTCATATCCTTTGAATTTGTGCCAGTCTTCAACCAACAGATGTCACTGTTGTTTAAAAAGGAGGAACTGATTTCCCCCAAGGCAAATGTTTCAAACAGCACAAAATCAAAACTGATTAATCCCTCTGGCTTTTTTTGCCTCACTGTAAAGTATTGGAAGCCTAAATTTGTTGCTGTGATAAGCAGAAACCCAGGTGAGCCAAAGAGCGGCACTGTTGTGAACAAATGCCACTTCCACTTCCCATGGAGGACATTCATTTCTGTAGAAATCAATCTATAAAGCTGCGCCTGAGAGTTGAAATCAATATTATTTCATTTCCACCCACACGTCCACAGAGAGACGGATCAGAGTCCTCCAGTGTACAGCCACCGCTGGCAGACTCTCAGGGTTTGACTCCATATCACAAAGACGTGACTGCAAACATTAGCTGACACCAGTGATGATAAGCTCGGCTTTACAGGATTTTCTCCTGTTGTTCTAACAACTTATTCTGCAGGAAAGTTTAATGTATCATCAAGTGTTTTTTTCGCACAAGCTTCTGGCCTGAAAAAAATATAAAGTGGCATTGCTACACTCTCCTCCCTCCTTTCTCTCCTTTCCCTCAAGGTGACTCCTCCATCTGCACCCTCCCTGGTCTTGCCAATGTTTCCCTCTGCAGTCACCATGCAAGGTACAGTAACCAGGATCTCGGTTTAGTTTTAGAGCTTTCACACGTTTGATTAGTTTCCGGGGAGCCGTATACATCAGTCAAGCTGTGCTCTACCTCTTTGTTCCAGTGCAAGAAACATTAAATGAGAATGTCCATGTGTTAACATATTTGTGCAGCCCTCGAAACACACAAGACTGGTCTCTTATCCCATTCATAATTTCATCTCTTTTGGCACGAGGTGTGTTTCATTTCACTGCACAGCGACCCCATTTTAATTACCCTCTTCTTCACCTCTTCTTGCAAAGTAAAGACATAGAGAGGAGGCAGGAGGAGGAGAAATAAAGAGGAGAAAATATAAAAGAAAGAATGTAGGAGAGGGTGGGGTGTGAATGAACGGGTGACCTGTTTTGAATGACGAGAGGAGCTGGATGAAATAATCCCTTGCTTAGCTGACAAGTCTTACTGTCTCTGTTACAGTCTGTACTTGTTCTCTGTATTTACCTTTTTTGCACTTTTTTTTACACCAGTCAAAATAAGAGGAATCATGCTGGTTCAAAGCTTTTCTGACATGTTTATGATTATAGGTGGGACCACTTTTCTAAAATATTATAGGAGTCAACGATGTGACGCCTACTTTTTCTGTCCAACTGAACCGGTTTAAAGTCACTCTAAATCAATTTAAACATATCCATTGCCCTATTTGGCATAATTTCGAACATTTTTTGCATTCACTGACAAAATCATTAAGCATTTCCACTTAAATTTCCATCAAAATATACAAACGAATGTTGTCTGAATGTGTTCATTATACGAAATATCATCTGGGGCAACCGTCAGGAAAACACAATTTTGGGACTTCAATTTTGAAACTACCTCAAGGACTGAGGTATTTAATCAACAAGACACACCTGAGGGACCCAGTGAAACACCTGGAAGGTTACTGAGTCTTTCTCATATTTGCAAATAGACTCATTTTTTAACTACTGCAACGTACCAGCCACTTTTGGGTATCATGTGGGGTGACCAGCCCATAACTGTGAATAATAAGTTGATCTGCAAATCTATAAGTCTGTCCCTCTTAAACTGTGTATTTAATTACTGATACTTGTTGAACTATTATTAAAGTTTGAGACATGTATTAATTTTGAGACAAATTTCAGTCACCCAAATTCATTTTTTTCAAGGCTGTCCTTTTAATTCAACTTTAAAAACAGTGAAATCGCTTCACTGTTTTTTTTTTTTGTTGCATAAATGGGTGTGCACACAAAATTCCAAATATTTGAACAGTTGCCAAATATATATCCTTATTTTTAGTATTTTAAAAATGGCCTATTCAAAAGTCTTATCTGTCAATGACCCATAGACACATTGTAAAATCTTCTCTAAAATCTTGTTTGTGCCATGATTGACACGTCTCTCCAGTGTATAGGTGTGTTGCTACCTGCTGGGGATGTTGTTGACTTTACTCCAACACCGACAACCTCCCTGTTTACCCAACAGCTTAGCGACCCACTTCCACAGGGGAGGGTTGTAGCTGTCGCTCCTGCCATCACTCAGTTGTCTGGCGAAGGGTTAAGCCACTACAACGCAATTACACATTCATTTCACCCTCACAGAAACCCAGCCAGCCAGTCAGCAAGTGTCCCCTCCCCCTCTCCTTCTCCCTCTCCGTCTCCTCCCTGCTTTCCTCCATATTTCTGCCACGCCTGTCCTCACCCTGCATCTCCATCTCTACTTCATATGACTCAAATTCATCCCTCTCTTACACCTTTAACCCCCTCACACAACTCCCTCTCCTATTTAAACCCTCCTTTCACACTTTTTGTCAGGTTTCAGAAACACACAAAGGAGCAAGGCTGAGCCTGAGCGGGAGTATGTGGAGGTGGAGGCCGAAGGGGGTGAAGATGAGAGGCGAGGTAAAGGGAGAAAAACAGTATGAAATAGTGTGAAATGTGAGGGGAAGATGGAGTAAGAGTGGAGAAGAGGGTTTTCAGGTTGGAGCACATGGGGGGTGAGTGAGGAGCGAGAGGGAGACTAGCTAATGATATATTGATTTGGCTGAGCCTGGGGGCAAATAAGTAGGAGTGTGTGGGAGGAGGAGAGCCACAGCTAGCAGATGTCTGGAAACACCTGGGTGGGATAAGTTTTGTTTATTGTACACTCATGCTGAGGGGGAGACGTACAACTTGTAAACACCTGCAAGCATCCACACACTGGTTTGTGCGTTGATGTGCAAAAATTCTGTTTATATTTTTAGATTTTCATTGCTGACTTAGTATATCAAGAAAAAGCAATCCAAACAGAATTTTAATTTGGTTTTATATCAGATAAGGGAGGCAGGCTCAGCTGTTTGCAAGAAATCTTAGACGACTGGATAGTAGCAAAGCTTCTGGCTATAAAGTCAGGCATTAAGAGAGCGGACAGTCATTTGGGATCACATTAGGAGAGATCACTAAGGGCGAAGACAGAGGAATGGAGTGGATTTAATGGGATTTTGCACATTCTCGCCTCATAATGCATTGAGGTGTGCACATGTGTCCATTCCCATGTCTCCCTGTGGGCTAGTCTATGTGAAAGATGTTAGGATCAATCATGAACTACATTGCAAGGAGAAGGATATGGTCTGTATTGATCGAGAGACTCCGTGATGGAAACTGCTCGGAGTCTCACAGCTGGAGTTGTCACACAGCCTGCGGGGTCACAATTTTGAAATCTGATCTATCAATTTAGCCCTTTCTTGCATCCTGGTTTCTGCCTCCTGTGGTTATTAACGCAGCTTCATGGTGTTTGGGTTTATTTTTGCATACAAAATGTGCTACACGTCCTGTAAGGGATGCAGAGTTCTTGTTGTCTCTACATTAGCTCATAAGGCCGCTCCAAGCGTTCCTCCTCCCCAGTGTCAACACCCACTTCACTTCTACTGTGCTTGTCTCTGTTAAATCCCCATTGTTTCTAACCCTTACCCTTTGTTTCCAAAAAGTCTCTTTCTCAATCCCTCGCCTCCTCCTCTCCCTTCTTTTAACCCTGATGCCCGTTTAAGTCCCTCTGCTCCTCTTCCTGCCCCGTTCCTGCTCCACATCAAGTCTGTTGTGACATGATAGCAGAGCCAGATGAGAATTGGGAATAGAGGGTATAGAGTTGTGATGAGTGAAGATTTGAGAACAGTGATGGGATGACATCAGGGAATAGCACCTCTCCCCTTTCTCCAACAACCATGAAAAGCCATTAATTTGTCTAAGAGGACTTACATGTCCCTCTTGCCAGTCAAGTACTTATGATAGACACTTAATTCAATTCCTTACGCTGCTCAACAACCCTCAAGTGAGTCCGCCAGTCTCTGCCTGACTTCTTTTACCTTTCATGGAAAAACCTCCTTTATTTCATAACTCCTTTGACTCTGGATGTCTCTTTAAAACCTTGGGTGATAAATTTTTGTCTAAACGAGGGTGAGAGAACCCTGTAGACGTCAACACAAGAACTGATTGAAACATGACACAGGATTTAACTTGAATACTAACATTAAGTCGACATATATGTAAACAAAAAGCTGGATGATACAAAAAAAGTTTGTCAGAATGGAAGGAGATAAGAATATTGCTGTGTCCATGAATTTCATTTGCCAGAAGGCACAAAATTAAAAGATGGCAAAAAAATGACTCAGGCACAAAACAGTCATCACACCCACTCAGGAAATCTCATTAAAAACAATCACATATATTTGTTTTGAATATTGGATGTCTCTTAGAGGGGATTTTTTTGACTTGAGTGTTTTTCTTTTCATTTATGATATACACAAATTTTTAATAACTGCTGTGGCATGGTATGTCAGTGTTTTGATCCAGAAAAACAGAAACAGGGTCTTTGTATGCTGTTTCTGGTTGTACAGGAATACAACAGCCTGACAAGAGTGAAACATAGCCATATCAGGTGTGTGGATGTTACCTGCAAGGAGAACTGAAGACTGCTAGTGCTCGCTCTGCTATTGTCAGTCACCTTGAAGCCTGACACTGTAATCCTGTGTTAAGCTTTGCTAGTCAAATTATGAATAAATAACATCAGAAAGCATGTGAGAGAAACACAGAGACTTATGTTGCACCAAACTGTTCCAAAAAGGACTCCCACAAATAAAATACACAAACTTTGCAGGTTAACCAAGAATATATATAGATTACATATTCGTACATATAATTAACAGGAAGCCTACAACAACTTTCCTCATTGAAAGAATTTCTATCTCTATATGTCTGTGGGGGGTGGGGGTTATATATATTTTTATGAGCTTTTATTTCGATTAAATATCCACTTGTACACAAAACAGGGATCAGCAACAGATAAAAATAAAAGGAATTTGTCACAATAGTAGAAAAAATACTATACAAATGCACATTCATTGAGTTTCAATAGACATTGTTCTACACATATATTTGACTTTAGTGACCAACTGCATTTCAAATCATAGAGAAATAATTCCTTACAATCCCTGACTTCAAGTAAATAAAGTATAAGAGGGGAATATTCTTATGACCACAGGGTAGTTGGTAGTGACTTTCAATAAGTATCTTCAACTTGAAATATGCATGTGTGAAAGTAGATGAGTTTGAATTTCAGTTTTCAAACAGAAACAGAAACAGTTTGTTGCAGCAGGAATGTACTTTACAATGCTTGGGTTTTTTATTGCAATAATCCACAATGGCATCTCATATCACAAATTTTACAGGCCGTGAGCATATTTGTCTTTCAGATAATTTAAACCGAATTATCAAAACCAGTGAAAAGAAATTGGCAATAAATACCAACAAATGAAAATTGCCAGGAATAACTTTTTTATAGAAATGGATCCCAGTCACAGAGTGTTTACTCCCGTGATGTGCATCCCTGTGGATTTGTCTTCAGTCTATTGTCCTTTGCCACTTTGTTAACAAGTGCATCCTCTGCCTCAGACCAGAGTCTTCCAAATACTACACCCCATTATCTCTGCTTCTCTGTAGACCCTCCTTTCCTCTCACTCCACTTGCTTTCTCCTCTTCCATTCTTCACTTATCAGTCACACTATCTCATGCTTTCTCCTCTCTGCTTTGAGGGAGCCGGTCTTCATCACTTCCTCTGTGAAATAGCTTTCACGCAGTGACTTTTCCAGAATGTGAATGAAGCTGCTGTGAAGGGGTCTTTTTTTTAAATACCCGTCAGTCAGAGCCCTTCCTATGATATGGCAGTCACGCTTCATGCATGCACAGACATCCATACGCATATGCAAAACATAAACAGAAGATAAGGTTCCTGCCGCAGCTGGTATGTACGGCCAGTCCTCTCCTCTCTTCTAAATAAATAATGAGAACACTGTTAAAATTCTGCCAGTAGTCCACTGCTTTGCTGCTATCAGCCCTGAGCCTCTCTGCCCTCTGCCTGTCTCTGAAGAAAAGGGAGGCCACGACAGAAAGAAAGCACCTTTTCCCCTTCCTTTTGACATGTTTTACTTTAATCTCTTTCTTTTTCACCTCCTCTGCAGCTCCCTTACATCTTCTTTTCTCTTTTTATTCCCCTTAAAAACTTCTCTTGTTGAGTGCTCTGTCAGAAAACAGCTCCTGCTTCAGGTTTTTCTTTCACCTACTCATGTATGCATAATTTTTTCTATTAACATTTTTAGAGGACAAAAAACTCTCAAGTCTGTCCTTTTTTGGTGGCATTTTGGTGATGCACGACTCACAGAAGGTGGTGAATTTCTCATGCAATATTACAGGAACACAAAGATGTGAATGTGTCTAAGCCTTTTTCTCTGTGTTTGAGGTCATTACTGGTAGAAATGTCAGATCTGTGGGACATGTACTGGTGTCAGACTAAAGGTGGAGTTCAGTGGAGAGAAGAAAAGGTGACACTTAAAGGCTGCCTGCCCTTTGTTCTGGTTGGAGTGAAAGAAGTGCAGGACTCAGAAGTGGATAATAAAAGATGACAGGCGCTGGTATTTAAACTGGAAACAGATCATGACATGAGACGAACAAAGCAGATCTGTTCGCTTAGATGTATGATCCCTACTTCCCTTTGTAGAACGGGCAGTTGATATTTCAGAGTTTCTCCACATAACATACTGACCTTTATGTGCTGAGATGATGATCCAAATCAGACAGATTGGGGTTGGGTGATGCAAGAGAGCAACACATAACAAGACAAGCCAGAGTCTCTGTTTGTGTGTGTGCGTGTGTTTGTGTGTGTATTCATGTGAGCAACTGTTGACTGTGTGTGGGGTTCAGTGTTCGAGCTTCCTATGAGAGGGGGGCTAAAATATGTGATAAGCCTGTTGAACCAGACACAGCCACCATGAAATCCTGTTACAGAGCGGCTTACGGCAAATAATGCACAATGGGAGGCAGAGACTGTGTTTGTGTAAGAGAGAGAGCGTAAGGGAGAGCAACAGATAAACACACAAACATGTGACACAGCATGGAACTTTTACTGAAGTTATTCATTGAGTTTCTTTTTAGTTTTGGTTTATTCATCCATGTATTTCTTCTAAATTACAGAAGCTGTCATCTGAGGTTGATGCAGCCTCTGGGAGAGATGGACAACTTTTGTGGCCTCCAGTGTAGTTGGCAGTGAAAGAGTTCAGTCTGCAGCAGTAACTCAGTTTGGAAACCTGAGGGTAGCCAGTTAGAGCTACAGTATGTGCCAGGTTTAGAAATTGGGCTGGTAGCTGGAGAGGTGACAATTTACTGCTGGAGTGTCCTTGAGCAAGCCACACAACCCCCATCTGTTTAAGTGTCTGTAAAGTTGATTTACAATTATAGCCTTGAAAAAAGTTATTTGGGGCAAATGTAATTTTTCATTTTCATATTCATTTTAACTGAGGTGGGAGATCCATTGAGATTATTTGTATGAGAGGATTGTGTAAATCCTTGTCAAATCATTACATGCAACTCAAAGCGACTGTGAGGACTTTTGAAGTGATCTTGAAAAAGTCAGATATCTAGATATATACTCCTGATCATAAGCCCCTATTTAAAATGAGGTTATCAGCGCTAAAATAGGTTATTTCTAAGCTTTTTGGGCAGGTCATACAGGACCAGATTGATTTATGGCATGGCAACGTTTCTATGACAACATCACGCTGGCTGCTGAAGCTTAGCAGGAAAGAGAGAAGAGGGATCTGAGATTTTTTGTGCTGTCAGCAACTTCTTGGAGTTGTTTCATAGTAATAGTAGACACTGGAGCTGGACTGTCTGACAGAATAAATCTAAACAGGAGAGTGATAGAACACGAGCTGAAGGCTAAAACACAAGCTTAAGGCTAAAACACAAGCTAAGCTGTATGTGATAATGTTAATTCCAACCCATGAGCAGCAGTTATGCTGCTGTAATCTGCTCAGACCTTAGAGTTTATCAATAAAATGAAGAGCCAGGTTACGTTAGCTCTGCTTAGTAGATGAGCATTAGCAGGACATAACAAGGATTCACTAACTGTACCGATAAGTCTCAGAGCAGTGAGTAATGCAAAATGTAACTGGTTACTAAAGTACTGTATAAACTTACAAAGTTTAATTGTTGTCACTTTTCAGAAAGCACTGCTGCGTAATCGCTGATAAATACATTACCTCTTTGTGTCAGATCGGGTAAAAAGTTGTCTTGAACAAAGAAAAGTAGCGTTGAAAAGAAGATCCAATCTACTTTCATTTTCGCTTCCACAACAAATACATCATGACAGCATGCCTGAGGCCTCTGGCCAGATGGAGTTGCAGCAATCCACTTCACATGGATTTTCCTCATATCCATTAAGTAAAAAATCTGGAAATTAGTGCATCTTGTTACCCTATTCAATCTTGAGGCTGTTATTTTTAGCTTGTTACATGTTAAATTAAGACCCATACAAACCTGCACCTGACAGTTCAGTGAAGCTAATTTGAGGTGTAACAGGACTCTTGGATCAGAAATGAGTTAAATACACTCTGTAAGATAAGACTTTCTGTATTTTCTTTGTTTGAATAATGTGAAACCCTGGAGTGAAAATTAGTCCATTAAGTCGAGTTGCGTACAAACATAATTTGTCCATGGTGGTTATTTCTTTCAGAGTGTCTAATCCTCTCTGCCCTAAGGACAGGCTCACTCCTCTATCCCTGAGGTACTTGGTAAAAGCCCTGCAGTAAATGTGCCAGTGAAGCCCTTTTAAAATAGAAAATCAGCTTGGGAGTGCTGCTCTGGTTATGTCTGAGTTTCATCAGGAGAACAGGAGCGATGAATTTCCCTCCGAAATAACCCTCAGACTGAGCAGACACTTAAAATGAAACGTCTCCATATGTTCAGGCTGCACCCAGGTCATTCTGATTACAGCTGAAAACCAACTCTGCTACGCTGCTTTCTCTCCCACACAGTCATTTGCATTTTCTCTCTTGGCTTTCTTCCATATCTCCCAATTTATCCCATCACACCTGTTATTCACTTGTTTTTCCTCCTTTCCCCCCTGTGTTTCTTATCCCTCCTTCTTTGTGGCAGTACAGAACCTCATCAGAATGCAGAACCAGTCACCAGCTCTCTACCTGCTCTGGGCTTTTTTTACTGGTAGGAGAAGTGCAATCATCCTTTTCTTTTACACCGTCTCATAACAAGCCAAAGTGCCACAGAATTGCTCACATGCCATAAAATGAATGAAGCAATCTCCTCTGCATGGACACTTTGATATTTCACTCACCTTCATGTTGCTGGGATGGTTATCCAGCACTGTCCGACTCAAACAGTATGCATAAGCTTTCTAGTGCTTGCTCTGTTGCCTGCGGACAAGCAGGGAGAGAGAGAGAGAGGTAGGAGAGAGAACGTGAGGAGGAGGGAGAGGGGAGCAAATGAGGTGTGGGTTAAAATTATGGGGGACTGGGGAAGAGAGCAGCAGCCCAGCCCTGGAAAGGAGAGGAAGACCGTGGGGGAGAAGAGGAAAAAGAGGGAGAGAGAGAAAAATTATACTGTGTGAAATCCAGCTATAGTTGTAGAGCAGCGTGCACATCAGCAGGCTCCTCCACCACTGGGGAACAACCGCCTTTTGTGTTCCCCCCGCTGCAGTGGGGGGAGTGCATTTACCGTCGCGCCCAAGAGGGGGGAGAAGCCAAGAAGTATCCTCCAATCAGCCGTCAGTGATTCCTCTCATCTTGTGCGGCTGCTGATGGTGATTTATCACTGACCTGAGCCACGCACTGTACTCTGCTCACTCTACACTAACCACCTGGAATACTCAGCATGGTCTTTATTTCTTTTTCCTCAGCACAAATACTCTCCTGTGGATTCCAGAAAAAGAATGACCGGAGGACAAAAGGAGGATTAAAATGGACTTAGTGACTGCTTAACCTGAATTTCTGTTTTCCTCCCTGCTGCAGAGGGAAGATGGACTAACTTTTGCAGGTGCATTTTATGGGGACACCACTTTGAATCAAAGCTTTAAAGGAAGAGTCCAACATTTTAAGAGCTACTTTTCATCCTAAATGACTTGGAAGGAGGGTAATCTGAGTAGAAGGACCATGTAGGAGTGACACACAGGTAGAGAGAGGTGAATGGTCTGTGATGAGCAGGAGGTGGAGACAACAGGGGCTCACCTACCTGCTGAGCACGTCTGACACCTCTTAGTGCCTCCTCTCTAGAGTTTGACAATCAGGTGGTCTTTACCCAAGTTCAGGTAGCTGCCCTGCATGTTTGTGTGCAGGTGTATCGCTGAACACCTGCATGTGTGTGTGTGTGAGTTGTGTCAGGAGCCAGAGTTTGGGATTACACCACCTCTGGAAGGGATACAGGTGTAGAGGAGGCTTTGAATGAGGATTAGGAGCTCTAACAGCTTGTCGCTGGCAGCACACAGGGCGATGGACATTTTAGACAAGTCTCTGTGTGGGGAGTTCTCACCAGGGGGTTAAAGATAAAGGTTTAAGGCAGATAAAGGAATCATAGGGGAGTTTAATCAGACACAAGCTGATCTTCGAGTTTGTTGAACACCCATATCAACATATTGAGGCTATTTATAAAAGCTGAATGAGACGATTAATAAAGTGAGTGACATATATGGATTGTTTTTTTGAGATAATAGACATTTTATTGATAGTTTGATTTAAAGAAATGCCACTTGTGAAAAACTATCTTGATTTAATTCATGATCCTGCAAGCACACTACCAAATTGGTCCATTAGATTGGTTTGGTATTGATTTGCCACACAGTTGGGACAGAGCCATGTCTGATCCCTCCTTAAGAGGTCACTAATTTAATTATAATCCGTCTTTTGCCTTCAGCCTTGAGCGGTCAGGCTGAGTGCTGAGTCTGCCGTAGCTTAGAGAATCAATAGTCTAATATTTGTCATGATATCTGATCGGATAAACACTCATGCTGCAGTTGAATGTAGTGATCATACAGCTTGTAGTTTCAGGATGTCTTGTTTGCACACCCTGAGTGACTCAAAGTGGCAGAAAGAGAAATAAGTGCTGACATTTGGAGGAAATACAGCATCTTTTCTGTGTATTTCATGCAGTTTTGATGCAAATGTACCTATTCTTTGAGCTTATCTTAACTGCACAGCAAGCGTTTCTCAGATCCTAGCTAATGGTGTTGCGGGCACCACCTTGCACCAAATCAGGAAATACCTTTTTAACAATGCATCGATTCTGAAGTGCACGACTACAGCAGGGGAAGCCAGACCTGACAGCACTCTCAGGAGGAAAAGTTATCTCTGCAGACACACTCAGCAGCAATCCTGGAAAGCAGAGTCAGTGGGAAGCTGAGTGTGGGAGTGAAGTAAGCAGAGCCAAGGCAAGTTCTTTGAAAGCAGCATTGTTTGCGTCTACTTTGTTCAAAGAGCAGTGCCGAAATAGAGACATTTGGAGGTTTTAGAGCTGAGAGTGAGAAAAACTCTGGAGCGGCATGGGGGAGTTCAAATTGAGTTCTGCAGGGGGAAAACAGCAGTTTACAGCAATAAAGTACAAACAAAGCGAGCTGGAACAACAATAAACACCTCATCAACCACACAACATGAGCACAAACCAGCAGGACTCTTGAAGAGCTCTCTTCTTATGCTGTAGGATGAGGCTAAAACCTGAAGATAAACAAGCACATGGACTATAAAAAGCAACATTTCTGTCTGCAATGGACGCAGAGACAAACACAATCCTGCAGCTCTGAGACCAACACCTCATTTGAGGGTCTTCTAGATTACAGCACTTGAATTTCTAAGGAAGAGAAGAGAGCTGTGACACACCCAGACACGCTGTGAGTCCATCCCCTGCATGGATGTGTTCCTCAGAGGTGGAGTTGTGTGCAATACTACAGCCCTGTGAATGAGGGTGGGGCTCTCCTCTCACTGCCACAGACAAAGACCCTGATAAAGAGACTCCTGGTAAAAAAAAAGTGGTCATCAGAGGCAGCTTTTTGGACCTGCACAGTCCAGCACCGTGCCAAAAGTCACAATGGGGTGCAACATGTGCGTGGTACAAAAGCCTGAGGAACAATACAGGGTCATGTTCCAGGTGAGCTCTACGCCTTCTCTCTACTTTCTGATTCATTTTTACTCTTTCTTTTTTCATCAACTTCAAGAAAATTATTTCTTTGTGATCCCTCCTTGAGGTTTTCAGTGTTAATGAATCTTCACTCTCTTCTTATTCTGATACTGCCAGAGTTGAGATAAGTGTAATACTTCTCTTTGCAGCAACAGGCGGATGCCCAGGAGACTATCATATTTCAATTAGTATTCACACACCCATCCAATCACATACAACCTGAAAAAAATAAATCTTAAAATTCAGTATTTAATCATGGAATCAATCAATTCCAGTGACTGGCATGTCAGGGAGGGGCATTCTTTTGGTATCTCAACTTACCTCGAGTCAACATTAAAGCAGTGCTTCCATAAAGTGAATAAAACATAAACAGTCTTATTTGTACCATCCATTGGAAGCTGCTCTACATATTGGAACTGCTAGGTAAACTTTAGTCTTTTGGCCAACTGCTACAACCAACCCATGTCTGTAATTTGTTTTGTTTTGTGTTATTATTATTATTTTTTTGCCTCTTAACATGCTTATTTCTACTTTAATTATATATATGTTAACATAGGTCATGATGGACTCTCTTGGGCTTTTAAAGGCAGCCTCAAGTGCACACTAAAAGGATTGTAATTTTTAACACAAGATGGATATTTCTTTTTTCCACCAACATTATACCAAGATGGCAACCCAAAGTCACCTAGACCACTGTTTTCTGAATAAAAAATACCTGATTCAAGAGTTTTTATTTTACCATGTCATACTAATCAGCAACTAAATCAGAGGAACTGCCTTCTCAGTACAAACACACAGCACTATTTTTTCCTTTTTTCTTGCTTTTACGAATTGACACAGAGAGGACAAGACCATGACCAATGCAGGAAAATGGGAGAAACAGTGGGATTGATATACAGGAAAAAAGCCTCAGATAGGATTTCAATCCACGCTGTCCACTTTATGGGTGCATTATTCAACAATGAGGTCAAACCCACAGCCACATTACTGATCTTTAAACATACTGAGTATTTTCCCCTGCACTATGTAATCTATGAAAATAATATAAATACCCTTATATCTGCACAGGGCTCTTTTTTTTGACCAGGCAATCAGTCGCGCTCTGATTATATTATGTGATTCAACCATGACAATGACATTACTCAGATTAATGAGTTCAATTAATTAGGTGATTAAATGCAGTGAATGCATAGAACAATATTGATGAAACAAGACATGACTTGTCTCACATTTTTAAGATTTCACATCCATAAAGTAACTAAACAACATGTGTTAAACACTTTGTACCTCTTGAGCAGGAGTATAAGTGGCTGTCTTGAATTAGTCCTCCACTGATAATGATATAGAAAGTTGTGATAATGAATCTTCTCTGTGATTAGGATCAGAGTAGAGCTGAATTACATAAGAAACAGAGATTAGATTGAGAAAGCAAAGTGGTGCAGAGCTTCAGAGGCAGCAGGATGGATAGCTTGTTTAAGCCAGGCTAAAGAGAGAGAGAGTGAGAGAGAGAGAGGGAAGGGTTGCCACGGTTACAGCCTCAGCACCACCTGCCAACTGGGAGCACAGGCTGAATGTGAGTAAGCTCATCTGGCTGTGTGGCGCCTGAGGAAGCTCCTGCTCACTAGGTGACTCTGATATATGCAGTGACCAAAATAAAAGTCCCACGCTTAGTAAGCATGAAGACCGCTGCACACCCAGGGGTGTACAGAGCAACATTGTCAGTATCTGTGGCAACTCAGAGAGCCCCAGCTGGGTCTCTGAAGGATGCTAGAGTGTTTAAGGCTGTCAACTGGGCTTCATCTGGAGCCTCGAGTGATGCTTAAAGATGTTACAGACTGTATAAAAGATTGCTGATAGGAAAGGTCTCCAATAGTGAAGCCAAAACTCACTGTTCAATGGCCGTAGAGTACCCAACTGTTCTCCTTGTAAATAAATCCAACAGATGAGTTAAAAACTAAAAAGCTAAATAAAAATCAGAGGCTACCATCATAAAAATGTTTTCATTATCCTAGCTAGTTCTGATTATGTGTATTTATGTCAAAGTGTTGTTTTGATAAGTTAAGTGTCAAGCAAGAAGTGAGTAAAACCTGGATGTCGTCCCTTGGGTGGCACCCATTGGCTTCTGAAGAAAAGTTGTCATGCCCACCCATAGAAAAAGCCATGTTGCGTATGCAGTCCTTAAACCCTCTTATGCACCTTCCTGTTTCCAGGTTAAACACGGCCCCAACTTTAGTTCAGCCTGACTGTTAGCCTTGATGTAATCAAAATTCAGAGTCAAACTCCTTAAAGTTTTTGAGAATTAAGAAATGAACAATCTGGACTGCATATGCCTTTGTCCAAGGCTGTAAACATTTTTATTTTATGTGTCAAATTGGGCATTTTAATATAAGGCCTGATGGTGTTTTCATGGCTTTTGCCACCAGCCCCAAGCGGACAATTAAGGAACTACAAGTTTTCTTCAACAGCAATGGCTTCATTTTTCAACATCCATCAGTTTCTGTTTGTTTATCATAAGTCATTCTAGGCTTAAAGAAAGGAAGAAGTCTGTTGCTGTCTCTAGTTGGATACTTCTTTAATTACACACACTATTTTGAGTGCATGAGTGTGTTCACACCCATATGGTAAAGCATAGTGCACTTTGATTTCTCGGCAGGTGCACTCAAAACAGTCAAAAAGTTGAATGTGGGACACCAGGCACTCCTCACCCTCGATGATTGTCATCTTCCCTATATAGTAGAAGGGGCAAAAATGGATCAAATGATAATTGACAGTGTAATTGATATCAGAAAAACACCTATGAATGGTTGGGGAATGTGATCATCATTTCCTTAAAGTGTGAAGCAGCTGTGTTTGATTTGAAACATCACTATGCTGTAAAAAACTGTGCACTTTCAGTACATAAGGTATGCATTGTACTCAATGCAAGTAAGATAAGGGAGGTATACAATTGAGACACAACACATGGCAGATAGAGTGTTCGTGACAAATGGTTCACAGGCAGTTTTAGAGAATGAACAGCAAGAGGACACATGGCTAACATTGACGTTGACATAAATTAATAGGATTTTCTGTAACCATAAGTATCCAAAGTGAGGGATCTCTGCAGTTTTACCAGCAAGTTGAACGTGCAGTAGGACGTCAGTATTACAGCGATATCACTATCAAAAAACTGTCCAACTTATTAGACAGAAGAGTCCAGACAAAGGCTTGGTAATGACTGAAGGAGGAAAATGCAGCCAAGAAATTCTAATGAAAGAGAGAGAAAGTTAGATCCTTCTCTTTCTGTTTTCTGCATGTAGACATCAGAAGTAATTGACTTGAGCCCTCTATGGAGCAGGGGTGACGGGAGACGGCTTGAGTGATTTTACAAATCCCAAGGGTAAAAGAGAGAGACAGACTTGGTGTTTAATCAGTCAGGTGATTATAAAACACAGAGCAAGGCTGCAATTTTCCATATTCAACGACCTGATTTAACAGGGGCTGACAGTAATGGTGCTCAACACATTCAGGTAAATGTTTTTAAAAATGGAAATCACATATTCAGCCCATCAGGTGACTGTGGGTTAAAGGGCATGTTACTGGAAGTCTGTCATTCCTTTAACACTTCGAGTGCCTGCTTGAGGTGTACAAGTGGGCGCGGCTTTGAGTAAAACATGTTGAATGGTTCGGAGCATGCAGGGATGTCATGCTCGATGCAGCTCTGCTCTTAGATTGGTGGTTATGTAGAATGAGAACATGTCCTCTGGTGTAGTGAAGCAGCAAGTCTGCATATATTGTGGTCTGGTAAGCCTGAAAATTTCACGCAGAGGAGCATGAGACGTGAGAGAAGATGCGCAGATGGAGTTCTTAACCAGAGCCACAGGATTTGGCTTGGAGAGGAAGACAAGCATACTGAACAGACAGTATTCATTCAGTGAAACCTGAAGGACATGAAGCCTGAGCTGATATTAAACTGCATGGAAGTAGAAAAATTTGAAATGTAAAACCGTAATGACAATACAACTAAATAACAGCAGAGGTGCTAAAACTGCAGCTCCAATTGGGTCTGAAAAACAGTCACTGTGTTCATTCTCACTGCACATGGGGTGTTTTTTTCCTGCACTCATATGTTTTAATGCTATAAAGGGTTACAAGTCACACCGACGACGTCCATGTTTTTATTGAATCTGTGAATATGAAACTTAAGAGGAGTTAGAATAATAAGCCAAAGTTTCAACTGACTCCAGTTTGATTTCTTTTCCCCTTTCTTTCTTTCTTTCTTTCTTTCTTTCTTTCTTTCTTTCTTTCTTTCTTTCTTTGTCCTTTCCAATTGTCTTTCTTTTTGTTTTTCCCCTCTCCATCTTCCTGTCTACCTTCCATTAGTCCTTCCTTTCTTCCTTCCTTGCTTCTCTGTCTTTTTTCATTGAGAAAATTACTAACTACTAATAAATATTGTTCCCTAAAAACTAATTAAAGTCAAGAAAATGTTGAGACACTATCTATTATTTTCAAGAGTTCAAAGAGATTCATATGTCACTATAGGGGAGAAAAAGCTCTGCATTTATTTTTTACATTAAATTCAATGTCAGTTATTGCATGTAATGATCACAAACAGAGCTTGTGCTGTGCGGATGGCTCATTAATCCAAAGACTAGGCCAAGAGGAAATGAGAAACACTGTCCAATAGTTAAAAAACCATCATAAAAGTGGAAACATAATTACATCTTTCCGTTCCTTCATGGCTTTTAGCCTTATCAGTTTGTAGCCCCGGGCTGTTTTTCTGTAACTAACGCGCATAATTACACCTTACCATTAGATGCAGTCTGTTATGTTGAAACAATAAAAAGCTTTAAACAGCTCACAGAAACATAAGTTTGGAAAAACACAGGTTTTTAAATCTGTCTTTATCAAAAACAAGCTTCACTCACCAAAGGAATGAAAGTCATGCATTATACATCGGCCTCTGCTGCTCATACGCTGCACACTAGTGGTTGGTACACACCCATTGGTATGTGTCTGATCAATTGTACCTCCTATAGACCCAAGGAGAAAGGAAATATTAATGTGTGGTTCATTAATAACACTCTTTGTTATCAACTTCAGCACTCATAAACAATTTCAAGCAGGAAATTCACATTTTAGATACATTTAAAAGAGTACCTGACCCACACACACACTCACACACACACACACAGTAAACCTCTGCCCCCCTGAGCCTTTCAGCCACTCCCTTCTTCTTTCTCTCTCCGTCACTGTAATGCAGGAGGCTGTTTCCATGGCAACCAGCGTCACCAAACAAAGTGATATGCTTCTTCTCACAGTAATGCCAAAAAAACCTGCTGATGGTCACAACAGGGAAATGAAAGGGACAATCAATATATACAAAAGACCCAATAGTGGCAACAGGATGAGTGTGTCACAAACACGGGATCATACAAACAGACAGCAGAGTGAGAGACAGCTGCAGACAAAAGCACTACAAATTAGCATCTTAAACTACTCTAATACTGGGTTTCACTCTGTACTTTATTAATAGTAAACTGGTGTTAATGTTTAAAGGTACTTCTGTGACTGACTGCATCTATAAGCATTAATCTGCATTATGCCGCATTATAATTTTATTAAGCGCGGGAAGATTTTTACATTTGTTATTTCCCCTGGCGTTTTGTGCAACACTTTAGATTTTTCAAATGGTCTTGGTTGCTTTTTCACTTTGATTGATTTATTTATTTTGGTTGCTATTCTTCTGAAAGGGCTGTTGTGCCTTTTTTGGAGAGGAGAGGATAGTGGTTAGGGCAGGAAACAGGGTAAGAATTGGGGACTGTCATGAGGGAAAGTGGCCACAGTCTGGATTTGAACCCGGGCTACCCGCACGAGAGCGAACCTCATGGAGTGCTACCTACACCACTCGACCATCTGTGCTCCTTTGTTCGCTATTTTAGGTTTATTGACTTTTTCTGCATCATAACATAATCTTAATGTAGCTTAATTTGTTGCTTTTTTGCTTCAACTGTAGTCCTCATTGCATGAAAGATGCCATATGGATAAAGATATCGCATGTATAATTATTTTAGGTGTTCAGTGTTGAGTCAACAGTTGACTTGAGTGACATGATTTAACTGTTTATGGCTTACACTATTTCTAGGAAGTGTCTATTCATACACAAACTCCAGCTGCAGAGTTAGGGCCCGTGTCCACAAAACACTTTTTTTATGCAGTTCAGCACTGCATCCTCCTTGTTGTTATTTAAGCCTAATACACAGTTTATAAATGCTGTGTTTTGACTTCACTTCTATTGGATAACCTAAACCTTAGACTGTCTAATGAATTGAAGAGGATTGGTCAGTCTCCTGTGTACCATTCTTTTTTATGTATAAAATACAGTCGATGCTTACCAATTAGGCAGACTGCTTTATTTTGAAGTCAGAAGTGCATCATTTGTATTTGGTTTCAGGCCACAGTGTACATAATGTGTATGTTTCAGTGTGTTTTTTGTTTGATGGGGTCCTGCTCTCCCTCCCTTGAAAACCTCTCAGGCATGGCGACGAGGTCCCTCATTAAACAGGACAAGAGTGACAGTAAAAGAGAGGGCGAGGGGATTTATTGTAAGGTCCTATAGGCTCTGACATGCTGCTTTTTTTTACATGCCCGTTCATTTTCTCCCACCATCCCCTATAAAAACATATCTACCCATAATTCATCCTTTGTTCTAACTGATGAATGCATTGACAAAAAGAGAAATTTATAGACTCCGTTCTCCCTCTGAGACTTGTTAGCTACATTTGCTGTTCTTCCAAAGAATACTTCAGCTCTTTTTGAATCAATATCTTCTCACATATATCAGTTTATTGTAGACCTCACTCTCCCCTCCTTGTCTATTTTAATTAACTCAAAGATATCAAACATCAGGGGTTAGAGTCGGAGCAGGTCAACTCTGTCTACATATTAATTGATTTTCTGAGACGGTGACTGCTCCAGCCTTTGAAAGCACGGGAGATGAGGAAAATCAATTACCGAACAAGTGGAATTCAATATGTTTGGGGGGATTGAGGCTGGAAGTTATGCATAAAAAGCACTGACAATAAAGATAAATTCTGGTTTACAAAAAAATAAACTGAGATGAAAATATTCTCTGCAAACGTATGAAATAGATTAATGTCATACTTGTTGGTGTGTTTTTCCATCCACTGAAGGCTATGTGTGTAATGCAAAGTATGCCATCACCGCAACAGTTTTTCTCCCATCTCAGCCTATTAGCGTGTGAGATTCATTAGGTCTTTAAGAGGCTTTCAGATGAAAACTAATTATGCATCAACCACTTGGGGATTTCCCTTGAGCCTCCATTGTGCATGTTTTAACATACAAGTGCTGAACCCAGAGCAACATAGGTTCACTCTCTATTTACATTCACTCGGCATTTCCTTGAAAGCTTGTTTTCTGCATCTCTCTTGCATCATTACCCCCTCCTCCTTTCCTTTCCTTTCCTCACCGCCTTTCCTCCATGCTCCATCTGCACTACCTCAGTGTCTTTCCTCCTTTGCTTTCCCTTTCTCCACTTTGAACTCTTTACATCTCTTTCATCTCTCCCCCACAGCCTCACCCGTCCCCACCCTCAGCTCCACAGCTGCAAAATCCACCACATCTTGCCCCCTACTGCGTCTATTTTTTATGAATTTCAATTGTTTTTTTTTTAAGCAAATACTGTATATAAGCAAGGGTGGAGCGTGTGCAGCATGGCATCATTGTTTTTGTTTTGTCGCCTATAAAAAAAAGTAGCTGCATCTAATGACCTACTAACCCAGAGATCATAGAAAACAGGAAGTTAAGAGTGTAATAGATTCTGTGTCAAATTAGAGCTGAAAAGCTGTTCAACACACAACAACTATTACCCCGCATTAAGACATCTTCAAAGCAAACCCAGCACCTCTCATTGATAATGAATGAGAAACCCCCAACCTCCTTGCTCTCAGTATTCATACCTGTCACTCACGGCCACAGAGCTGCTCCCTAATAGCCTCTTTCTCTGATCCAGGAGTACTGAGCCAAAAGAGCTGAAATAATAGTTTCCTGTTCCGTCAACAAAGGAAAAAACACTTTGATGAAGGATATTATGATGTTTTTTGTAGTTTAACATGCACCGGGTTCATTTTCATCACCACTAATAGGCCATGAAAAGAGAAGAAGTGAGGAGTCTCATTAAGAGAGACAGCAAGATTTATGAAGGAACATTACAGTGAGGAAGGACAAACATGCACAAGTAGATGGACCGGCTGAAGGAGGAAAGCAGTGTGAGGAGTCATCTCCAGGGAAGGGACAGAGCAGACAGAACTGCTGAGGCAGCACGGAGAAAGAAAAGCAGAGCAAACAGGAGAGAAGAGGTGCAGGAGTGGACAGAGAAAAAAGAATGGACATAGAAACAAAATGGATGGAAAAGAAAAAAACACAGGGTATAATGTTGTTGGTAGTGGTATAACTGAACCAAATCATGCAGGGGTGGAAATGGCAAGAAAGTTTTCTTGCTTGACTGCATTCGAGAACATTGATTTGACATGCAATTACTGGAAGAAAGTGGGAGTGGGAGTATGAAGCGAGAGGGTAAAGACGTGGAGAGCCACAGACAGCCAAGGTCAGTGACTGTGTTTCATGAATGAGACGACACAAAGGCTGTCTGGTTCACTAAATGCCTGCTACTATCACTCACACATGAACAGCATCATGTCCTGTCTGACTAGAGCCATGAAATCGAGAGAGTTTAAACTCTGTTAAACGGCTTTATGGTTTGGTTCAATGTGTGCTGATTCCTCATGAATGATGCTTCCTGTTTTTTTTTCAGTCGGGTCTGCAGCTTTGCCAGCTTCTCTCTGTCTGTAAATGCAGCGGTGCTGTGAGCTCATCAAACATGCTGGTGTTTAGCTAGCAGAGTTTAACTATGTTTACATTTTCTATAATTCAATAGTAGACTGAGACTGTGTAGAGACTATGTACAGAGGATACAGCTAATGACTGAAACACAGGCTACATCAAAATTAACTTAACCAGGGTGACTAAATGTCCTCTTTTGCCCAGACATGTCATCCTTTTTGGCTCTAAAATTATGTCTGGGGAAATGAAAAAAAATCTCCAAAATGTCTGAGTTTTTCACAGCTTGTTCTACAGACCATTGATATTTATAATAAGTTGCTGCACTGGGCTAATGGTATTTTTCCGGTGGCCCAACCTTGAAGTCAAAATTAACATAAAAAAGTCTTTACAAAGCCAATTTTTAATTATTTTTTCTTTAAACTGGCAAAAATTAGCTTAAATTTTGGAAAATTTTCACCTGAAACAGAAAAGGAGTGCTTTAAATAAAAGTACTGTACAACTATCTGTTGAATGGTTGGTATAGTCGAATAAATATAAATACAGAATCAGCTGTGGCTAAAGGGTTAAACATTTTGCCTTGGGTGTTAAAGGTTCTGCTCGTCCTAACCTGGATTATTTTGGTTCAGTCAACCTGTTGACAAATTTCCATACTGCTTTTGCCAGGTTTATCCTCAATGATCTTAAATTATTAATGTCTCTCTTTTTCTCTGTATGAAGCAGCAGGGATGGGACTGTTGCCAAAACATTTGGCTTTCATCAGAGAAAAGAATGATTCAGAGCACCTTTTGCGATACCGCTGTTTTATAAGACAATTGTTAGTCTTTACATGTGGTGGCTGGTAGAAGTAGGTGCTCTGCATTAGCAAGGTTTGTGTGAAGGAAAACAAAGACATAAACAGATTCCAATTCTGGTTTTTGTTGAACTATCCTCAAGAGAAAAAGTGTGGACAAAACTCATTAACTTATAGACATATATTTCCTCTGAACTATAACTCTCCTTCTCACCCCTATAAACCTGAACATGTTGCCATTTTGCACCACTTTCCAGCTGTAATTACTTTCTAACCCCACTGTTTTCCGCCTTTCTTTCCCTCTCTCTTCACAGAAGGGTCATGTAGGCAACATGTTGTGCTCTTTTGACGCTGACGGTCGATTAAAGGTCTCAGTATACGGCTTTCTGCTCTGTTGCTCGGTGTGATGTGCTGTCCAACCCTTTTAGATTAAACCTTTTTTTTTTCTTGTCTCTGTGCCCCTGTAGAAACCATGAAAACTGACAGTTTAAATACACTTATATGTTTGCTGAAGTGTATTTTTGCTGACTAACATCACCTCAGTCTTTGATTTGGGTCTGAATAGCAGTAGTTTCCCTTTTGTTCCTTGTGACAGATTTACTCACATGAACCAGCTCTGTCTGTCTAACAAAGTGGATCTGTATTTCCTTTTGTATTCCTTTTGTATCTCCTGTAAAATTGTTCTTTTTCCTATTGAAACGTGATCTGCTGACAATTTTCCAAATCCTGTCTGGTTTTTGTACGTATCCATGTTTCTTTGTGTTATGAGTTAAATTTAGATGAACTCCGCAAACCCCTCCCCTTGTTTTCCTCTAATTTTCTTCCGTTACCTTATCTTGATTTTCTGTTCTCCAGGTGAATGGGAAAGAGCTGTCACGCCTTTCTCAGGATCCCACCCTGGACATACGGGACCCCATTCTGTCCAACATACTGCGGCGAGGGGCTCGTAGACGTGCAGGCTTAGCAGGAGCCCCTGGAGCATCAGTGCCAGTGACCATGGGTATGGCTGACTGTGTGGACAGCTGCACCCAAACAGACATCAGCTTCCAGCATATGTTGACTTTGGGAAAGAGCAGCCAGCATCCCTGCGGAGCTCCACCCCCACCCGACCCTCCACCGTCCCCCCCGCTGCCACCACTGCTGGAGCCGTATCTCTTCAATGAAATGTGAGTGGGAATAATTAAATAACCCAACTGTCAGACCAGAACTCATCTGCTCTTTTGGACCATTCAGCTCAAACAATTGAAGTTTGAGGCAAGTTACGGAAACTTAATCTTATAAACATTGTCACCCTCAGTTTTACAGAGCCTGTTTACTACGACCCCACTGACTACTTTGATATCACCCAGCATGAAGTGGACAGACAGGAAGAGCTGGAGTATGAGGTGAGAGCCCATGAGCTGCTTGAGTCCAGCTGAAACTTTTTATTTCTATCAAATTTTTCTGTTTTAACTGCAGGAGGTGGAGCTGTACAAGTCTCGCCAGCAGGATAAACTGGGACTGACTGTGTGTTATCGAACAGATGATGAGGAAGACCTGGGGATATATGTTGGAGAGGTGATGACACTGTTACCAAAACTGAATTTAACAGAAAAAACATCCTTAAACAAATTTGTCTTCTACTCCTGTACCTTGTTTTCCACAGGTAAATCCAAATAGCATCGCTGCTATTGATGGACGAATCCGCAAGGGTGACAGAATACTACAGGTACAAGTTTCCTAATTGATGTACTGAGATTAAAATCTTGAGATGAATCCTAAATATATCAGCGCGACATAATAAGTCTTTACAGCAAGAGTTATACCAATCGAATAATTTTTGTTTTTAAAACCCTTTTTCTCAAGTTGCATAACTTACAAACAAAAGTTAGCTTTAGAATTGAGCAAAGATCAGTATTGACTCTTTGAAACATCATTTGGTTTTGCAAAATCTCCTGCAACTGGCCAAAATTAGCACAGTCTTTGTACACTACAGACTTTTTTTTAATCATGGATGGCGCAACAGCTACCGCGAGTGAAGCTAAAGCATTCAGAGCTCCCTCTTGTGGCTAACTCCATGCATGTCTTAAAACCTGTCTCCTCCATTTAAACAAGTAAAAATGGTCAAACTTAAATTCTGTGCTGTATATATGTATATTTTCATATAGACATTAAAATATTATTTACAAGTATGAAAAAAAATAATAAATCATTTTTTGTTGAGGCTCAGATTTAGTTTCATAAATGCTGGTGTGCAGTTTCCAGAGACTTAGATATCGGCATTAAGAGCTACTAGTGAGTCCTTTTGTCTAAATCGTCCTTATGGAGCCTGAATGTCATCACTCATGCTATTAAAGTAATGTGGAGACTACTTCTTCTTTTAATCTTAAAGAAAACCCATTTCCTGGAACAATTGATTTAATTAAATATAGCCGGGTTTAAAGGTTCTGTAATTATATGACATTAGCTCAGTTGTATTCTCTTCTTCTCCTGTCAGATAAATGGAGTGGACATCCAGGACCGAGAGGAGGCGGTAGCTATTCTCACCCGAGAGGACAGCACTAATGTCTCCCTACTCCTTGCTCGACCTGAGATAGAGGTGAGGAAATTGGATATTCAGTCTTTGGGGAGCCTTTAGTCTGAAAACTGACCTAAAAATGACTTCCTCACATTTTTGCTCCACCTTTATTAAGCAGAGAAATTATATGTGGATGTTTATTCACAAGGTTTGAAAAGAGAAGTCCAGGGTGCTTTGTTGGAAAAAGAAAGAGATGCAAAAACACGATCAGGCCCGAGATAACCTGGAAATAGACAAAGACAAATAGCGCTTGTGCTCGCTGTGTTAATGTGGCAGTGCTTTCTTTACCTCAAGGTCACTCTTCATGCTGATGCGAGGCCCTATTCCACACACCGGATGCCCCTCTCCTGACAACCTACTAGAAACACAGAACCTAACATATGCCATCCCATTCATATTAATTTTACTGTATGCTATTGTGAAAACGAGCCGCAGATGGAGACAGTGTTTGTAAGGAAACAATAATCTGTATGCTCGCTGCATTTTCGCGCAGAGAGCTAAAGGGCAGATTTAAAAGGCACTCATTAAAAACATCTAAGTCAAACAAACACATACACTCACACAAATAGCCTCTCCTGTTTATGTCTCCTGTCCTTGTACTTCGGAGACACAAGCATGAGCACAACCTGTGAAAGGCTGACAAGATTTATATTGTGATGCTTTGGTTTCACATTAAAATTCAAGCAGTCGAGGTGAAGACGGAGAATCATCTGAGGGAAATGCACAAGCAGAGATTAAAGCCTGATCTGTTGTCTTAGGGGAGATAGAGGGGAGCAGAACTGGAGGGATTGTAGAAGAATAAGAATGAAGGTGAAGATAATCAATACTGGGTCTTTCAGTCTGCACGCAGTTCACATTCAAATCCAACCGATTAGCTCGAGATCAACGGAGCAAGGAAAGTCCTCACTCATCCAAACATGAGTATTAACAACATATTTGGTCAGATATGGAGAAGCAGCAGATCAAAGAAGAAAGTTTTATCATTCTCCATGAACACTCAAATTCTCTTATTTTAGATACTTGAACATGAGACTCATTAAATATATTTCATGTTGACCAGGTACTTCAGTAAAAGCCGTACAGTTGCAGAATATTAAACTTGTGTAAAAATACGATGCAGCACTGGCTCCATCCAGTGGCCATAAGGAAAACCATCCTTGTATGAAGTTAAAAATGAAATGTTCTCAATACTGAAGCTGTGACAGTAGTAATTTTACCCCAACAACAGAGAGGTCACTTATTAATTAGGTTAATTCCTTGTAAAGCCCTTTATAGAGATGCAAAATGAAGATCAGCACAAAAAGTGAGGGTAACTTGTGTTTGGTAGATCATTTCTTTGTTTTGATAATGCTTCTTGGAAATAAATCTTATAGCAATGGAAAGCCTGTTTATTTCCCTTTTAAATGGGACCACATTGGGAAGGAGCGCACATTTGTGAGCTGGTTGCACCCATGAAAAATATGCCAAATCTTCTCTGCCAATACCAAACAATATATCCTGCCATCAAATCTTGTTTTAAAGACATTTAGGTGCCAACGAAAACTGAAAGAAATGTTATGACATGTTATGAAGGGTTAATATGAGCTGAAAAAAAAACTTTTCCAATTAAAACTCTTGTAGGAAGGGGTGGTAGAACTTTGACCTTGAAAATTTCATCACCTAATGCATACTTTACTTTTGTCTTTTTTCTCCTCAAATATGAATCCCATCAACAAAATTTGACACCTTGTACCTGATGGGCCTTCACATATCAGAATGAAACCCAGTTGGACCAGGATGAGCTCGATGTGGAGCCACTGGACAATGCTGCTCATCTGCCCAGCAGCCACAGAGTGAGGACCAACACCTCTGTCCTGGGAGCTGCATCCAGCGCTGGTGGGAATGTGCTGGGCATCCACGGTCGCTCACTGAGCAGAGACTCACCTGATTTGCTCCAGACTGTGCTGAGCAACAGTCAGGATAGTGGGGTTGGTCGTACAGATGAAAGCACACGGTACGAAGAGTCATCAGAACACGACCTCCTGGCGGATGACCACACCAGTGCCCCCAACACAAATGCAACCAACACGCCTGGGAGCATGCGGAAGTTTCTGTCCAGCCGAGGGGACACGCCACCTCTGCTGCACTCACAGGACCTCCAGTTTAGCACAGACTCTCTCTTAGGGCTGGACTGTGTTAACGGAGGAGGGCTGGAGCACATGGAGCGGATGGAGAGAGCCTACATGGCAGACCCAATGAGGATGATGATGCCTGGCTTGACTGAGGAGGAGTGCGAGAGGTACAAAGAGCTCCTTGAAATCAAGTGTTACTACGAGAAGAACAGTAACGATGTAATGCGGGCTGGTGGAGAAGAGCTGGCCCAGGAGGAAGGAGGCGTCTCTTTGGATGTGAACAGGAATGAGAGCCTGACGCAGCATGAGATGGCTCTTCTGGAAGAGGAGCTGCGCCACCTGGAATTCAAGTGTCGCAACATCTTGAGGGCACAGAAGATGCAGCAGCTGAGGGAACGGTGTCTGAAGGCTTGGCCCCTGGAGGAAAAGAATGGAGCGAGCGCAGGAACAGGACGCTTAGAGGCGAATGGTTCTTTAGCCACTGAGGAGTCCTGCAACCACGCTCTGCCAGATATCAATGAGCTACCAGAGAGGGAACGCTCAGACAAAGACAGTACCAGTGCCTACAACACAGGAGGGGAGAGCTGCAGGAGCACTCCTCTGGTCAATGAACTGTACCCATCACACTCCACACAGAGCCTGGAGAGAGGAGAGATTCTCCACTCAGGAAGTCTTGAGCGTCCAACCTCCACAAGACAGAGGGAGAGAAGAGCCAGGGGCGAAAGAGGAGATGGGAACCTCAACCAAGCCTGCACTCCACACTCTCACCGGAGAGGAGCTGATTCAAAGATCTCCAGCCCTGGGGCGAAAGTTAGATCCTTGACCCGGGATGCAGGAACAAGGAGGAGCTCAGATGGTGGGGTGAGACGTAACCCAAAGACCAACGGAACAGCTGAGAGGACTGGTGGATGCAGTGCAGATAACAGCCCATATCTATCCCGCCGCAGGACTGAACCACAGCCTCCTCAGCGCTACCTGAGCTGCATGCAGCTGAGGTCTCCTTCCACCTCTGAGCGGCTCTGTGGACTTCTAGAGGGTGGTGTGGAAAACGGGGGGGATGCTAGTCCGATGAGCTTGGGTAGCACGTGCAAAGATGCTGCTCAGGCTCCAGGTACTTTACCTATGTCTCCCTCACTACTTCCTCCTTCCCCTCGTATGGAGTGGAAAGTGAAGATCCGCAGCGACGGTTCACGTTATGTTGCCAAACGGCCGGTGAGGGATCGCCTCTTGAAGGCACGAGCCATGAAGATCAGAGAAGAGCGCAGTGGCATGACAACAGACGATGACGCAGTGAGTGAAATGAAGATGGGTCGGTACTGGAGCAAAGAAGAGCGCAAGCAGCAGCTTCAAAAGGCCAGGGAGCAGCGGCGACGCAGAGAGTTCATGATGCAGAGCCGGCTCGACTGTTTGAGGGAGCGTGAGAGGGAGCAGGGCGGCAGCAACACCACTGGTCAGCCAGGGACAACAAACCAGCAGGAACCAAACTCCATCCTTGAGCTGTGTCACCGCAGGAGCATGAAGAAACGCAGCCGCAGAATCATGGACAACTGGATCACTATACAGGAGCTGCTTGCCCATGGAGCCAGGTCTGCTGATGGGAAGAAGGTGTACAACCCCCTGCTGTCAGTCACCACAGTCTGAGATATGATCAGAGTGATAACAAAGTGCCAAAGTGTTTGGAACAGACGTTTAAAGTGAGTACAAGCTGCTTCTGTATCACAAGATGCAGAGATATTCTGAAACACAAACTGATTCTTACTGTTTGTTTGGCCGAGTGGACCTAAACCCTAACATCTGAGCCTTTTTCACAACACTTCAGCTCTCATGTGAAACAGAAATCTGCTCTAGTTTGTCAGATTTGAAAACATCGACGTCACTGTAGGGAAAAAAAGAACTGTTTGGGTTGAGACTCAAATACATGAGGTGAAACTAGGGCATATATTTGCATTTTGGATACTGTGACAAGTTCAGTTCTCAAAGAGATATGTGATGTAAGAGATGACACCTCCTGCTGCTCAGCTATGATAGTGGTGCCCAAGGATTGTATTCATTCCTCTTTGAAACAGAACAAAAGAAAATCTCGAGTTGGAGGTAAGAACCATACAGCTGTGAAAACCTTAGTAGGCACTCCTGTGCCATAAAACTGTACGCAGTTTTATGTCCCAGCAAAGGAAGGAAGGAAATCATTCTTTAAATTACCAGAGAGAGAGGCAGGCTTTCCCTGTGTCGCTCTCTGCATTGTACTGGGTTCTCCTCATACTTCCATGTTACCCTTTAATTTAATTCTTCATTTGTACAACTTGTTTGCTCTCTTTCATCCCTAACTACCACTGTCCAGGGTCAGGTAAGGTTCAACAGTGGATATCAGGCTCGGACTACCTTGCTTACAGTTTGCAAACCCAGTAACAGCGATGAGAAATGTAGATGTTGGCCCAAAAACAAACAAACTAAAAATCGTAAAAACATAAACAAGAACCACAAATTTTGAAAGCAATGTTAAAGCTTCAGAAAAATAGTTGCACTTCTTTGAGTGTCCACTTGAGGCTGGTTTCAGAACTTCATATACCCACTGTGCCACAACAGACTTTTTTTTACCTCAAAAATAAATACATTTACAAACCAGTTTAAAAAAAAGACTCAAGTCTAAATAGCTTAATTGCTAACATACTCACTGAACAGAGTTGATTTTTCCCCAATTATTTAGCAGTTCAAATTCACTCCTTGACTTTCAGGTGGGCACCCTGCAGCTGTTAGTGAGGAGGCTCAAAGCTCACCTTATCTACAATATGGCCCTTTCTGACAATAAGCTTCAAAACTCCTCATTAGAAACAGATGAGTGACGTCACAAACACTACATCCATTTCTAAAACATTTTTGATGCAAGCTTTGGATGGCTGAGCGATGTTAACAGGCTGTCACCGTCGTCAAGTGGCTTTTCATGACACACCGCATTTCCGTTTTGTTCCTGCATTCCTGGATGACCGTTTCATATGGGGAACTGCAATTTTCGTTTCCTTCTGCTGAGAATTAAAACAGCTGACAAACTCAGCACTCAAAGGGCTTCTGTCTGAGAACCCTCCCAGAGCATTCTGTGTGAGTTTATGTTTCTCATCCTTGCTACGTGGTATTGTGAAAATCTCTTAACCTTGTGACAAAGGAGATAGAGCTGCTCGACGTCAGACATGGAGCTGAGCGATGCCTTTTATTCAGACACAAAAGTGTCGGTAAGCACATTTTTTCAAAGCAACTGTAGCTGAAAGGACACACACAAAAGCACATTTCTTTAAAGAAAAGGCACATCTTTAATTAAAAGCACAGAAATTATTGATGTTTTGTTTTAAAAAGCACACTTCTCAATCTCTTTTATCCATCTGTTTTTTTTCCCAAAACACCAAGTTCAAGTTAGTACTTTATATTTTTCCAACATTAACTGTGAATAGTTTTTGTTTCTGTTTACGATATCAGCTGTTGTTGTTTGTTCTGTGTGGTTCCTTTTGGATGTAAAACTCTCAATCTTGGTTCTGACGTTTTTATTCATAAAATCTGTGCTCTCAAAACTAATAACTGTTTCATCATCTGACAAGAAAGTCCAACTTGGATTATATAATCTTGCTTCCAATGGTGTAAGTAATTTATTAAACCAGATGAACAGATGTTGATTTTCCTTTTGGCTTTGGCATTTGCATGTTTGATATTCCTGGAGAAATCCCTTTTCTATTTATTTCAGAGACAAAAGCCTTTTAATACCGTTATTGTGGATGTCTTTCTAAGAAGTTGTTTAAAATTCTAGTATAGACAAAATATAGTGTTCTTGTTCATTATTGTAGTGTACTGTGTCTGCCATTTCATAGTGAAAGCTTTTTCAAATAAATGCTGTGAACAAGGAGGGAAGTTTGAGGTATTTATTTGCTACTGCGTGTAAGGATAAAAGGATCACAGTGCTCGCTCGAGAAGTGTATGACACTCAAAACACTGTTATGACATCTTTAATGGACTTTGTGATCCTGCATTTTGCCATGTAAAACGATTGGTTGTTTTCTGTTGTCTTACTTTTCAGCTTTGTAGGCAGCTTTTATTTCCCCTTCTTTGAAAAAAAATAGCTATTTCAGAACATTCCTTGTCAGGATTTTTAAAATTTTGAAAAATTATTTTTTTCAGACTTCATGGAGAAATAATGAGGCAACATGTCCTAAACAATTCTAAACCTTTATTTTCTAACAAGAGTGAAAAGAAACAAAGGCAACATTAAAATGAAAAGTTTATACACAAACTCATGACAACTGTGTGTCTGCAATATCAACAATAATAATAATAATAATAATATAATTTGAACCCAAGAACAAAATAAATTGTGACAAAGTGAGTTACAGTGAAGTTACCTTAATTTTCAAAGAGAGAGAGAAAAAGGGATCGAAAAAAAGAGGTCAGATGGTGAGGAACAAAATAAAAGAGTCAAAGGATGCATTTTTTAAAAAAAAGGAAAAAGGCATCAAGGGGGAGAGAAAGGAGAAAAAAGACGAAGCTAAGAGGTACAGATATCCATTTTGGGAAAGTAGCACCAAAAACATGAATGCCTGTTTTTAACACTTCCCAAAATTTTCTCAGTTTATTCCAAAACGCAAGTCCCCTCCGAACAGCATCAAACACAGGATTCAGTACAACTAAAAAATAAAAAATACAAGTGTAACAACGGTGCTGTTGTCCAAGATCGGCTGCCGAAAAAAACCTCCTGCTGTACCTCAGCTCCAGGGTTTGTTCCCAAACAGAACTAAACCTTAGCTTATCCAACTTCAACGACAGGGGCTCAAGTGAAATGAAACTGCATCAGCCTGTGCTCACACAAGACTTCAGCTCAACTAGTATTAATACAGTTGGGATAACATTAGCATACTGACTGACCTCAGAAACAACTCTAGACCAAAAACACTCCTACTGCAGCGAGTCCCACATCGGTCCAACACAGTCTGAAGATGTCGAGGGGAAATGATTCAGGAGAAGTGGAGAGTAACGCTCGGGGAAGATGGAACGAAAAATCTTTGAGGGGTGAGTCATGGCTGAGTTCGGGATGACGCGGTGGAGTGTAGAAGCAGACACGTCACTCTATTAGTGTCTGAGAGTGTAAATGAGGAATGAGGAGGGGCGGAGGGCAGGGGGAGGAGGGGGATGTCCTGCATCTTTCAATAACTTGACACCGTTTTCTGGCACAGAAGGATCTGTCCCTTCAAGTTCTCTGAAAACTTTAGCTCCAGCGTCGACTACATCACAAAGTCTGTCTGAGGAGAAAAACAGAGATCAACTGTTCAGATCCTTTACTCAAAAAGTGCTTTTCATAATGGCTTTCCACTTTGAAACAAACAGAAAGTTTGTGAGAGAGAAAAAAAGCAGGTATAAAGAGCTGTTACCTCTGGATGAGTCTGCACAGGTAAGTGAGGGAAGGGGCTGCGGCTGAGAGGACAAGTTTTCTTTGACTCTGAAGCATCCAGTGACCCTCCTCCTGCCCCATCCCCACCCTCACTCCCAGCTCTGTGGCCCTTCCTCTTCCTTTTGGAGTCCTTTGGTCGTCCACGACCAGATCGCCTCTGCTCTTCGAGCTCAATCTGAAAAAAGAGAAGATAGATTTATGAATATTAGACAGGGTGAACAAGCCTGAAAATGTAAAGTGGTACTCGGTACTGGAACCTTTTGACTGGCTTCATACCTAGAGGCTGTTAACTTGAAAATTTATGCAAAAGAAAACTTTAGCCACTATTTCTTTTGGGTGTCCAAGCATTATAAGGTGCTGCAAATGCAAACTTCCTAAAAACCCCAATATAGTGAGGAATCTTTCATGCAGAAAATTTTCACATTCTGCTCCACTGAAAATTTTTGTAACTGCCAAACAGAGATGAGGGAACAACATGGCGGCTGAATCAGAGCTTCAAGTGTCTAAAGTGCAAAACAAAACAGGTGTCTATTCAATTCATCGCACAGATCACGGTGATAACTGCATGATGACTATTCATTGTGGCAAAATTCTACAGAGAAGAGGAAATGGCGAAATTAGTGTAAAACAAAGGCAGACTTCTTCTGCTGTATTTAAGTGCTCTGGTGGACGTGTTTTAGCGATGCACCGCCCCCTGCAGTTTGGGAATGGAAGCCAATGGACAGTGAAGTAGCTTCACGTTCACTCGCGTGGACCTCAGGAGTCTTTTTTTCTGCGCGTAACGTTTGTCCTGAAAGCACAACACAGCCTCAAAAGATCTATTGTTGGGTGCTCTTGGCACAGCTGTTTTAACTAGTTTGTCTTCTTGTGGACTTGCTTTCTCCTATTGTACAATGCATGTAAATTTCACATATTTACCAAATTTCTTTTAATTTGATTTATTTTGCTGACCTGAATGAGTGTGTGCAAATTGTCTCTGGAGGGAACAGAAGCAGCCTGCAGGACTCTGTTGATAAGGAGTGTCTGGTCCAGGGAAACCTCCAGCAGATCTCCTTCCAGCTGCAGCTCCTCTAGTCTGACCCTGGTGGCCGGTGAAAGCTCCACTACCTGGCCTTTTAGCGAAGGCAGCAAGGGCAGCAGAGAGCCCACACCTGAGCAGAGAGGACAAAGGAAAAGATGATCAGAGCTGTGAACTGTGGGAGGCACCATTAAAGTCCTCTGGGGGGGTTACTGCAGAAATAAATACTCTTACCTGTAACATTTGACTTCTTGCTGATGCCATTTTTACATCCAGCCTGTGAGAAAATAAGCACAAGTGGAATTAATGTCTGAAGCACAAGTTTCATGTCACACGACAGAAATTAGAAACAATAAGAAATGAAAGTGTATAAACCTGAGTGCCGTTGGTTTCCTTGGTCTTCTTTTTCGATGAGTTCTCCTCCGTCAGGTCGATGACTCCGTTGTCTCCTTCTCCTCCATCAGAGTCTGATAAAACAATCACTGAGCTCCCTTCTGTCCCCTTGTCCAAGTCTTCCTCTTTCTCCATTTCACATTGGAGAGTTTCTTTGAGTTCTTGCAGCCTCTCCAGCACTCGCTGCAGCTCTGGCATCTCCAGAGCCTCCTTAGCTCGGCCCTGCCAGTTGATGGCCCTTTCAGTGAGACACTGCAGGGCCTCTCCCTCAGGCAGACGCACTGGCAGCCTCTGCAGGGCCACCAGTAAAGCCAGGATAGTCTCCAGACGTGGACGCCGTGACCGCTGGCACTGCGGACATAAGAAGCGCGAGTCCCAGTCCCACCAGCAGAGGGGGTTCACTGGTGGGCCGGAGGAGGGGAGCAGAGAGGGGAAAGGAACGCAGCCGCCGTGGAACCAGTCCTTACACAGATGACAGCGCAGCTGAGGGGCACGAGGCTGACCTCTGCACACACACATAGCCTGAGGGAGGCTGTTAGGTGTGTGGTTACTGTTACCGTTCTCTTTAACAGAGTTCTCTAAGTGGCTGGATCTGTCTGTTTCCATGGTGTCATCCCACCTCCCATTCTCCTTGTCCTCATTATATGACGCAGTTTTTAGTCCAGATTTACACATGTTGGATTTCTGTAACCTCAGTAGTGCCTCTTTCTCCTGGTGCTCTCCTTCTTTGAATGCCATCACCTATGAGACAAAAAAAAATACCTATCAACACCTGACACATTTGAAAATTTAAAGAAACCAAGAAAGGGAAAAAAAGAGTGAGATTACAAATAGAATTTGTGTTTTGTAAACTCACTATTGCTGCTGGGTCCCTCAGGTCCTGAGCAGAGAGGCCCAGAGTGTTGGTGTCAGGATCATCCAAAGGATCATCTAAAGAGTCCAACTCATCTGGCCTCCCTCTTCTTTTTGCACACGGACATAAAACCTGCAGAGAAACAGAGTTTAAAGCTCCTGGTGGATGCCTTACTCAAACACATTAACGTGCTGACATAAGTGTGAAAATACCCAATCTCTGAATGAGATTGGGTATTTTCCAGGACTGATGTGATTTCTATTGGAAACAAAGATTGAAAATGTTAAGTTAAACAAGCTTCCCACCTCCAGCAGACTGTGTGGACTGCTCTTCTTCAGGAACGTCTTTGTAGCCTTGTCCCTCCACGAGTGAGCGCTGGCTACTTGCAGCTCCAGCTGTCTCAGCTCTTGCATGAAGACGGGCAGATCTCGTCCAATAGCCACCAGACCCTCAAGGTCATCCAGACACGGGTAATGCTCCCCATTCTAAAGCAGGAAAAACCCCAAATGGTTTAAGGATCTTCAGCTGTTTCTGTTCATGTGAAAGTGATGCAACATATTTGTTTTTGTTACCTGGATCTCCTCCAGGTCTGTTACCCAGGCCCGTGCTCGTGTGAGACAGTCCTGCAGAGCCAGAATGTTGGGCAGCTTCACTGGAATGAGCTGAGCCTCGTTTACTATCGCCTCCAGGGTTGAGAGAGGGTGCTTTTGCCTTTAAGAAGAGAACAAAATGTTGTTTGAAACAGGATCAACTGCTTGTGAAAAGAGAACAACCCGTGCAGCTAGTGAGACATGGAGCACATGGTCTCACCTTTGTTCCAGGCAGATCTGCGCTTTCTCCTCCCACCGCTCAGCGATTGTGAGCAGCTCCTGCAGCTCTGCCATGGCTGTCTCCACGGACACACTCTGAGGTACATTGCAGCCGGCTTCCATCAGTGTCCTCAGCACCTCCAGTGTCACCTCCTGCCTCTCTACTCCTTCAGTGCCCAGCGTGCGCCTCACTTCCTCCAGCCAGCGGCCCTGCTCCTTCAGGCCCTGGAGGAGTTCACACTCAGGCACCAGAACAGGCAGCTGGGCTCCCTCTTCTAACAAAGACTGCAGCTGCTCAGGTGGCGGAGACTCCCTCCTCCAGTCTTTGTCATTGACCAGTGCTTGAGCTTGACTCTGGAATTTTTCCACAGTCTGCAGGACCGCCTTAGAGAAATCAGATTGAACACGGGTCAATTAAAGGGACAAAATCAGTATTACAGCTAGTTAACTCTGTTTCATGCAACATCTTACCTGCACTCCCTCCAGCTTCTCAATCACACAAGGCAGGTTTTGCATCGTCTCAACCAACGATTTCAGCTCAGCCAGTGTCATCTTATTTTCACTAAAAGACAAACAGATGTGAGTGTGTGCAACAGTGGAGTCAGTGTAAAAAGGCTCCGTTTTCTGTTCTATCATACCTTGACTTTGTGTCACAGAGAAGTTCAGAACTCGTTTGCTGACATCGTTCGATATCTTTGAGGACAGTGTTGAGTTTCCGCAAGAGTTCATTGTCAGGAAACTTTTTATCTGCTGCTTCCTTCTTCAGCAACTCCAGGTCATCAATTCCTGTAATTCAATAACCAGTTAATTCAAGGAATTTCACGTTCATTATCCATTGTTTGTTCGATCTTTTTGGTCAATATCTCACCAATTTTATTTCCTTCTTCCTGCTCAAGAGCCTCTTTTACTCGATTAGCCCAGGAGTCAAAGGACTCTGACCGGACCTTTAATCGATGTAACATGGCTAGCAGCTCATCCAGGGTGTATCTGTACCTTTATGTATAGAGAACACATATAGTAGAAAAGGTTAACACAGAGGCCAGCAAGGATCATACCAGATTGAAAATGAAGTTGTCATACTACAAACCTGAGGTAGAGTTTTTCAGTTGGGCAGTTGCACAGATCCTGAGTGTGATACAGACACACCAGTCGCTCGGGACAGTTTGAGCAGGCTAGAGCGGAGAGGAAGCATGTCGTCTTACATTTATCGCACTGTCGCTCATCATCAGGGAGCAGCTCGAAAGCCTCACGCTCTGCTTCAGTAATGCCCTGCAGGAGAGACACACAAGTCGTAAAACAAGCCCCAAAAAGAAAATATCGTAACAAACAACTTACGATGACTCTGAATGGATATGAAAACATCTGAATCTCTTCAGCTGGTATCTGATCCTCACCCTCTCCATTAAACCCTTTCGTAGCTTTCTCTCTTCCTGAACAATGGTGAACATTTCTCTGTGTGTAGCTGCAGCCAGGTTGAGGTCCAATTTCTCCGGGCTGGTGGCCATTTTACAGGTAAGTTCCTCATGAGAGAACACACAATACCTCCTGAGACGTCTGTAGTGCTCAATGCAAGAACGTCCAATAGGAAGCTGAGAGGGAGGGAGAGAGGAGAGAAAGAGGGAAGCGTTATTCCTTATTGCAGACAATCAGTACGTTTAAAAGATGCTTAATAGAATGAAACTTGTTGTATTTGTCTGCCCAAACTGGACTTTTATGTACAGGTAAGCATGTTAATGCAACTGGAATGCCAGAGATGGACATATTTTTGTCAACACATCAGCTCTTGTCTAGACAGCAATCCAAAGCAATCAACTGATCTTAACCTAAGTTTCACTTTTGATCAGATTTATTAGATATTAAGTCAAAGTTGATTAATCTAAGCTTATATTGAGAGTTTAAACAGACGTACCCAGTCCGCAGTGCAGAAGTTAACAGCCTCTGCAAAGTTATATCCCTGATTGAAGCCGCTGTGGTACGCTCTGGGGAAAGTGATGACAAACTCACCAGCACACTGATTTGTTCGAACAACCTGCAAATCAGAAAGAAAAAAAGAAATGAGTCTCAAAAATCTCTTCAACAAAAGCATGCCTACTACATAGTCACTCGTGTGTCTTCATAAGACTGACCGGTACACCGTGAGCCATGAGAATATTAGGGTTCATGATGGTGACCAGCTGGTGCAGCAGATCAGGTTGACACTCAAACAGCTCAGGCGTCAGTTTCTTCATCACCTCCTCAAGATGCTCAGCTGCCACAGAGGGAACCCCGTACCATGTCTTCGGTTCTCCCCTGGAGGTGGAGTAAAGAGAAGTCTGAGGTGTAGTCTTCCACATGACATTAATATCTGTGTTAAAAGCTGCTATTGTTCAATCCCATGACTGCAGAACAACAACAAGCCCACACCAGAAGAAGCAGAGGATTTATTCTGTACCAGTGGAGGTAGTTTATGGAGTAGCTCCAGTGATCCTCGATGTGCCAGCAGAAAGCAGAGAACACCATCCCGACATAAAGCCAGGGCACCTTCATGCCAGAGATGTCTCCGTTAATGTGACAGAGGAGGGACTGCTCCAGCACCGGCATCACGTTCAAGTTCCAGCCGCTGCGGGCGTAATCCTGACAATGAAGAGAACAGCAAACAGAGAAAATAAAGAACAGACTGTGACACTAATAAAGATTAGAAAATGACAGATTACCAATACAACCTGGACAATGTAGCCTCAACTTATTTTAACAAGGTGTGTCTGTGGATTGGAGAATTTCAGATTTGCAGAGAAACCTGGTTTAACTGTGATCCCTGTGATATAGCTTTAGGATAAGGGCTTCAGATTTTAAAGTTACCTGATATACTTTGAGATGAAAATGTGTTCTTTTCAGTGCCAAAGAAAAACAAGTTCTCATTTAAATCAGTTACTTGATTGCGTTTCTGTGTTTAGATGTGCAGTCATTTTTTTTGTTTATGTTCTAGATTGTCTTAAGAAAGAGAGAGTTTTGCGAAACATATCCAAAAGTTCTGAATGCCAAATTGTTCTTCTGTAGTCAAGATAGTGAATTTAAATATTCTTTTGGGGGTGATCAACTTTGCTTGAGCATTTTTGAGCACTGCTCTGACATCTCGACTCTCACCTTGAAGACTATTTAAGCAAACATTTGTGACAAAAGGGTTCGGGAGGAATAACAATGCACATACCTCCTCTTCTGTCGTCAGCTTCCTCTTGCCATTGTTCATCGGGAAGCCGCTGCCGAACTCTTTGGAGTGTATATCAGCTCCGTACTCCACAGTCACGTCTTCCTCGATACTGCTCACTAACCTCCAGAACTCTCTCTCTACGAGCTCAGTGGGGACCATCTACAGCAACAACAAAGAGAGATTAATCCCTCACACTGTCACTGCTCAGGGCGAGTCATGCCTCATAATGAAAAGGTGACATCCTGCTGTGTGCGAGCGCTTACATGGACGGGCATGTTGAAGTAATCTGCTTTGAAGGCGTCCGCCATTTCCCCGAAACTCTGCAGGCTGTACTCTCGTGTGGCCTGTTCAAAGCCGAATGCTTCTGAGGGTTTCTTACACTCCTAAAAATAATCAGAGAGTTTGAAAATGACACTTAAGATTTATCCTGTGAGTCTTGAGAAGCCGAGGAAACCTAACACATGAAATAAGAATCAGAGAATGTACTCAAGAGTCAGCTCCACTATTGAAACGAGCCAAGCAAAGCCTCCATTTCACATTTCTTATAAACTCAGTACACGTTTTACATTTTTCTATTTGCTCAATTCTACAAGTACTGTGTAGTAAAACTCGGATGATTATCTACAAGATTTGCAACTTTGAAGCATTGAAAGCAGTTAACCTCACCTCTGCCACACACTTTGGGCATCGCCAGTTGCCTTTGGGAGGATCAGTGAGTGGGGGCAGCAGGCAGTACGTGTGATAGTTATCATCACAGCCGTCACATGGCAAGAGTTTCTCATCATCTTCTCCCCGGCCGCACATTCGACATACAAAAGAATCCACCTACAGAGAGAAAATTGAAGAGAAAATTTACTCTGTGGCTTTAAGACTGAGGTGCGTGTTTACTTTACAGGGAAGAAGACAGGAGTTGAACTGGTAAAAGATCAGACTGAGGAACAGCAATCAGTCCTGACTCATGCTTTCAGGGTGATGTCATGATTTTGGCCATTTCATCAGTTATTTGGAAGCTTTCTCTTGATGACTTACACATTGTGGGTTGTTAATGTTGCGCCTAAGCCTCATAGTCATTTTAGTAAAAGGTCCCCCTTTCCCATCTTCCTCGTCTTTCTCTTTCCTATTCTCTTCCTCTGGCTCTTCTTTCTTCACTTCTGTCTTCACTGTGAGGCTCAGGGGAGGCGGCTCAGGGATCGATGTAATCGCTTCACTCTTCTTCTCTGGAGTCTCTGGTGGCTCAACTTTGACTGACACATCGGGAGGAGCAGGAGATGTGTTTTCTTTGATGGTAACAGTTTGAGGCAGCTCATCTGAGAGAACAAGGAGAGGAAAAAATGTGAAGTGTAGGGATCCAAAATGGCCAGATGGAGGTTTCTAAATAAGAAAAGAGGCTCATGCATGCCCACAACTTAAGCCAACACATGTTGAACACATTTCACTGCTCCGTAATATAACTGCTTTACACCCTGTCGTCAAGAAACTCACCTTTCTTCCTGAGGCCTTTGTCCCTCGCCACCAGCCCAAGTCCCATCATCTTTGGCCCTGCACCGTAAATCTGCAGCTTCTTCAGCTCTGGATTCTTCTCGATGTCTTCCTCTGTTGGTTCAGGCTGTGGATGAAAGCAAATTTCAGTCACAAAGACATAAACAAACAGCAGCTACTCTCCAAAGCACACAGATCAAAGCGTGAAAGTCGGCCAAATGCAGAACAAACAGTCGAAAAAGATGTGAGCGTGGAGCAGTGCATCACAAGAAGGGATTATACTCAGAGGGGAAGGAAAGTTTGCCTACGCCAAAGTATAAAGGTTAAGACCCACCACCAGAACACACAATCACCAGAAGTTGCAGCAACACTACTAGGACAGGATACACATTAGTCATGTTAATCTAGTTTCATCAAACTCTCGTAGTTCGTGGTCTGTTATTTAAAAAAGAAGGACAGGAAGAGGAAAAACACACCGTCATGTGTCGTAAACCACATGGTTCTGAGAGGTTAAGTTTAGAGGGGCAGAATTAAGACAAATACACACATCTTGCTGTGAACTAATATGAGATTTTCTCCCTTCGTCTCGGATGTGTCAGCAGGTCTAGGAGACTGTTAACCACTGAGCAAAGCCTGAGAAGCGTAATCTCGTCTTGTATCTGTCATGAGAATTACTGCCTTTGGTCTCACGCTCATCCACTAGACATCTTTTTTTGTGCTCTTTAAGCTCCACCTGCCCTCTGCACAAACTAAAAAGGCTGCTTTTAAAAATGGCATCTCCATTCCTTAACTATTGCACCTATTATCATCAAGTCATGCATATTGAACAAGTAACCTTTCCAAAAAAACATTCTTTTTTTAAGACATTTATGCCCAGACGCGTGTCCAAATGTCATCTTAGAACACTTGCAAAATGTTTTTAATGGTTTGATTTTCTCATCAAAGCCTCTCTCTGATTCATTCACATCCAAAAGTTAATCAAATTCAAAGCGTTTGTGCAGTTTCATTCAAACGGCAAGTAGACTGATGAGTGTGCTTCGTCTTTGCTCAGTCATGCGCTGGATTCGCCCCACATTTGAACTCAATCTGCTGCCTATGACGACTTTTGTGGTCCTGACTTCTTACTGACTTCATCGATGAAAAGCCAACAACCCTCATTTGTCATCTTAGGGTGTGGTCACAATGGCTTTAACCCTAAAGTCTAGTTCTTTTGGCCAGTGTGACCGCAAGTGAACCACGCAGGGGCACGATTCACTTCTCTGCTTTAGCATGCTTTGGTAAGGTGTGCCTCAGTGTGGTACACCTCATGCATAAGCACGAGCACGCAGATGGAGCACGTACACGACGCAAAAATCCATGATGTACAATGGCTGTGACAGTTTCTCTCATCAGTTGTTTCAAACAATGGCACGGTTGCTAAAGGGCTGTGTTGGTCCAAAATGACTAAAAGAAGCCAAAAAAGTGCCTAAAATTGCAACCATTTTCTTTGTCCTCTATTGTTCTGATGACACTGCATCTTGTTAACAGACACTTCGTAATGGCGTCAACGGGCAATGCGTGTGCCAGCAATCATACTGAAGTCTGGTTCATAATGGACTGGCGAACAGCGCTGTGTGGGGCAATCCTGCTTGAGTAAAGCACAGTTCAAATGGCCAGTGTGACCACACCCTTACACTTCTAACCCTACATTTTTTGCAAACATTGAATGTCATGATCGCAGATTAATTATCCAAAGCTTGGCTCCTCTAATCCTGTTGGCCGTATGATTGCAAACCATACACGTATAAGGTTTTCCTGTCACTCAGTCATCAGTCTGGACACCAAGAGGAATCATCAAAGCAGTATTAGTTCATGCTCTAACTCTGGAACTTTTTGAACATTATCACAGCCAGGGGATCTGCTCCTAATCCTAACTCAGCTGAAGAGTCTTTGATAAAAAACTTGATTATGCCAACAGTTTCTACATTCAAATGAATGCAGCTTATCTTCATGTACTGACCACTTTTCAAGAACCAGCTACAGTAATCAAGACTCCACTGCAATCACAGAGATCATCGAGACTTTTAATGGAAAACAGGGAGGAAACACAATGGATTCGGACTTGGCCTCCAATAGAAATGTGTAATCCTTTCAGCTTTGCTTTGTTGAGTTTTCTGACACGCTCACTCTGCTGACCAGAGCACAACAAAAGTGGGTTAAGTACTGAGCACAGTGCATAACTAATCATATCAAAAGAGTTTGACAGATAAAAAGTTACAAGTCTCCAATAAAGCACCATGGATCATCTGACTCAGGGCTCTTGAAGTTAAATCCAAGAGTTTTTTTAGTTCTTCTGTGTGAGTGCACTCAAAAGAAAAAATATTTAAGACATATTGAGCTGCAGATTTGAGCAGAGAGCAAGGCAAGCCGGCAAAAGTGCAGAAGCCCACAAACAGCAAAGAGACAAGCATTAGCCAATCAGAGAGCATGGGTGAGAGAGAGAAAGCCGAAGAGGCATCAACCTGACTGGAGAGTTTTTTTTTAAAAGTTGACAACAGAAAGTGCTGCTTAGGACCTGCAGAATCACTTAAAGGTCCATAAGCCTTTTTTCCAACACAGGATGACAAGTTTTTGCTTAACAATCCGTGGCGTCATCATGAAGAACAAACTGATTAGTATCTGAAACAGGCTGCAGAATCAGTCTGCGGACTCTGTCCTCAAAGATTGGCAACATCATGTCTTAAACGGCGACTACTGCCACCCCTACACTGTTCAAATCACAGTGTATGAGTGCATGTTAATGAGATACTTTAGTAGTTAGTTAAGACCAAAAGAAAATCATCTAGACAACTTCAGCAGAGGTGTGGTGGTCTGGGAAAAGAGGCAGGAAATGAGCAGGGGAGGGCAGAAGGTGAGCTAATATGCTCACGAGGCAGTACCGCAGAGATGAGTTGAGAGCCAGTGGTGAGAGGATGGGGGGCCAGATCCTCTGGACCCTGCAAGGGGAGACAATAACAGCAACAATAAACTAAGACAAGAGGAAATAAGGAGATGAGAGAGGAAGGGAGGGAGCCGGGGGGGAAACAAAGCCAGAAGCTGTGGGAGAAATATTACAGGGACACATCATGAGGTCACAACTGGTGCTGCAGCTGTGCTGTCTGAAGGGGCATTGATACTTATTTAAATCAAAAGTCAGAGGTTACCAGACTATAATTTCTGTGTAGTCATGTCAATTGAACTGACCTACAGATACTTTTCTTTCCATACTTTAACAAAAGTTTCACTGATATTTCTGTGCAAGTCTGAAGACAATACCTGAAGTAACACAAGTGATTCCTTGGAAAGTTCTGTAACTTAGTTAGAATCATTTTTTTTGGTGTCGTCTTCTTGATTTAAATCTGCATCATCTTTGGTCCTGCTCTAAGCAAATAAAAACTTGTATTCCAGCAATAACAGAAAAAATAAAAATGTTTGGAGTGCATGAATGTTTACATCTACATATCAATGGCTGGCGTGTGCTCGTACTGCATGTTAGTTGCTAATGCAAATAAAATAATATAAATAAAAAGTTAAGTGACAACATGAGGTGTGTGAAACACACAGTTGTGTGTCTACCTGGGAGATGGAAGGGAGTGGAAAAAACACAAAGCTTTGAACGAAATGGGCTTTGAAGCAGGGAGCAAGAAGCAGCAGAGTGAAGCAGCAGCAGGATGGAGAGTTAGCAAGCTGGAATGTGCTCTGAGTGCACTGTTACATCTTTTAGATACTACACTGTAACCGGAGGACGAGGGCACAGGGATAACATCCAATAAACACTTCTGTAAGTTAGTCTGACGTTTTGTTAGCCTGTGACGATGGAAGTTATGTCATTTATTAGACTAAAGAGCTGCCACTAATGTGTTAACTATTTAATGGCACTTCAACATCCAAATGGTGTCAGATAATAATGTAATTAATTAAATCTGTGTGCTGTTCAAACTCTGAGAGGGATACCATGTACATACCTACCTTACATACAGACATGAATGGATCTGTAGTGTTGACCATGATAACAGACTTTGGTATAAACGTATTTAAACGTTTGGTTAAAATACTTATAGAAACTTTCAGTAAACAAATCAAACACTGATGAGAACAAACCATCTACCCAAAGGCTAAATCATTTCCAGGTTGATACTCAGCTTTAAAGCCGTGCCACTGCTGTATCAAATTCCTCTCTGACAGATCAAACCCACACAGTTTTTTTCTGGGATTTCAAAGTAACCATGGAAACAAAACATTTTTTTTAATCTCTGGTTATTCATATCTTGGCTTGATTTTGAAGAGTCAAAGCAAACAGAAATGTGATCCAGAAAATTATAATCAAGTCACCGAGTGTATTCAGTACTGGGTTAATGGTTACAAAGTTATGCAAATGGTGAAGCTTTACTCACATCAGGCTGACAGCGGTTTGCTCTGCGGCCGTAACTGCTCATCTTGGAAGGCTGCACCGACTGTCGCAGGGGGATGGAGTGTGGCTTGTACTCTTTATCTACATCCTCACCATCATAGTGCTTTGGCTTGCATGGCTGGAAATCACGTTAAAAGAAAAGTGTTTACATCAAAACACGTCCAAACATTTGCTCAGCTCCTTTAAATGTTTTGGAACACATAAGCACAGAAACTATAAAAGGAGAGAGAAGAATGTGGAAAGATACCTGCATGCTGGCACCAGACTGGAACATCTCAAAAGGGTAGACAATCCTCTCGTAGTGTGAGCGCAGCAGAGAGCCAATGTTCTTGCCTGGAGGGTAGCCAAGCCTCTGGGCCACACGAGCCCAACGCCGTTCCTTACAAACCATCTCGAATCCTCCTTCATCAGTCACAATCTACAACAGAAAAGCTAATTAGTAAGAAAATACATAATATACTTCAATGATTTACTTTTCAAGGACAAAAATTTCAAGTGCTACCTTTGAGAGGCTGAAAAGATCAAGGATGCGTCGCTCAATGTGCGGGATCTTCAAAGAAGATGCCTGAATCTCCCAAAACCTTGCGATGCGGTCCAAATAATTCAATTTTACTCTGGTCTCAGCCTAAAATAAGAAAGATGAGGGACATCGTGAGTATCTTAGCAGGATCCATCCAACAATTTCAGTTTTTTCTCAACACTTTTCAACTTCATAGAAAAAAAAAAAAACCAACAACTTACCTCCAACTCATTGAGCCTCTGGATGCGGGGTGTGAAGCGGAAAGTATCCAGCTCCACAGAGAACGGAGGCTGCCAGTCCTGTTTGAGAACAAAAGCATGTTATCAAACTTGAAAGTCTCTTGGCCAAGAAAACTTGTTGTGGTTTGTGCTTTGATGATCAGTCTTTATTCAAGGAACTTTATAGTGAAACAATTAATTGATGTAATAGTTGTAGATAAATGAGTTAGCTTGAGGCTCAAGATCCTCACACTTTAAGGTTTGCAGCAAGAAAATGTTTGGCCACATGATTAAGTCCTCAGCACGCTGAATACGTGCAAGAGAAGAAATTAACTCGACTTCATCATTTGCAGTTCTCTTCCATTGCATCTTATTACATTCTCAAACTATCAGCCTAACTTTAGTCACAATCAAATTATATTCTGCAATACAACTCTTACTTGACATACTTAATGCTGCATATGCAACATACACACAACAAAACAAATGTACGACTTTTTCATCAAAAATCTGCATCAGCATATATGTACTTGTGGAGGTCGTATTTTGCAGATTCCAGACTTTTCTGCAATTGGTCGTATCTTGGCAATGTAGCCCAAGGGATCCAGGAACTCCTCCCATGACGGCTCAAACACTGGACACTCCGGCGGAGGTACAAACTCTTCCCCTTCCATTGCCCTGGTGAAGGGAGGCAAAAGACAGTGAATGAGCCGTGACAGAAAGAGTGAAGGGTATCAACAAAAAAATCATTTTAAAAAATTATACAGAGAGAATGATATGACTCAAATTCTTGTATGAAGGAAAGCGAGCAACTTTACAACGTGACGCTTCAGGGATGGCTACCAAATATGGTACTTTCATAAGCACCAACAGATTTCTGCCATTAGTACTGTGTAGCGATTCATGTAAAATCATTATGTAGTTGTAGTCAAGTCCTTGAGTTGAAGTTCATTTTAGTTAAGGGTGTTCATGCCGAAAAAATTTGTGAATCAACTGCAATGTTGAAGTACAAACATGAATGTTGTGGTTATGTGATATAATTGTTAAAATTAATATTTTGAGAAATAAATATGTTAAATTGAAGTACCATGAGATTTTCTTATTTAACACCTTAAAATTTTCTACCACTACCACTGATACAGATTCACAGGTACCGGGCATCAGTAAGGTATTAGTTCAAATATGAAAGCAATCATCCCCATGGAGCTTTAACATGTAAGTACAGGGTGGGCCATAAGTTTTCATACATAGGAAACGTGTAATGTATATGTTTTTTTTGTTTTAAATACCCTTGAAGATAGGTTTGATGAAAAACCAATGAATTGGAATTATACTGATGACTGGGTCAGGAGGCAGTTGCACGGCTGCAATGAATTTATACAGAAAACAGAACGAACATCACACACAACACTGCGGCAAAACTTTTTAGCAAGCTTCAGAAATGCAAGTTCATCCACAGTGGAAAACACGTAATGATATGTGTTTTCAAAACAATCATAATCATATCACATCATAATTGTAATCATATGGAACACATTGTATAAATAAAAACGGTTGTTCAACAAAAAGTGTTTGTTTTTCCCATGTATGGAAACTTTTGGCCCACCCTGTCTATATGATCACTGTCTACCACATTTTCAGAAATAATATTAATGCAGCTTGTCATCCAGACATTTCCTTTCATTCATTTGCAATTCAGACCTGAAACTCAGCAAACTGACCGCATACACTAAAAGTTGATGGCATTGGTCTATTGTAAAACTGCTACTTCCTGACTACGCACTGCATTTCAATATCCCCACTTTTGGATTTAGGCCAGTTAGTTTGTCGTTTGTTAGTTGTTGCATCCCATTTAGACCATTGCTTGCTATAAATGTCAATAACAACTACAGTGGGGGATTCACAGGATGAGGGTTTTATTCCCCCCTCAGAGTAGCCCTTGTTTAAAACCCCTCCCCCAACACCAGACACAACAAAACAAGTGCTCTCAAGTGAAACAACAAGGGAAAGAGTGCAAAAGTTCACGCCATACTTCCTTATCAGTTGAGTTACAGGCCAACTATAACATGGTAATACTGAAAATGAGCATTTCTGTACATAATACAGCTTTAAGGACAACTCCATCAAGTGTACATATTGGAGATTCTTTCATAAAGGATTAAAGCATTCTTTTACAGATTTTTTTCTTCATCAATACTGTATCTGGCTCAACATAATTTGATGTTAGGACTTAAATTCAGTTTTCTAGTTCAACATGGGCCTTCAGACAAACAATGGCGTGGAGGCCATGAACCCTGAGGTATAGAAGGCCATGAATGCAATACTACCCACAAGTGGGCTTGGCTGGATTATTCAACAAGCTTTTGTAACAGCAATGATAACTAATACACCACAACTGCATTGTACACATCGAAAAGTCCGACTGCAATGTGTCGTTTAAGTAACACTCTGTGATGTATACAACTGTTAGCTCCAACTATTAGCTAGTAGCAATTGGAGATTAAAATAATCTTACCTTCAAGCGACAACAAAACTTAAGCTAAATAATGGAAATAATTCTCATTTGGTTATTTGTAGACTAGTGTAGTTCATTCATTTATCTTCTCCGGACACTCATGAAGTCTATTTGGGCTCATAATTCAGCTTTCACAGGCCGTGTACTGCTAATGTTAGCATTAAGGCCTCCTCTTCATCTCAACTCCAGCCCATCGCCTTGAACGGTTTCAGGTGACTAGCATTGGTGAGCTAACCTTCACTGAGTGACAGAGACTAAGTCAGCGTTTGAACAACAGGCGAGCTAACCAACACACCAGCAGGTAAATGTATGTCATATCATTCCACATGTAGCTATATGCAAACAGAACATGCAGTTATTTGATCCCCTTTGTATTATAGTGCCTCGTTGCATCCCACACACTGACCGAAGACACCTCGATGTCCCGGGGTAAGATAGGGCTAGTGGCCGCTCTCCCTCCTCTGTTGTTGTGATGACTGGTGGTGGTGGTGGTTAGCTAACGTTGGCCAGCTGTGTTCGGTCCAGTTGGCGAGCTACCGTTGACCCGATTTTCAGGCTCAGGTCTCCATACACTCCGGTTTGTCAAAAACATACGTTCAAAACATAAATGAATGAGGTTCGTTTAACACCAAACGAGAGTCTCAAACTTTATCAATTGTGTCGTTATCAATCATTTTCTCTTCAGGCCATCCTATCTTTCTTGACGAGACGCCATCTTAGTTTTTTTCTCACGACCGAAGTACAACCTCAAATCTTCAGAGCACGTCCGTCACGTTTACTCCCTGAAAGTAGTGCCCACGTACGCAAGCTCAACTGCCATTTCTGGGGGACCAATTGCACGAAAGGTGCGGCATTTAGAGTAGTGGTGTGCGATAATGCAAAATTTGGTATCGATCGAATACCAAGTAAATGTCAATACTTTTTACATGGAAAAGCAGTTTGTCAAAATTAATCAAAATGACACACAACCACTAAAACTACTGTCTCTGTTCATAAATGAAAGTTAAAAAACCAAACAAAACAGTTTTTCAATCTGAAAATAATCATGTGCTTAATTTTTCCCCCTGCTTTGTTGTACAAAAGTAAATTTGAATACTTATGGATAACAGCAACTAATTTAGCATTTCAGATATTTTGATGAAACAGCTTGCATATACTGGCAGATTAAACATTATAGAAAAATTACAAATATTTAGGAAATCAGCAATTTACTGGTAATGATTAGCAACAGTGTAGAACAACTTGCACTGGGTGTTGGTCTTATGAATTTGACCAGCAAAAAATAACATTAAGCAGAGTGCTCAAAAGAAAAGTGAGTGAGAGGAGCACACACAGATGAGTAAGTGAAAGTAAAACTAAAGTATAGATCTCATCACATAGGTATTGATCGATCCCAATACCAACATTGGTATCGATATATTGATATTTTGGATCGATCCTCCCACCTTTAATTTAGAGGCACTACGCAATTGAATGAACACACCTTGACATTCCTACTCATTGCTGTTTACAGTGGAAAAATTAAAAATTACATGAATTAAAAAAGAACTGAATTTAATTTTATGATGTCCTAAAGTTTTTACTTGAGACAAACCCTCGAGACTCCCAGTCCAGTGGTGTGTGATACCACAAAATTTGGTGTTGATCTGATACCTACCAATTACAGTATCAGTATTGCTGACACCGATATCGATACTCTTTACACTGAGAAGAAGTGTGCAAACCATGGACAACATTCATCACTAATGTTTCTGTTCATGAATGAGAGTAAATTACTTTCTAACCAGAAAATAATAATGTGCTTTAATTTGTCCTGCTTTGTTGTAAAATTGTACATCTAAATGTTAGTGGATATCAACAATCATTATACTCCAGAATTAAATGTATCATATATCAAATAGCTTGGTTGATTAACTATTACAGAAACACAAATATATTCAGGAAATCAGCAATTTAGGCTACTAATAATTGTAGGTGTTGAGCTCATTGCTCAAGTATTAATTAATACTGATACCAATTTTGGTATCGATAGTTTAGATTGATCTACTCACCTCTTTCTGCATCACCATATGTGGACATTTTATTTCTTCCACTTAGAACTTAGTTTATTAAAACTTTGAGCCACATTTAGGGACACTGCTCACATAATCTTTTGGTTATATCAATATGTACAGACATTAGCAGCCACAAAGAAAATGGGCATGGGTTAAGTTCTGGTTAGGGCCTCAGAGTACAGAGGTGAACTATTCTAGAGTACTTTGAACTAGCGGAAAATTATGAGAAATAGATAAACTCAAAGATAGGCAGAACAGTGATGAGTGGGCCAAGATTGCTGCCTCACTGTGACAAGGTTGTTGGTTCAAAGCTGGTGCTGGCTGATAAGATTGGTACATGTGATGCTTGTGTAGGGCAAGTCCAGGAGGTGAAGGAGAAAAGGAGAACAAGGCAGGGAAAAGTGAGTTAGAATTTATTTCAGAGAGGATAAAGTGACTTATTTTTCATTTTCCAAAATCTTAAAATATTACAACATGACATCTACTTTTGTGACATTGAGCCTGCTGATCTCGTTTGGAAAACTGTTTTGATGGCAAGTTATGAAACATTACACGATTACATTAGACAAGGTAAACCTTTGTTAAGTCACCTTCAAAAATCATACTAAAAATCATATAGCTGTGGAGTTGTGGTGTTAGGGCCTATGGGGAACCCCTTTATTTTGGGAGGCCCAGAAACTTGCCCATATCGTATCATAAATCCTCATGCATCATATTTCCTTATGTCATTTTTGCTGGCTGATTGCTGGAACTGTGTAATAGTAAAAGTTTTGTAAAAACAGGACACACAGACGCAGGCACTGCAAGGACACTTTAATTTATCAGAAGCAATAAATATTCACATCTCAATTCTCTATTCTTTCAGTACACAGATACATACACAAAGAAAAAAATTGAAATCATTTGCTTTAAATGATGTCAATAAGTGCACTGACAAAAACTTTTTTAGGCTTCAACTGATAGCACAGTAACTCATTCTCTCACCTTCAGTCTTAAATTATGAGAAAAGAAAAAGAAGTCAGTATTCATTTTGGCCAAAACCTCCTATTCCTCTCCCTCTTTTTTATGTACACACTAAGTGCCACTCACATGCACGCACCTGAATACAGAATGGGAAGAGTTCATCCCATGGTTATGATTAGAAGCCTTTGTATAGTTTATTCTGTACATTCAGGTTTATACAGTACAATCTATTTAATAAGTGCAGATATATTCATGCAAGAAGAGTCAAAAAGACACACTGAAAAAGAAAGGCTAGCCAACACATACTTATAAAATCTTCATATGACATTCATGTCTTTCTCCAAACCTCCTTAAATCCGTCTCGCTTTCTGAGGATTCAGATCCTGTTGAACTTTGACAGCTCTTTGTTTAGCTTGTGTCCTTGACTTTCACTTTCATCTCAAGCATTCTTTCTCCCATAATTATGATGAATATAGTCTCTGTTTGAAATGAGTGGCACTGAAGGCATCAGTACTCAATTACAACCTCAAAAAACGCTCTAGCAAAAGGGGCATCACAGAAGAAAATGGGGATTTAGAATGTACTGGTAAGTTTTTTTCTTACATTCTAAACTCTTGTTATATTTCTAGACAAGAAGAGCTCAGCAGTGCTGATGTTAAAACACAATTCCAGAAGTGGTTGAGGAGGGAAGGTAGGAAGAAGGCCATCTTGACTTGTGACATCACATGTGCAAAACCACAAAACCTCATGTAAAAGCGTGCTTCTTCAACAAAAAGAAAAACAAAATGACAAATTCTCATTGCTGCAAAGAGGTGAGCAAAGGTGCTGTAAAATTATGAAAGAATGGAGCCTTTAGGGCCTTTTTCTCCACTTCACACAGCCCTAAGTAAGCCCTTTTCAAAGAATGAGAGCTATAAAAATGCCAAAATGAGCAGTAACTATGTTCATTTCTGTAAATTCAAGTTTTGCTAATTGTCCCGTTTGAGAGTTTCTGCCCATTGCTCACATCAAACAAAAACAGAATATGAGGAATAATGTTGGTGGTTGAATCCATTTGAACCAAACAAAACTTCATTTTATATTTTGAACAATCAATAATACTAATAATTAAAAGATGATCTCAATGGAAACCATGGTACAATGGAAATTAATCACATCTCACATATCAGAACACCCTCTGGTAGCTAAAGCAAACTGAGGGAATTTATATGTGCATATATTCTCTATAACCATGTACAAACATCTGCTGATATAATTAATCACTGATCAAAACAAATATCGGACAATATTCATCATACTCATAGCAGATATTATAATATCGATAAAACAGCGAAAAGCTTTAGAAACATTCAAAATATATTATTGATTGTATCATTAATTTCCCAAACCCCACAAAGAATGCATTATAAAGCCAGGAGGCTCCTGTTGACATGTAAAAGACCATTAAGCAAAAAGACCGTCAGGTAACCGTGCACTGGTTTTATAAGCCTAAGACAAAGCAACATGAGGTCTTTTCTAGAAAAAAAAGATGCCTTTCAGCAAAGCAGAACCTGCGAGAATAGACGAAGACATCATGAAGCCAAGAAAATTATTGCAAAGTCAAGGGACATTTTTTGCAACTCTCTGCTTTTCTCAATGCCAAACTGCGTCAGAATGCATTCGGTGGTTTAGTCTTTATTTACACCCCCATGTAAGCAGCTCCACAATATGATCTCTGTTTTTCCAGTGTCACATCATCACATAGTGGTACTTAACATATAAATAGTCTCATAGACTAAACTAGACTCCAAACAATTAAAACTGAGGCAATACATTAAGATATAGATTTAAATTCATTTTAAATTATATGGCTATAGACTTTTTATATTATGTGCAGAAATGTGAGGAGTGTGTTCATATATGTGTGTGCAGGTTTCAAAGATGTGTGCACATGCTATTCTAACTCTAGCTGTGCTTTTTATCTCCACCTACATATGTGGGAAACGGAGGTGAAAGTAGCAGAGACGAAGCAAACTGCGTTTCCTCTTGTCACTAGCGCTGCTGCTGTTACTTTCTGTCCTGGCAGACTTGGTCCTGGTTCTTGTCCTGCCAGTTTCCTCCAATCTGTAATCTGACCTGTGACCCCTGAGGCCCGACACTCTGCTCAGACCACGGTGCTTATCCGGTTGATAGGCTTGGATTTGGAGCTGCTGCCCCCTGTACCTGTCGCACCAGCCCCTGTCACCTGTGGCCCCTGCTGAGGCTGCGCGGGGTGCTGGGGGGGGTGAGGGGAGAGAGGTGTAAGAGGGGTAAGGGGGGACGAAGGGGGGGGTAAAGGGGAGTGTGGTGGGGGAGGGGGGATGGAAGAGAGAGGAGGGTACTGGGGCAGATACGGGCCGGCGGACGCTGCGTGATGAGCATTGACGGTGGCGGACGGCAGATTGTGGGGCAGAGTGCCGAATATGAAGTGTGTTTGGTGCGTGGAGTGGCTGGCTGGGTGTGGTGTGTGAACGTGTCCGGGGTGGGTTTGGGAGTGTGCGTGGGGGTGCGGGTGGGAGTGAGACAGGGTTAGTGGCAATTTGGTACCAGGGCCGCCCCCCCCTCTGACAGAGTGTGTGGGCTGCGCGTGGTACATAGTGAACTGTGGGTTCTGGGAATGTTGGGAGAGAGGAGAAAGGGGGGGGGGACATCCCACCACCATGTTGGCGTAGCGACCCGGAAGGCCATGCTGGGAGAGCTGGGAGAGATGGGCCAGCTGCGGGTGCCCAGTATGCGGGGGGCCAAGCGGCGGCCGACAGGGTAGTGGGCCTCGCTGTATGGTATGAGGAGCCATACCTTGCAGCGGAGGAGGGACAGTTTGGACGTGGTAGCGATGGTGATGATAATAAGGTGGTGGTGGCTGCACGGTTCCCACGTGACAGTACTGTGCGTGCAGGGCCTGGATCTTGGAGGGACCCCCGTCCATCTGGCAAAGGGATGAAGGGGAGTGAGGAGGGGGCCCTCCCGAAGTCGGTGGGGGGACAGGCGCGGGGAAGGGTGGCCCCGGTGGAATAAGAGGGCCTGGTGGTTTGGCGCGCTTGCTGCCGAATAGGGATCCCAGGAAAGAGCTGCTGTTGTTGTTGCTGCTCCCCCCAGGGACGCTCCCCGCTCCTGTTCTCTCTACACTGCTGGAGACTCCCCCAACTCCTGTCCCAGCAGTGGTATGTTGCTGCCCCGGCCCACCCCCCACCCCCGATCCGGGGCTCAGGATGGGGCGGTGAGGCCGGAAGTCTTCTGTTCCATAGCAGCCAGGAATCACTCCTGGCATGGGGTAGCGCTGGTGAGGCTGTGGGCTGCTAATGATGGAGCCCTGAGAGGAAAGAGAGTCACAAGGCTTTAGAAAAAGTACAGAGGGAAGTCTGACTTACTGACTTACATCCTCACACACACTGGACATGTTTGCATCTGGGGGGTAAAAATCATGCTGAGGAATTTATGACAACCCACAATAAAACAACAGGTGTCAGTGAGGACAAATACAAGTGGACACACACATGCATGTACCAGTCAAGTGAACACGCATTGTTCAAACACTGAAAAAGCATGAGTGGGAGGAAAACACGTCTTTTAATGAGACCACATCAAGTCTGTCAGACTTACTTCCATGGTACTGTCCAGAGAACCAACACTGTTCCTGCGACCACGTTTCCCTGCACCCCCACCAGGAAGAATCGGGTTAGTCAAAAGTAGGAGATTTAAATTTTAACACTCAAAAAGATAAAGCCACATAGACAGCAAGAAAGAAGAATAAGATGTTCCAGTTCACCTAAGTTGACAGAAAAGAAGTGCGGTTGCTTTGGTCTCTGAAGTGTTGCTGTCTCACCTGTGTCTGATAGATCCCTGAGAGATGAGCTTAGGGCGGTGCGTTTGAGACCCTCACAGCTGTCATCAAAACTCGTCCTTTCCATGGTGCCGTTCACTACATCGCTTTTCACACCTACACCTCCCACCACACCTCCACTGAGCAAACTGGGTCGCATCACACCTTTCTGCTTCTCCAACTCCGCTGGAAATAAACAAAAAGGTCATTTGACACGAGAAGAAAATGAAACAAAGAGAAATCAAACAGATCTCAGTTCCATCATTCATCATGTTTGTTGAATCTCCAATTTTAAGTCATGACCAGTAGATGGAGTACTTACATTCAACTCTGTATTTCTCCATCTCTTGCACTTCAGCAATACTCTCCCTGAGGTCGCTTACAAAGCGGGTGCGGTCCTGCTGACTTGGTGCCATAAAGACAATAAGAACCTTCCTTTCTCCACCCAGGACTGCTGAGGTCAGCCTGATGCCATGAGGGTAATCTGAGAGATACAAACAGACAGACATCAGATACTCCCCCCTCACAGAAGCTTGAGAAGTTGTCAAAATATCTAAATGCAGATATGATCTCTTACAGGAGTTTTGGAACATGTGCACTTGCATCTCAACCAAAGGGAAAGATTGTCTGAAACTGTAGGTCACTGAGGTTTTCTTCTTCTGGAATATTTTGGTTACCTGATGCACAACAGTAACAAGACAAAAATATTTTACAGGATGCATTTAATAAGATGATGTAATAAGAATACTAAAAACAATGAAAATGAGTCTTACCACCAGGAGGTCATTAAAGAGGAAGACCTCTCGCTGGTGCACTCCTGTCCTCTGAGGTCTGTTGGGGTCAGGGACCTCATAAAGCTGGCAGCAACACACCAGCCTTCGATGTGGAAGGGACAGCACCTGATTGGACAAATACAGAACAGATATATTACTTTTTTTCAACAGTAGTGGTAACATGTTGAAAGCTATGTACGTTGCCTTATTCGGCCACAAAACTCACAGGTTTTTTACCCACAATGACCCTCTCTACCGCCTGAACTTGGGACACGTGGTCATCATTGGTCCGCAGCTCCCATTTCTGTATCCGCTGGTAGATCCCAACCAGCAGGTCCCTCGGTATGTCCTGTCCATTGTCGACGCCTTAAGTTTGAGATGGAGAAAAGAATAGGTGTAATTTTGGTGAAAATTATCAACAAAGTGCATCATAAGGAATAAATTAAAATGCTTTTAATAAAAAAGTTCCTCATGATAGATTTTCCAAAATTTAAAAGACATTTGGAAGCTTTTTGCTGATAAAAATCTAAATAAAATCTGATCCAGTCAGCCTTGTTAATCAAAATAATCTCTCTATATATTTTTAAAAAATATTTTTCCTCTTGGTCTTTTTCCCTGGCATTATTTCACCCAGCAGATCACTCATTTCTGTTGCCGGTTCTAATCAAAATGTTGGCTCGGCACATTTTTACATGTGATGCCCTTCCCGACATAACCCTCCCAATTCCTCTAGGCTGGGGACAGGAACTTATGAAAACACTGGCTTGTGACCCACTAGTGGCTGGGTAGAAACAACGCTGAACAACAGCAGGAGCAATTTCAAGTACAGTGTCTTGCTCAAGGACATTTCAGTAAGTTTTGATATGTGACTGCAGTAACCTGAATTGATATCCTGACTTTTTGATCGAGAGATAATGACTATCATTGAGCCCTCCTCTTAGCCCCCTCCCTTTTATTTTTACAAAGATGGTTATTTTGGAAAATAAGAAAAAGCTCTATTAAAAATATCAGGAAACACTTTAGTTTGAGTCAGATTGACGGCCATAAGCAGGCTGTCAAAGTGTCAAATGTTACACAATAGAAAGTGGGGCAAAAAGTAAACAATCTTGTAGACAGCAGGGAGCTTCTGGTTTCATGAAACATGAAGCAACAACCTTCACCACTGAAAATGAAGCCAATGCAAGTTCCCACTTGAGATTGGCTCCAGAATTGATTGATTCCCAGTTCCTGAATTATTTAAATGATTTGCATATTGTTAATCTCTCTCCCTCCACCACATTTCCTGTTTCTATTAAAAAAGCCACAAAAATAATTTTTAACCAAGATTTCCTTATTAGGTCCCAGATTACAATGCCAACACTGCAGGAACGAGTATGTTTACAGTCTCATACCAATAGCAGTTATGGTCTATGTAACAAATTTCTTCACTCCTACACACTGTATAGGGGCAGATTTGTCATGATGTGTCCACTAAACAGGAAAGTCAACCCTAAGTGACTGAGAGCAATGGCATTAAGACTTTTCTGTTCTTTATACAGTCTATGATAAAATCTTCTGTACCTTTATTTTTTGTGTTATTTGCTTTATGCGCTTGGACTCAGTGGCAGGATTAGTTAAAAAAAAAAAAAAAACTTGCTAACACTCCGTTGTTAGATAAAAGTGGCTAGGAATTAGAGCACATATCAAATGTCCTTGTCAAAAACAAAAAATGCATGTTTAATTAAGTTTGACTGAGCTCTTTCTTCCCACTGATCTAATCCAGTATGATCATTTTTTGCCAAACACCACGCTTGAAGTTAAAAGCGCTTGAGTTTGTTCTGTGTGGGAGCACCTCTCAGATTCTTGATGAAGTCCTCCAATTTCATTTTCCTCTCAGCTTTGACGTTGGGGCTGTACATGTCTGTGTTGAGGAGGATTATGGCAAAGGCCAAGATGAAGATGGTGTCCGGGTTTTGGAACTGCCGAACCAGGGTTGGATTACACACACAGTATCTCTGACTGCAAAAGAAACAGAAACAACATGTTCAAATACAGAATTTCGACACTACAGCAACTGCTCTAGATTTTTTTCATCTAAAACCCAACTTTGTTTATCAGTCACACACCTGAAAGCCTCTATGAGCCTTTCCACTTTTTGGGCTTCTCCTTGAACTTTTATCTGAGCCTGGAACTTCCTGAGAGCGTCATCCAGGTCCATACCTGAGAAGTCCATTTCATCCACCACACAGCTGAAACCAACACAGCAGAGGTCACAGATTAACCTTTACGATTGCAAACCCAGCAACATTACCCATTCCTATACTCACTCTAAGACATCTTTGTTGAATTGTTTCTGTCGGTTTCCAAGGAATTCCCCAATCATCTGCCTACTGAGGCCCTTCCTCTCCAGGATGAAGCGAGCAATCCCGACTGGAGTGTCTGATACGAACCCTCTCTCTATCAGGTACTGGATACCTTTCTCTGGCTTCCTATTACCAAGACAAAAAAGCTTTGTTGTTACAACTCTTCTATTTATCAAATAATTAAGAACTTAGATCTCTTAGAGGCCCTGATTTACATAAGTAGTTTGAGTATCTTACTTGTTGAAGAGGTTGAGACCTATGCGGTACTGGCGTCTCTGCACCACATCACTGTTGAATGGTGGAGAGTCCCAGCTGTGGCGGCTCTCTCTCTGGTACGTCTGCTTCCCTAGCGGTGGCAGAGGTTCCCGCAGACTGTCCTGAGATGATGATCCAGAGCTGCAGTTGACTGTCTCATTTGAGTTGGTGGTGGAGTTGAGTGAATCGTTGTCTCCGTCTGAGCAGCACGGCTGCTCCAGACCACCAGGTGGCAGAGCGGTAGAGGAGGAAGAGGACAGAGGGGTGGTGGGGGGCTGCTGTGGGGATGAGGACGACGAGGGTGTGTCTGGGTACTGATGATGGTGGACAGGATGGTGGTGATGGTGGTGATGTGCGGCAACCTGGTGAGGGATGTGTGTGGGCATGGGTCTACCTGGGGCTCTGGTCTGACCCTGAGCAGCTGCAGTGGATGAAGGGCGGGTGCCTGTGTTAGGGGAGTGTTTGAGGGTCCCCTGAGGGGAGCCAGCCCCTACCCCAGACTCCTGCTCATAGACCAGCTGTCTGCTCAGAGAGCCTCGATCAGAACGGTCACTCATGTCCACTGAGCTGTCGCTTGGTGGCTCAATAGTGAGGAGAGGCAGATGTGCGCCTCTTAAACGATAATCCCTGCACTCAGTACATGGGGTGCTGCGCCTACTGTTACTGCTGCCCCCTCCCTCAGTGTCCCTGCTGTCCTCACGCCCACCAACACCCCCACCAGGGCCCCAGTACTCTGTGTCTGTGCTGCTTGGTGCCCGATCCAGTGATAGAGGTGAAGAGGGCATACCATCGTCCATGTAGAGAGTGACGTCACTGTAGGAGGTAGCAGTGCTGTCGCCGTGCATACTGAGTCCTCCTCCAGCACCCCTGGCTCGTTCTCCCAAACCTCTTTGGGAGGAGGGGTTACTGCTGCTGCTCCACACACACTCCCCAAAGTCCTCACTGATGCCTCCCCCTTCCCTGCTGCCCTCCTGGGAGTCATTGCGTCCTGCGCGGCAGGTAAGGGCATCGTCTATGGAGTCGGCTAAGGACTTGACCTGGTGGGAGGACAAATTCACGCATGAAATTATAAGTTGACTTGTTTTAATTCAGTCAGGAACATGCTTGTAAAAAAGAATCCATTATTTGTATGGCATCAGTAAAATTTAGTGGTTCTGTTCTGGGAGCTCCCAAACGCCTGTGTGGACTGCCTCTTTTTCTGTCTCTTTCACTCTCTGTGAAGTCCTTCACATCAGACTTGACATCAGGAATGAGTCCTGAAGCACTCATGCCCTCAAACTCATCTGACATAAAAACTTTTACCTGTTTGGAAAAAGAGTCCTCTAAGTGTGTGTAGTCTCCAGGGCGGTCTGGGTCGGGTGAATGAGGAGGTCCTATGGCCACACTGTGTGTGAAGTTTGTCTGTGTCTGGGCCTGCTGCTGTGGCTGTCTTTCATCAAAGGAATACTGTAGTCTCATGTTAGACAGGATGATGCGTCGTGTCATGCGACTCTCTGAAGCAGAACTTCTGAGGCGCTCAAAGTTCTTGTTCATGCGATACTGTCTGAAAGCTGTCTGAATGGTCCGAGCTGCTCGGCGGCTTACAAAAGAGCCGCCATACTTTCTTTCCAGCATCTCCACCTGGTAGAAGGTAAAAATGAAAGATTACATCATCAAGAGCTCCAGCTGAAAGGATTTCTGCATTATGAGCTTTTGGCGTTCTAAGAACTCAAACATTTGCGACACAAATCCTGACACCATCCTCGGCATTGATACCTTTTTATCCTGAAGATCTGTTGAGAGCTCATAGCTGTCAGAAAGGGCCTTGCATCTCTTGTTCTCTTCTTCCTCTTGCTTGCGGAGGGCCAGACTTGCTGGTTGGTGTCGTGTTCGTAGTGCCCAGGCCAAGCTGGCTGAACTGGAGACAGACACATGTGAGGGCTCCCTGGATGCAGAGGGTATGTTGCTGCTGCTGCTGTCAGCGTAGCGCTCTGACCCACGCAGGTAAGGCGCCTGACTGAATGAGCTGTCTTTTAGGGTGCCTGGTTCTGGACACTGGGAGTCCCCTTCCACACTACAAGAGAAAATAAGAAGGTTTGAGAATGAGCCATTTTTTTGAGTAATATGTGTCTTGAGAGAATATCACAGCAAAAAAATTGAAGTGTTACAAGCACAAAAAAGACACTCATTTGGTAAGCTCACAGTTACCAAATCATGGGGACAAGATGTCATTCAAGGACTTACATGTAAACTTTAGAGCGCCGGGTAGTTAACCATCTCTTAGTGGAGCTCATGATGTCACTTCAGAGCAGTGCCAAAGCCTTAGATCTGTCAACATTCCTGACCTACATTATGAGTTGATGATCCAACATACGCAAAGGTTTCTGGCCTCAAGCTTTTCCTTTAACAAGGTTAATAAACTACATTCAGCCAAGCCTACCAGTGTGTATGCATGCCCTTTTCTGCTTCTCACGTTCTTCTTTCTCGCAGAATATTCTTGTCTGACAGACACAGCAGTGATATCACATTTTGAGGAGTCATAAACTCACTCCTCCACATACCAGAAGCACCATACTGACAGGAAAGACCAGGTTGTTCGTCAGCTGCAGGTATAAAACAGACACATTACATCACTAAGAGAAATCGTGACACAAAGCACACCTCCTTTTGCAAGCTGCTAAGACTGTGCACCCAAACCAAATTCAGGAACAAAGTTGAGATGAAATCAAACGGAATCTTGAGAGAAAGTTGAGAGAAAAACCTCAAAACTTAGATTCACGTTAGTCCAGAAATCCTTCCAAGTCCTCTCACGCACTTCTGTCCAGACAAGTCAATTAGTCAGTCTGTGTTTGGGAGAACAACAGCAGTCACATGTTCCTGCCTACATTTCCTTCTGGTGTTGAAGCCACACCCCCTTCTGTCAGCTGTGCCCTGTCCCATAACAGGGCAGAGCTGCAGAGGTGTGTTGGAGCGTGACACTAACCACAAGAAACTAGGTAAATCTTTGTGGCTCAGTGTTGTTTTTGTGGGTTTAACTTTTGAATAGTTAATGCTTTGCATTACTTATAAATGCAGTTGACAAAGGAAGTACCAAAATGTGTCTTTCACATTTACATTTTTCTACCTCACATACTCCCTCCCTCTCTCTTCTGTTGCTGGCCAGATCACAGAGATTTCCTGTTTTGGTGTGAGTTGTTTCAACATAACAAGAGGGAAAAGATTTAGAGAAAAGTAAATAACTTGTAGGTTCTTCTTGAAATTGAAAGTATTGCTCAAAAACACCCCATGCCTGTTTCACCACCTAAAGTCTTTGGAGTGCACTGAGGGTAAAATGTTCCTGCGAGGGTCTTTCAGCGGGACATCCTGTTCCTTCGAACAACACATGACTTGACTGAATTATTGTTGAGTCTGACAAATACTCTGAAGACTGATTTGTTTTGTTGCATAACACAAGAGCTAAGCAAAGCGCCTAGAAAAGGAGTCAGCCTCTACACCTACAGGATAAATAAACACATCACTGTGGGTTTTTTTTTACTCTTTGAGGAACTTTTGGTTGTGTTGATTTTTGGAACACCCTGTCTGAAATACTGTAGGTACAAACAACATTAAAATGAAAGTTTGTCACTTATTATGCTTTTTAAAAAAAAACAACTTTCAAACTCTGAATGACTTTGAAAAGATAAAACAATACAACTGAAGTGATGACTAGGTCAGCTCTCTCTCTCTCTCTCTCTCTCTCTCTTTCTCTCTCTACCTTGTGTCCTGAACAACAAGCCTCATCTGTGTCAAGCATGTTTTACTCTTCAGGGCCACCACAAGAAGGAGTAGGAAATAAAACAAGACTAAGCTTAAAATAAGATTCAACTGCTACAATAAAGAATATTCATAAACTTTATAAATATATATTATATAAATATATATATATATTATATATATATATATATATATATATATATATATATATATATATATATATATATATATATATATATATATATATATATATATAATATTTTGGCAAATGGCCCAGTTCTGCCCCTTCTCACCCAGGACCCCGGACAACTTAATTTTTTCAACTTTGTTTTTAAAAAATAAAATATAGATTATAAAAATAAAGACGTTGATTGTAATTTGAAATTAATATTACAGTTTTTGTGTTTTTTTAAATGGGAAATTTAAGGTTAATTGAAAGTTTTTGATCATAATAATTTGATTCAACATGAAAATCAGATCAAATAAAGGCGTTTTTATCTGCAGAACTATTTGTATTGTCAATTTGTTGGAGGTGTTTGATCATAAAAACTTAGGAAAAACATGGTAAAAAAATTGCATCGTTCTGCAGAACTCTGAATGAAATTTCCTGTTAATAATGTATTTGCGCTTAATTTGATTAAAGATATTTTACTTTGATTTTACAGTTTTTGGTTGGCAACTGTAGCAGACATTAACTTATCATTGTTTTTTCCTTTTTATTTTATTTGTTTGCTTTTTTTTTTTTTTTTTTTTTTTTTTTTTTTTTTTTTTTTTTTTTTTTTTTTTTTTTTTTTTTTTTTTTTTTTTTTTTTTTTTCAGTGCACTGATCCTTTCATTTTGAATCTCTGCTCCTTTGCATGCCAAGATTTTTATCTTTCTTTTAGCAGTCAGATTTGTCACTCCTTGTGAGAATTTGCTGTTTGAAAATATAAAAAAGCTGTTTATTCAGCGTGCTGTCAATCATCTTGTCTGACACCTGCCCCCTCTCAGCAGTAACAGCCATTAAAATTTACAATACAGAAACTGCCAGACTTGTTGTTGGTGGTCTTGTCTGCTTTTGTGGGTCATGAAGAGGCATCAGCACAGAATTTGAAATAAACAAAGATTACTCATGCTCTAGGGATTTAATAACAGTATGTACAGGCAGTACAATGTTTACACATAGAGTTTACACTTATTATCTATGAGCAACAAGTTGCTGCCTGCAACGCTATATCTTCTCAAAAATATATTTTCCCTTAGCAGCATCATTTATCATTCCTCCTCCACTGCTACTTAAATAGAGATGTTGAGGAGAGGGAGGGGGTTGCCTGGTGACGGTTGCTGTGGGACCTCTGTAGGCGGTGAGGCAGTTGTTAGGATGAGAAGCGTAGTTGCCATGACAATGTATTGACTGTTATCACCACTGAGGTGGGTGTTGAAGATGTCCACAGGTTGTGAATGACAGTCTACATAATACTTGTCTTGTTATGAAAACAGAGGAAGAATAAATATGGGAAACATGTAAATGGAGTGTTGTCTAAACTTGTTAGTTTAAGAAGAACTGAAGGCTAAAAATATCACCCAGATTCAGTCTCTATTTATATAACTTCTTGGGTAACCTGAGGGGTAGAATTAAATTAAAAAAGTGCTCCTTTTAAGGACTGGAAAGAAACTACATGAGAAAGCTGCTCAGAGCCAACAGGTCGACACGCGCAGCGACTCAGCCACGCTTTAACTTCCTGCTGTGCACATCAGCAAGAGCAGATGGTATTTGCTTATTCAACTGAGTCACAGAAATCTGGAATACATGCAGCGCGAAAAATCCAGGAGCCATGAGCCTAGTTTCATTAAAGTGTTTCAATATTCATAGCTGTTCTTTTGGAATGACTTGACCTAAAAATCTTTACAAACATTAGCTGTCATGTCACATTTAGAGGAGAGTGAATAGTAAAATAGATCAGGGAGAGTGAACGACTGTGTGGCTTGATACATGACTGGATGAATCGACAAAGGTTTGAATGTCTTCCTATGAGAAACAATAAGATGATGTTTTAGGGTGGGGGGTGGGGTGGGGGGGAACTGGGATCGAGGTCTCTTTCTCAGGAGTGCCCTGCAGTAGGATAATTGTAATGAACCAAACATAAACACTTAAAATAGTTAAAGAAATATTAAATCACACTCATACTTGCAAAAACAAACTGTTTCTTGTTTATGTTTTCACATTTTAAAACAAGTTGCTCAGTCACTAGCTCTCCAAAAGAGGGGAGGATGTAGTTTGGATGTCCTATGAAAGTTGCTCTGCATAACAGGAGCAACAATACCAAAAGCAAACTGTCCTCATTCAGTTCCAAACCTCGGTCTTTAACATTAAAGACATCTGTTCATTTGTTTTTTGAAGTGTCGGAAGACAACAGACCAATCAAACAAGGATGAAGTTGACCTCGAAGGGCCCTGTAAACAAACAGAATACTGTGGAATCCAATGGTTTTAATACAGAAGCAGTTGCATACACACTGAGTGTTTCTCCATATTCCAAAGCATGCTCCAAATGTATCATGTTTGATAAATCAGTTTCAAAGATCCCTAACTCATCAACATGATAAATAGCAATCTGTTATTAACTGTAAAAAAAAAAAAAAAGTATTGTACCACATACCACTAAAGGCAGCTGAAGTTGTGCTTTGGCTCTCTTCAAGTGTGGATTAATTTTCTAGGAGTTGAAGTAAGACTTACATCTGAATTTCAGTCATTTTAAAAAGTAGTATCAGTATTTTCTGCTTTGACAGGATGGATATGTGCTAAAAGACACACAAAAAAAGTTGCCAAAACTGCACAATGTGTCAAATGCGATATAAATGATATAGTCATATTTTTTTTGTCAATTTTGTGAAAAGGGTAATCTCAGTTCCAAACAATTTGAATTATTTATTTGTTAATGGGTTGGGCTCTACAGGGTTAAGACTTTACAGGGTTAAGACTTTAGGGCTAAATTTCATAAACTGAACACAAAGTTTGGTGAAATTTTAACCTTAATTTGCATCTGCTTCAACATTGATTTCTTTCCCCATGCAAAGCCATTCAACCCTCCTCCAGGCGTGCATGCAATAAACAAGACTTCATTTGGTTTAGCCCACAGCATGTTACCACCAGGCTGTAATACGCAGCAATAAACAGGGTAAGAATGAAATATGAGTAAAAAGTTTGTTGTATAAAACATGAGTGTGGCCATATGACAGCTGGCATCTGCACCGCCTCATTACTTATGTAAGAAACCCTATATTCTTGTTACAGTGCCAGAGTGAGGTGCTCTCAGGAGGCTCCCACATAAAGATTGGCCCAGAGTTGCACTACCTGCAAACACTTAATTAGAAGTGAAACAGATGGTTGGGAGCCAATAAAAAGGAGGGCGATCGCTGATTGTGTTGAAGGAATAAAAGGACGAAGGCATAAAATTGACGGCAGCGCAAATGAGTGTTTGCTGTAAAGAACAATGTCAACTCTTAGCAGTCCCCTGCTCATTTAATATTGATGTGAAGACAGTGTGTGTGTGTGTGAGTTTGCATGTGAGTGTGTGTGTGTTTGAGTGAAGAGCAGCAGTTGGCCTGACCATGCCATCGAACCCTCAGCAGGACCTGCAGGCCGAGAGGTTAACCTCTCTGCAGTGTGCTATGGAGATGCCAATAATTACATTGATCTGTCTGTTGACTCATTTCAAGGTTTAACTCAGAGCTCTTTTCCTACATAATGTTTGATTTTATGTTTGCCATTTTCATTAAAAATTTTTCTTTTTGCCAAATTATGGAGTTAATTTTTGTCAAAGTCAAGACAACAGGTAGTGCTGTGATGGAACAGAGTAACAATATTTCTGAAGAGCTTTCTCTCTGAGCTCATAAATATGTCAACTTTCACTTTTACTCCACATGATTTACAGAGTATGACTCATGATTTTATATCAATATATTTTCCCTTACATCTAAGAGGAAATTAGGTGATAGATTAATGGGTGGATGGATGTGGGTAAATCTTTGAAGGATGGCAAATGAGGGTCAAAGAGGGTGACAGCAATGAAACATCAATACATTATTTTTAAAGTTCAAGACAAACAAGACAAAAATGAAAATAGAGATGAAGATAATGAGGAATCCATCCAAATCCAGTGCAAACGAAGTCATTCAAAGGCATGTAAGAGTGAGTCTCTACACGGCAAACTACAAAAATTTAAAAATGTTACCTCTTATGTGTCTTGGTACTCTGCAGAATTGAGAATAAAACTACCTTGACTTTGGCCTTGTGGGCAAGAAGTTGCTACTGAAGCAGACACCTGTGTGATGGACATCTTGAATTTTAGAGGCAGGGAGAGCACCAAGGACTTGACTCCAAATATAACTTTACACTTAAAAATGATTTGGAAAAGTGTGGATACTAAAGCTCTTTTGTAGAACTTTTATTTTGTGTTGACATCGGTTCCCCCCTGTGGACAAGCAATTATCTCTTAGCTTATTTCTCCCCCTAATCTTAAAGTAATGTTGAACAACAAATTGCATTCAGCTCTCTTTGAACAATCCAAAAATCAAACTCACTGATAATCTTTTCCTTCGTAATAGTGAAATTGTTAAAAGAAAAACAAAGTTGTTTTGGCAGCCTTCTGTTTATCTCTTAATCTGACACCTACCCTGTCAGTGAGTTCAGGTATAGGCAAGTAACTGTAAAGGAGCAATCAATCAATCTTATTGTTTGCTCTAGTTGATCATTATTAAGGCATACATATTGTTCTATTTCTTTTCAGAACCAGTGAAAAACCTTTTGTGAGAGCTTTAATTCCAGTAAGTATTCGAGTTTTGAGACTTCTCAGAGTGCAGTTGCTTTTAAACATGTCTTTTTCTGTGGACACACAACTCAGATAACAAAAGGTGTGAAACGCACACAGTATCTTTCTAGTAGCCCTTTTACACGTTGTCAACTAACTGACCTCAACACCAGTACGAGGTACATCACTTATTATCTGACGCCTTCTCTGACTCGTGTCAAAAACAACACTTCACCGTGTCAGGGAACTCTGACAAGTGACTTTGAGACTCAAATAGCATCCGAGAGTGTATAAGATGCCTTTGTCATTTCCTCTGTTGTTGTGTGCTGTGCTCTGATGTGTTCAATGTTTCATTTTACCACTACAGAATACCCCTGGGACCTGAATAAAGGATAAAAGACAGAAAGGTCTCCAGCAAGACCTCTGCTAATTACTTTGCAGTTGTGCTAATGTTTGCTATCAACATAAGTGCTTAAAGAGATTAAAAAGCAAAGTGTTGGTAATGTTTTCCGACATGAAAATAAATCCACCACCAGAACAATCTGTCCTCTCTTTGTAACTCTTGTTTCTTTCAAACAGCCAAACTGAAATGAAACAATCACATCATTCATGGGTCACTTTGGAGAATTCCTCCAACGCCAACACTCCTCTGCCACTTCTCAAGCTGTGAGCTCGCCATCTCACACGCACACACACACACACGTAGATCATAAAGTCATAGCTCAAACAAGCTCTGTGGTTTTGCAAGCAGGAGATGCCACTTTGTCTGGCATCTAAAACAACTCTCAACTATTTATATGTATTTGATCAATATAGGCAGTCAAGAATAACTTTATCATTTATAGAAAAGAAACATTTTGCATGCAAGTGTGTGTTTTATGTCACTTTTTGAGATTATTTTTTTTATTGTTTTTGCAAAAACAACTAAGTGCCAATCCTCTCCTTTATCTGCCGTGAATGTTTGAATAAGATCAAAACCACAGCCAAGTGACTCTTACAACTGTTTGTGTTTTGCAAACATAAAATTATCAGTTAAACGCTGGCACTGCAGCTGAAAAAACTGAAGAGATACACCATTGGCCATAAGACTATGCTTTCTCCCCATGTGAAGTAAAAAATGCCCAGACCTCACAAGGACTCTATAAGACCTCTTTAGGCGTGCTGTGGTTTCTGACAACAAGAAGCGAGCAGCAAATCCTAAAAGTCCTAAAAATTGCAAGCTTGACCCTCCACCTTGGACTTGTTACACCAGCACTTTCAAAAACAGCTGGATGAGCAACATGTCATGATTCCACAGAAACCTTCATTCACTGCTCTATTGTCCAGTTCTGGTGCTCTGGTGGCCAAAATCCCAGTGTATCAGACCGCACAGGTCAGCTCCCATTCCCAGAGTGCATCAGTGGGGATTGATCACCCATGAACCTGTTGTCAGACTGCATTTTTCTTTCCTTTGACTCTTTTGGTACAGATCTCAGCAGACAAGAAACATCCCTAAATGGGTTTTTTTCTGAGCTGCAGAAAACAAGTCAAGAGAACTGAAGACAAGTGCTAAAAAAGCACAGTTCCTTGAGTTTCCTCTGGAGGCAGGCTCTGGAAGTACCAGAAATCACATACACATCAAGCCCAAAATGACAAAATACAAAATACAGCTCAGCAGTTGAGAATATATTTAGATAACAGGTTTGTCCAATCAGAGGCACAGCTCAGGTGACTGACAGGCAGGTACATTATAGCTAATAGTAAGGAGGCTTAAACCCCTTAGTTCCCACCCAATTCTGGCCTATATACCATAAAGCTTATAACTGAAGAACCATAAGGTCAAAATTCATCAGTGACACCTCATTTGAAAGATTTAAGTCTCTAGTTTCAAAAAATGTCATGTTTTTAAAGTTCACATCAGGAAAATGCAGCAAAAATACTATCAGAGGAATGGCAAGGGGGCGGCGGCAGGCCCTGGGAACTAAGGGGTTTCTCATTTTCAGTGTAACACCTGCAAAGATCAAAACTTGCATGAGAAAAGATGGGTGACATCATAGTTACTCTCTGTTAACTACCAGTTTTGGCTTTGTCCGGGTAAATTTTCCTTATACTGGTAATATTTACTGCTTTCAAGACATCGAATTCTTGCACAAGGTGCCAAACATATCTCACACTAACGGATGTCACTGAAAAAAGCTTGGCTACCCAATGAACGTCACATCAGCTGCCACTGCTCATAGTATGCGAGTCAGTAAATCTACCATACGTTTGATAAAAATAATCTCTTCCACATGCTTGTGGGATTTCAGGAATCTATTTCTGAAGATGTCCAAATGGTTATTCAAAATTTCCAGGCTTTTTTTGTTGCTGTTCTTGTTCTCTGACTGATTTGTCTGATACTGCCTCTGCAGAGCTCCTGCACACTGCACAACACCAAACTGCTGACTTTAGAACTGCTCACATTGACAAATTGTTTTAAAGGCCCTCAAACTAACATGACAAACCTCAGTTTGTTGTTGGAAGTTACAAATGAAGAGTTGCAAGTCATTTTTCGGGATTATATCATGCTCATGCTGCGTAGGCATTTCCTCCTGACTGACATTCAGGAAAGCCGGCCTGATTACCTTGGCTTTGAAAAGTATGTGATCTGTCACCTCAAAGGCATGTTCGCTCCGTCACACAGAGCATACCTCTCAGGAGCTCATTCATCGTGCTGTCAAAGTCCATTTATATGTCAGATTCTTTCAAAATAAAGTTCTTTCTTTTAAAAACATGACAAAAAGAGTATGTATTAATTACAAGCATTCAACTAAGAGGCTTTGTCTGTTGGATCAATCAATCTACCTTTGGGTTCCCTTTGTTTCACGAGGTTTCAGTTCATTTCCATTAGTCTAAAACACACAAATGTAATATTTCTCTTTGTATTGAACTAATCTTGGCAGTGTTAAAAGTGAAAGAAAAGTTCTTACCATACTGCTACTGTCAGAGAAGGTCCCACACAGACTGGATCAGTGTAATAACAGACACCCTCCCTCCCTCACGCTCTCTCTATCCCTCTCTCTCTACTTCACACACACTTTCACATTCACGCTTGCTCGCCCTGAAAAGCTGTCTAGGCTACATTCTTGACAGTCATTACTTGACAGTCTCTAAACTTCCTTCACCCTGCCCGGCTTTTCTCTCCTCTCCTCCCTCCTCCCAGATCACTCACACACATACACTGTCACGACAACAACACAACACCAAACAAAACAAAGTCACACGTCACAATTACGACAAGACGAGACACATTGAGGAAGAGCAGTCATTTATTGAAAAAAGAGGAGAAATATAAGATCTTTTTCTTTTATATCCCACTTTCAACAAAAGGTGTGAAATTTATGTCTGTGCTGCCTTAAAGAATGGATATGAAATCATGGACACATGGGTTATTTTTTTAAAGCCTTTTAGACGATAGCATAAAGCAGCTTTTAGATGTAAAGTGAGACAATAAATATGGATGAAAAAGACAGATGAAAAATTATCACTTTTACAGTGAAAAAGCCCAAAAACATAACAAATAAAACAAAAGAATGGAGTTTTCTTGGAATTCACAGTGCAATGAACCACAAATTGAAGAAAAGCATGCTCTCTGAGGCTCAGTAGTTCATATTGCTTTAGTGCGTATGTATATAATAGCCGTCCTGAGTTTCATGAAAGATAACATATCTACACACAGTGTATGTGTGGAAAATTGTACTATTTTTGGCAAAGAACAAGGCTGATTTTCTTCCAAAGTTGGTTGCCAACAATAACTGGGTACATACTGTGTGTTCTGCAGAGGAAAGAATTAACATTCAAGGATTATGCATGACACAAAATCAATACATTGCTGAAAATAGAAATTCTATAATTAAATTTTGCATTTGGATGAGTACATTGTGCTGGAGGTGGAGATGAATGCAGTGGGTGTGTTAGAGCAACATTCCAGCATGACTAAAGTGACAGATAAAAATTACAGCAACATATATTTCACCTTCAGGGAATCCAAAAAGGAAGGAATTAATTATCTTGAGGAGCTACAGATCTTTATTTTTTTTGAGAGAGGATGATCTATGCAAGGAAAGTAATCAGAGATGAAATGTGTAGGCCGTGAGGGGACAAACTTGTGAAACAAACTGCATACATTTGAGATCTTTACATCACACATGAGGCAAGCTTCCTCGACATTGCATAACCATTGGTGACTGCATAGTGATTTGCACAGATAACAAACGGTGACTACCGGGCACATCCGAACTGACGTGACTCAACTAGTGGATCCAAGATAAGCATGAGTGCGACAGTAACAAGGAAAGGATAGTAATGTGTTCTGACAGCTTGTTATGGCTGCGAGAAATGAAACAAATAGCAAAGAATACAGAGAGCAAACAACATCACGACTCCTAAAATATTCAAATTAATGCACAAAGCATATGATATTTCAAATCAAAGATAGCATAAAACAAACAGTCACAAAGACTACAAGTTGCATGCATTTTTATCAGATTCTTTGAAAATGCTCTGATATTTTTTGGTACACAGTGAGGTCTCCGTTTTCTGGCAGCATAACCTGTGAGAGTCTTTTTCACAGGTAAATGGGCGAGTGAGGCGTTGTGCTGTCGGTCACACCTCAGCTCAGCGAGAGGAGGGGCTACTGCAGCCTGAGGCCGAACAACAGAACTGATGGGCACCCTCATCCTCACCCTCCTCTCTTGGAAAGCAACACAGGACGAGTAATAAAAAAAAAAAAAGGAAAGAAAAACAAGAAGAGAAATACAGGAAGGCAGACAAACAAGACAGAGGAGGGAAAGAAGAAAGAGGAGGACAGAGTGAAAAACAGCATGAGACACAAACAACAGCAGAAAAGGCAGTGGAGCGAGAAGAGCATAAAGCACAAGGCTGCTGATGATGACTGTATTTATAAATGATTAATATGCCAATTATTTTCATGATGAACAAATTGGACCTACAAAATGGCACAGAATAAAAAAATAAACCTTCATAATATCCAAGAGCCCAAGTCATGCTTTGCTTTTTGCAAAAACGGCCAAAGCGGATCATGTGTGATCATAAATAACATGGGGAATGTCTCCTTTGAAGATATCTAACTCAGATTTCTGTTATTCAGGAAAAAAAACAAAAACTGATAAATCAGAAGTACTCTTGCAAGTAATGATTTTATTAGATTCATGTGTCAACGATCAATAGTTTTAAGAACATCAGCTGTTTTCAGCAATAACACAAATTTTCTTGGATAAAAATATGGAGATATTTTGTGGTTAATACCTTTTAAAGATATCATCTTTTCATTACCATTAACAGTAAATAGAAAGGATATTGTTTTAGCTTTTGGTTGTCTCTGGTAAACTTGTCCATTTGCTGAATGCTAATGCTAATGCTAACTGCTGCTTCAGTGTTGCTTTCATTGACAGACTTGCAGCATTGAAAACATGTTTACAGCCTGGCTTAAAAGAACAATCTTGGTCTGAATTATTCGCTCATTCCTCAACCAGTACACACTGTACAGGGAGTAAACTTTTTTCTAACTCAGTGGTTTGGAAGATATTAAGATCACAAGTTTGTTTCCAGCACATTTACAGACAGTGGAAAAGGTATTACCTTCCTTTAACAGTCATACAAATAGTGGGCGATATATTTACACCATTTTCTTTTTCTCTTCTTTTAACGGCACATACACCATTTTCTTTTTCTCTTCTTTTAACGGCACATATCCCCCCTACTGGATTGGAATAGGTACCTAATTCCATACTTTTATAGGTACCAACTGAATTTTAGTAGTACTGAATTTATATAAAATCCAATGGTACCGTGTTTCGGTATCCAAATGCATCCTTTAGCGAGCAGGTGAAATTTTAAGCCAGGCATGGGTATGGAGTAGACAGAGCTGGGTCTTAATTTGTGAATTATTAAGAAAAAAACACTGTGTTGTAATTAATTTTGACTAAGGGTTTTCGTGTTGAAGAAATGTGTGAAAAAACTGCAATGTTACATGACAAACAGTTGAATGTCGTTTTTACATATTTGTTAAAGTTTACATACTGAAAAATAAATATGTTAAAGTGAAACATTTTGAGATTTTATTTTAAATAAATTAACTTTATGACCACATAAACACACAAAAAAGGTACCCATCCCTATGTGCCAGCCAATAAATAAGTAAAGAAAATCACTTTTTATCCATTTTGGTAAATATAAAAATGTATAATAAAAACAAAACCAATTCTATTTATTCAGCCAACAACCCATCAACCCAATATATGCCATGTATCCCAACTATTTTTTATCAACAATCTATTTTTCGATACATGAAATGTAAAGGGTGGAAAAAAACCCCTCAACTTACCATAGATAAATATATGGTTTTTTTTTTGCCTCACTTTAAATTAGCAAGGTCAAAAAACATATAAATTTTCATTTAGTGTCATAAATGAAAATAGGAACACAGCCCACAATTTCTTTTTAGAAAGTCAAAACTAATATGTGACATTTCTGACAAAAAATGTCTCAAATTAGTCATCACTGATCAACCTCATCTGTTACAGGTTTTCTTAAATTGAATAATTTTGCAGCCTCAAAAGAGACAATGGTGTTATTAGCTCCAACAAGGACAAAAAAAGGCTTTTTAAATCAAAAGCAGCTGACCATACAGTGATTAAATGCAGAGATAACAGCTGTTTCCAGCCATTAGGTGGCAGTGTTGGAGCACCATGCACTGATGTGTCAGTGAACAGCATCAGGTAGAGGACAAATGAGGAGAGGGGAAGATATGGGGGGAAGAATTCACAAGGTTCAAATTGTGACTCAGTGCACCTCAGTCCCTCGACCTAACACAAATAACTGCCCCCGCTTCTGCTGTGTAAGATGCTGCCTCTTTTTCAAAGTGTTTTAAGGGAGTAACTCAAGCTATTAGTCACACCTGGGAGCGGCAGGAGACAAAAGGACAGGCTCTTGGTGGGGATTAAGAGAAAAAGGCAGGGGTTGCAGAAGGTTAAAGCAAGCAGACAAGGATGAAATGAAGGGAAAATGATTATTAAAGGCCACAGAGTGAGAGATGGTGGTGGATTTAGAGGATCTGAGGTTGTTGCAAGGCCTCTAACGGGTTCTCAGCACCCTGCTGTGGCCCTTACCTGTCCTCTCGCTGCAAGCTTTGGTCAGCAGAGGGGCAGCAGTACTGATGGAGGCTGACGAAGCTGTGAACAGTCAGACTGGTAGGTAACAGAGTGGCATAACCAGTTGCAGTAGGAGTGCTGGGAGCAGAGGTGGGCTGCCCTGAGATAGACGACGGCCGGACACTGACAGGAAGGACCAGAGATGGACGAACGGAGGGACGGACAGCACACACAAAGACATGGAAGAAGCAGAGAGACACACAAACGACAAAGGATCAGCCACAAAACAGAAAGAAACAGAGAGAAGAGCATTGGTTTGAAGCTGCACATTGATAGTGACGAAGCAATGGTAGTAGAAGGAATGACACATTTAAAAAAGAAAAATAGGTGTGACAAACTGCACAGACTCTGACAGTAGCACAATGTCTTTAAAACACCACAGGTTTTGATTGAAAATTTCGCAGCAGAATTGTGTTTTCAAATGTAGGAAAAATAAAAGAGTTAAAAGTTCAGAAATAAAACAGAAACATACATGTTTTCACAGGTTGTTCATGACGTATTTCTCCTCTCTCTACTCTGCCAGATTACATAAAGTTCTATACTGGTCTACAGCAAAGTCCTTCTGTGGATCATCCTGTATGAAAATACGAAAGCACTTTCTGTAATGCATTCAAAAGTGCACATATAGCACAAAAGGCTCTCTGCCTCCCCTCTAACTCTGGCAGGAATTAGAGATGTTCCATCTGCAGATAGCGGGCGAGCAGGCGGCTGAAGAGTGAGCAGCGGTTGAGATTAGCATGTAAATGGCTGGTTTCTCACTGGGGCCAGCTGCCGTCAAGGACACGCAGTCCCTGTCATTTTAGCATGGGAGCACTCTAAGAGAAGACCGGGAATGGGCACAAGATGCAAAAAGAGAGGGTGAAGAAGGAAGTGAGATTTGCTGTGGATTAGCAGCTTGTATTAGGGCCAGCTGTGAAACTAGAGGCTATCAAACTGACTACTCGATTGTTTTTTTACTTTTGATGGATGTTGGAAAAAAATATATTTATCAGAATGTGTCAAAGTAAGAGGATAACTTCAAGGACTTTCCTGATTAATTCTGGTATGATAATAAAGCTGAAAGATAATTTAAAATATAATGATTCTGAAATTTATTTTTATCAGCACCACGTTCCAGTAATATCATAGTCAGCAGTTCAACAATATTGTTTCAGTATCCTTCAACATGGGCTCTGTGGTGCATTCTTACTCAAACCCACATTCACTGACCTGCTGCTGTGAATAGTCACTGAAAATAGTCCTTCACAAATACATTTTTTTAAACCTGTGAGCAAAAGAAAAAAAAAACAGGTCTGCTAAAATGACTGAGCTTTCACGATTTAAGGGTTTATACTTGCAGTTTTTTAAGACATTTGTTATCCCTGATGTTTTTCATTGTACAAAAACTGGATCACTTAAAAGGGGAAAGAAGTGACATTATCACAGCTGCGGCCTGAAGTGATGAACAAATAGATTTTTATGTCTTTGCCTCAGAATTCTGTGGAGCCTCATGGTGGGTTTTGTTTACCTGTTGCCAGCGAACTATGGCTTTGAAGGTACAGTGTAAAGAATTGGCAATATTCAACACTAACTTGTGGTCATTCCAGGCTAAAACACTACCATGCTCACCCCTAATGCCAGTAAAGTGACGGTGGCCTATGGGGACAAGAAACCCCTGTGGGGATTGATATATGGTACGAGTTGTCCAACTGCATAGCGGCTCAGTAAACACAGGAACAAGTCCAAAAGTATGAGTTTGTTTGTCACGTGCAACAGTAGATGAAAGCCTCCAGTTAAGGGGAACTGCTCCTGTATAGAAAAACAAGCTAAACAGGCAGTTAGCAACTTCTGCCAGAGTCAGTTTACAATATGCGCTTTTGATGCAATCATCTAAAATGCTGGCTGTGTTTCATAATGTGGCCAAAACACTGGTGCAAATATGTATACAATGCAAATAAGTAGTTGATTGTGTTACAGTATTTTACCCAGAGGATGGCGCTTAGAGAAACAGGCAGCATGCTAGACTTGATAGCTACATCACAGGGGATGACTGGGCCACTTTCTAAGCCTTTTCCCTTGTATTGGGACAAACAGCTACCTATTAAGGGCATGGTTGTGAGCTGTAATGTAAGTATACTTTGTGAAATTATGGCTTAACAAAATACACTCAATTTCAGATGACATGTGAGGTGGGTACAGTAACAGTGGTGAGCCATACTCTAAATCTATTGCTGTAACAGCAAGCTGAGCTCAAATGCTGAGCCAGTAGTAAGAATGATTGCAAACTCAGTCAGGTGAAAATATAGTGGTAGTGTTGTTACAGTCTAGACTTTGACTGGTCTTTGACTCAAGACTGCGCTGGAGACCACATTTAACACATCAGACCATCTCATTTCTAGTCAGAAACACCTCTGAACACTTACTTTAAGCATCAGTCACCTGTTTAATAATTATGAATGGCTTTTTTTTTTTTTTTAAGATATTTTTTGGGCTTTTCTGCCTTTAATCGGATAGGGGAGGACAGTGGATAGCGCAGGAAATGGGGTGAGAGAGTGGGGAGTGACATGCGGGAAACAGGCCACGGGTGGGAATCGAACCCGGGCCACCCGCTCAAGGGCAAGCCTCATGGTGCGCGGCCATATCCACTAGGCCATCTGCGCCCCATGAATGGCTTTTAAATACAAGAATTAAGTTGAAAAAATTTGTTCAGATTTGAGAATTTTGCATGTTGTGCTTTGAAAGATTTGCAGACATCTTGTTTTTGTCTGTCAAATATATTCAATAGAAAACTAGATTAAAGAGGGAATGCTCTTTAACTGTTCAACCTTGTCATGGTTTTTAAAGTTGATTTTTATGGTCTTGTCTTGGTCTCAGTCAGTGTAGTCTAAAGCAAAACACTAACCCTAGAACTAGAGAAAGTAACACAGCTGTTCAAAGACTGCACACTGTGGACTTTGCAGAATGTAATGGGAATGGCCATGCAAGCTTTTTCAGCATATACACCAGGTTATGTGGTAGCCTGTGGGGAAAGATCGCAATTAGAGGCTGAAGAGTGAGGCATTTCCTTGAAGAGTTGGAGGAGACCAAAAGCAGATATAGAAAAGGAGACACATTCAATCTTAATCCATCAGTTAGACAAAAACTGAAACTTAACACAGATGAGAATAGCACTCTAAGTCTGCAAATATTCAGAATAAGTGATGGTATGGCAGAGTTAATTTTACAACCCTGTCCTTCTGTCTCCTGGAGGAAGTAAAAGGCTGTCCTTGTAGATTTCAAAATCCCCCTCCTCTCCAGGAATAAAAAGGGTCAGTGCTGAGAGTTACAGACACTACAGGGACGTCGGAGATTCTGTACGGCATTATAGTGTTTTGTCTTTGTATGGGATGTATTTACAATAACAAAAATAAAGAACATCTCCCCCCTTATCCTCTAATCCAGCTGATGACATGAACAGAACATGTTGGATGCGGTTTAGTTGTCCTTGCCTCCTGGGTGTTGGCAGTGTGCATAAAGACACTAATGCAACTAACTGATCCCGGCTGTTAGTGGGACTATAACAGTTTCTTACTGGAGGGTAAGCATCGGTGGTTAAAAATGAGAGTGTTCAAGGTTATAATTATGTAGGCGGTGAGCTCAACTGCTTGGTGCAAGTTATAAAAAGTTTAAATTAAGTGGGAATAATATGGTGGGTGGCTAATTTAACAGCATGGAGAGTTATCTTCAGGGTTTAATTTACTGGAAAATACCTCAAACTGCTGAGGAGTCTTTTACAATGTGACCTTTGTGTAGTACATTTCTCTTTGTCAGATATCTGTAACTTAAAAAAAAGGGACTATTCTGTAGAAATGTACCCGCTGACCTGTTCAGCTTTGGATGGAGATGTGAAGAGAGGCAGAGGTGCCGTTATGTAAGCCTGAGCAAAGCTTGTACTCACTGTGTGGTCTCCCACTGCCAAGATTTGTATTTCACCAGCGATAATGCCTCCTGATAGAGTTTCCCCAGTGTGGAGAGTGTTGACAGGCTCATTTAGGCTCTGAGTTTTGCTTCATGAGCAGTTATGCCTAAATCCCACAGTGCCATAAAACAACACACATACACAAGGCCCAAATCCTCCTCCTCCTCCTTCTTCTTCTTCTACTCCTCCATCGAAGAACAAAACACACAAACTACCCACTCACACTCTCAGTAAGTCTCTCTTTGTCATTAGAAGACTGGATTTACAACAAAGTGAGGATTTGAATCAGCACACCAGGGGTGAAAATATATGAGAAATGACAAGGGAGGCTAAGTTACAGGAAAAAGTGGTACATCAGGAGAAAGTGTGAGGTATTTAGGGCTGGAGGCAGTAGAAAGAGTGGGAGGAGAGCGAACTACATGAGAGTGGGAGAAGTTGAACACGGATGAGGGCAAGGGTGAAAATAATCAAGTGAGAAGGGAAGGAGGAAAATGAGGAGAGGATAGGAAATGGGAATGGGATGTGGATCGCTGGATCATTTGAGTTGGGATCCGTGTTTTTTTCTGGAACCTGTGCAGTGGCATGCAGGAACGGGGGAGTAAGCGTGTAGGTGAGACTATGTATAGATGAGTGAGGAGAGTAGGAGAGAGTATCACATGTGAGGAAGACATCACCGGCACTGATGTGGCTGCGCTCTTACACACAACTTCTCCAAAACAGTCTGAGGAGCTTTTCCATTTGGATCTCATGGATTTTTCTGCTGCATAATCTATCCGTGCACTTCAGCCATTGTGCTTCAAATTTATTTTATTTCTATGCCATTGTCTATGAAATAAGCGTGTGGGAGCGCACTGCGTCATCCCACCTCCAGCGTGTGACCCACCTGACTCCTGCTGACAAACAGAGACGTTTGATAACCACACACACTGTGCTGTAGACCAGAGTTAAGTGTGTTTTTATACACACTCCCTCCTTCCCCTCCCCTCCACTTCCCTTCCCTCCTACCAGCTTTTCCACAACCAAAAACCCCCCGTTCCTCCCTCCTCCTTCCCTCCCTCCCTTCCATTGCTTTCCACAGATAGCTTGAGTCTCTTGCTGCTTGGCAACAGTGCGGGCTGCCTGTGTGGGCGTTTGGCGTTGAGTGCCAGGCAAAAGCATTGACAAGGAGGGGCACCAGTTACAGTTGCTGCTGTACTACGCATGCCAGGCCCCTGCAATACCCTGCGAGGTAGCCTTAACATGTGTGTGTGCACTCTCCGTGCAGGTGTGTGGGTATGAATCACCCAATGAAGAGAAATTAGGCTTCATTTAAAAGTGATGTGGGAGACCAGAGAAGGAGTAATTCCAGAAAGTGATACCCCTCCAGATCACCACAGGAATATTCGGTAAGGACTGAAACGCATCAGAGCCATAAACATGACTCATTTTCTGTGATTGCTCTCCAAGAAAACAACTTCCCAACTTTCCTCAATGAAACAGAACCTGTGAAATGTGAGAAATAAAAGTCACAGCACTCATCTGTCTTCAATGCCTCCCCATCAAGCCGTCATTCAATCCTGCTTCTGTCTTTCACCCTGCTCCTGCTCCCACTCCTACCCTCTCTTCTTCTTCTCTGCACTTCTCTCCATCTCTCCTTTTTGTGTCTCTCGCCCACAGAGTTCTTCACAGAAGAGCTCACAGCGTTCCCACGGTAACCAGTCTCCCTATTCTGCTCGTGCACGAGTGTTTGACAAACATCCCGGCTGAATAAAAAAGTGCCACTTATGTTGCCTTTTAAAGGGAAAAGACAATGAATAAAGTTAGATCGTAGCAGCCGGGGACAGACTCAAGGAGTGTTAATCAAATTCAGAGCTACAGATTACAATGTGAATGATAAGAGTGTTATGACGCAGAGATGATGCTGGTAGTGGGGTCAGAATTGGATACCCAATGATATCTCACCCACTGATGAATATAGAGCAGCCCAGTGCTTGGTCCTCCTCACTCACAACAATGCAAGACTGCGAATCTCTGTGCTAATTGTTGCTTGGACTCAACCATACACAGCTGCATATACAGCAAACAGGAGCCTCTTTTCCAAATCTGACAGGCCATCCCTATTGCAACCACAAATTCTAAATTATGATTAACTATTTATATGATCAGAGGTGGAACATGTTAATAATAACTGTTTGAGATGTAATGCAACAGACTTCTAATGCCTGAATAGCAGAATAGCAGGACAAAAGCAAAACAGGAGTGTGATAGAGCACAGGCCAAACGCTTAAACATGGGTTCAGGGCAGAGAAAGAGTTAAGTTGATTGTGATAATGTTCGTTCCAACCCACATGCAGCAGTTATACTGCAGTGGTCTGTTCAAACCTGAGAGTCTATCAATAGAATTAAGAGCCAGGTAAAGTTTGATCTGCTTGGTAGATGAGCACTGGCAGTAAATAACCAGGATTTACTTTTACATGTCACTGATACATCTCAGAGCACCAGGCTGTGAGCAGGCTGTGGTATAAACTTCCCCAAGATTGCTTTTGGTCACATTTCATACAACAGCTAATTCTGTAGGAAGTGTTAAAAAGAAGATCTGATCTCCATTCATTTTTCAAAACAAACAGACGTCTTGTTCAGAGTTATGTCATCACGACAGTTAGCGCAAGTGCTATGGTTAACACTGCAATCCATTTCAAATGGATTGTCCTCATACTCCCTTTAAATATGCTAATATTGGGAGTTTCTTCCCTGGAGATTGAGACATTCAGATAAAACGAACAATGAAACACAACACTCTTTCCACCACCAGAGCTGAAAATGTGTTTCTGTGTTTTGGATGCGTGGCTCTGTAAAAAAAAAGTCAGATAAATGGAGATGGGCTTTTTTCAGTTGTATTTTTTCCACAATTTAGCTCAAGCATGTTGCTTTTTCCAATTATCCTAATCTAGCTTTGAGGCTCCTGTGAGGAAATTTTGGTTTGTGCTGATGGCTGTTAATTTCACTTCGTTTCTTGACCAGTTAAAAAACTCCTTGCATTAGCTTTAAAATTACTGCTTTGGACAAAAATCCTTTTATAACTTAAAGTATTAAGGTTAGAATTTACCTTCACCTCTATGATGTGCTCATTTTTCTTTGACAAAATGAGAATATAATATCTAAAAAAATCATTTCAGTATTTTTTTGTTCTTAATTTAACCTTTATATTCCCATTAAGATATAATTAATTTGGTTGAACTAAATGAGATTAGTAAAAACAGGTGATAAGTCAAGGTCCCTGTTGGGCCACCTCATTTAAAAACATTTGAAGGCATCCCTGACTATACAGCATAGAAAGAGAAGTGGAGGAAGCAAAAGCAAGATCATGATGCTAAGCAGTCGCATCTATCTCCTGTCCCTAAATAGGTGCTGATAATAGAGGGAAAGAAATGCATTATTGTGACTGCCTTGAGGACAGAGAGGCTTTACAGTTTCCACAGCAACTCCAGCTCTCACATTTCTCCTGCTGTAAGGAGAATAAACTTCCTGTGTAAACTTTACATCACAGATTTTCACGTAACATTTGAGGAAGTCAGATGGAACAGGAGACGCAACAATGCAATGAAATTATGAAAAATAGCTGGAGACAGGAGGGTGAGAAGAGTGAATGCTTGAGGCAAGGTTATGTGTCCGAGTGGTGTCAAAATAATCTGCTGGAAGTTTTTCAAGTTGCACACATAAAAGAAAATCAACAGTGAATATCTCTTTTATTATCATTCCCTGTCCATCACAATGTTTACGTATGTGTTTGATGTAAGGCTGCAAAGAAGACTGTAAAGGTTAGGGAAACATAACCTGTGATGCATTTTCAACATACCTGCAAAGATTTGATTCTTTTAGCACTTCTTTTCATAATATGCAGGATTATTAAAACATTAAAACTTCACGAAATCCTGATCTTTCTTTTACTGAATATGCAGAGATCTGAGGTCATTGGTGAGTCTTTTTTAGCTCCTGCTCCTCACTGGTTCACTGCTTCTTGAAAAAAAAATGCTCATGAATTGAGTAACGTGACTAAATCTAAATGAAAACAGTGTGCCGCACACACACACACACACACACACACACACACACACAAATATTCACAATGTAAGAACCATGAACACTCGCTGCTCTCAGAAATGGGGAAGAGAAGGCAAAAAACACCACCTACGTACACTTGCCTCCCACACACACACACACACATTCATCATTTAAATTTACGTCAAGCTGAACTGCATCATAGCAGTGGTTAACCCTTGCTGTGATCTTTTAATTCAGGGAAAATGTTTTATGGGCTATGTTCTCCAAAAGGGAGAAAGAGTTCAATTCTTCAGTTCTCAGGGAGCTGCAGCACCTCTGTATTTCTTCTAGAAACTCAGCGCAGAGAAAAAGAGAGAATAGATTGCCTCCTATCACATCACACTGGCTGTTTGCAGCAGGTCAGTACAGCTCAGCTGAGCTAACCCACACATTTGCCTGAGGGCCAGTTCATTCCTCTAAGTTGTATCTGCTCTATCTTTACAGCTATAGGATGCTTTGCAAAATACTGAAATCAGTGCATTTCATGAACTCTTTATTAGTGTGAAGAAAGAATATTCAATAACGCTGATCAGGAACAAAACAGCGTTCTTCAGTTAATAGCGGGGAAAAGAGCGAGTGAGTGATGAGGGAAGAGAAAGAGAATAGCACAAAAGTAATTTCTGCAGCTTCTCTGAGTCATATCTGCAGCAGTGGGAAACAGAAACAGCGAGGGGGAGAGAGTGAGTGTGTGTACGTGGGTATGTGAGAGAGAATTAGAGATAAAGAGAGAGAGAAAGAGAGAGAGAGAGAGAAAGAAAGAGAGAGAGAAGGGAGAGGGGGGTAGTGTGTAGTAGAGCTGCACAAAATTAGCAAATTGAGCTTCTTTCTGAAACAAAAACCCATTAGCGTTCTCAACTGCATTAATGTCAATTTCTGAAGGAGAGTGGAGCACATGCATGCAAGGAGAGCGAGATGGAGAGACAAGTGGAGTCATGAGCACCTTCGCAGGGCTCTTTGGAGCTCCTCAACGCTCTTGCTGTAACAGTGAAAGTGAAGTGAAGAAGGGGAAGGATAGCTCTGGTCCTCTTTTCGGGCATTACATAATAACACAGTAGTGAGTGTGAGCACTGGAGCCGCTCCTGCCACTCACATCCAGAGCTGCACACATAGAAAAAGCGTGTGTATGTGGCTCATAATCAAGGAGGTGATCTCTCACCCATGCAGAGAGAACTATCACATCAACATATCACAATGGCATGAGTGGCAGACTGAAGATTCACATATACTGTCTAATAATGTGCATCCCAGGTTATACATCCTGCTGGGCATGCATACACACATAGAAAAAGGCACACATGTACATACACACGGCATTAATTATCACCCCAGGGCGAGTGGTAATTATACTCTGGTCACACTAATTAATCTCCTATGCACTCTTTGTGTGGACCTCCCTCCATTTTTCACACTTTTTTGGAGCGCACACACCAGCACATACATTATATAAAGATGTACTCACACACATGCAGAGACTCATGCCAAAAAATGTTCTTGCATGACCTCTCCCGAAATAACAACAAGAAAACATCTGCCGCGCTCACAGCCAGCCGCAGCAATGCCCTCAACCCTGCTGCTTCCTGAAGAGGGTACTTGACGTCCAAAATCATTTCACCCAAAGGCCTCCGACTTGCATTGTTCACACTGCCATTAACAGGAGAGGAAAAAGGGGATGAGAAAAGGGGGAGGCATTCTAGGACAGCTGTTTACAGCGTGCCTTTGGGAGGAAGAAGAGGAAAGGGTCGACTTTGTTTTGATGCTGCACGAACGGCTGAAAATAAAAAACGAGGACAGATTATTCAGTTTCCTTGTCCAGAATTGAAGTTGTTTCATGAGACACAAAGAGAGCAGGGTAGAGATGAAGTGTGTTTTTTTTTGGAGGAACAAAATCTAATTGGCCAAAAAAGGAAAAAAAAAAAAAAAAGGTTTGCCTTTTCTGCCCCAGACTCTCTCCCCTCTCTCACACACTCAGCTGACAGATGGCAAATCAGTGTGTGTGTTCCACCTTTTCTCTTTTAGACTGAGGCCCGCTGTGAGGTCGTCCAGTCACTCTCCTCCCTCTTGTCATCCCTTTCCCTCTCCCACATCTTCCTTCTGTCTTTTGCTCGGATTTGATGCCACTTTTAGAACAACACAAGCTCCAGCGATGAAGAAATTACATGTCCCAATCTGATACGGTGTCAGCGCAGGGGAGGGGGGTGAGTTACTGTTGCTGACCTAAGCTAGTCGGCCAGTTTTGGGTTCGGCTGAGTCACAGCCAGACGGGGACAATATGGCTCTCCACTGTGCGGGTGACTCTTTATTAAATGTGACACCTTGTATGATACGCTTGTCTGAGCCTGGATCCACAGGCATGCTACAAGCTCTACAGGCAATTAACAAGAGTGGACATGCAAGAACTACATTTGCATCACTGCATTTAACACGTACATAAATAACCAATATGTGCTTCTGTGTAATGACTCAGTCCCCCCTGTGATGATGAAGAGAGAGACAGCAGAGGAGTGGAATCGATAAGGGATTTTAATGAAGTCTGATTCAATCACTGCAAAAGGATTGGGAGTAAAACTCAGTAATTATTACTGTGATGATTTGGTACAGAGAAATCTTATCATATACTGTGAGACCAACGATTTTCTGTCACACTATATTTCACTATGTACTTTTTCTACATGGATTGCTGCCTACTCACAAAGCCTAATGCTTCCGGGGACAAAAGCCGACTCGGTGCGTGGTGAAGTAAAAAGTGAGGACAGATGCACTAGCTGTTTGCCAAAGCTATATTTTTTTTCTTTTTCTTTTTTGCAGCACTCTTAACTCCAGGTCAGCCTTGAGATAGGGGGAATGGAGGGGAGAAAAGAAAAAAGAGACCAGCCTACAGTTCAGAGTAAAGAGCGAAAGAAAAACACAATTTTAGCAAATGGTGGGTAGATTTTTTGTACTGCAGGGCTTCACTGGTCTGGAAAGGTCAGATCATAAAAAGGGCCCATCATCCTCTTGCCTGGACTGAAGTTTTTTTCAAAGTAATACTATGCAGATCACATGCACATCATATGAAAACAAAAAACAGACACACCACTGCCTGCATCAGCCTCTGACACTGATACCAGTATAAGTGAAGCCCTTCAAAACAGGCATCAACAATCATAGTAATACCAATATTCATGTAGGCTCTCAATACAAACGTCAATACAATTATAGACCCCCAATATCAACACCAATGCTAGTATCAGTTAAAGTCTCTGGTACAAATCTCTACATTGGTCTGAGACTAAAACACCACTGTCAGCATAAGCCCTCTGCTAAAAATAGAATACATTTGTAGTCTTTCAGTGCTAATAAGTGTAGAGGCCCCTAGTCCTGAATAAATTACATTCAAAATCCCTAAATACCAATAAAAGCATCAGTGAAGACCCTGATAAAAATATCAATATGACACTAGGCCCTAAATTCCAAAACCAACACCATTTCTGATATCACTACAGATAGTAGTTCATAGGCCAACTCAGATACCAATACCAAGACAGATACAGGTAAAAATAAGTATATGAGTTCAGATACTCAAAAACAAATATCAATGCATATGCCAATAACAATATAGATACTAGTACCAATACAGATACCAATAATAAAAAAGACTCCAGTACCAATACCAAGAGCAATAGCAATATAGATACAGATACCAACACCAATGCCAATACAGATACCAGTGCCAAAAGCAACATAAATCCAACACCTATACCTACGCCAATCCTAGCATCATTTACAATACAGATACGTATATCAGTATAAGCCCAAAGAAAGTTATTAATGTGGCTTAAGGCCCCACATACTGCTCTCAGGATCAGGAGCCTCCATCTCTGCACAAATACCAGTAAAGGCATCCATTACTGCCTAAAATGTAAGTTCCATCATCAGCAGGTATGCCAATAGATAGACCACTCTATAATATATCAAATGTCTTCACAAAGTCAGTCCCAAAAAGTTATTTGACGATTAAACACAACAGTTCCCTGCTAACAGAGAACACAATACTTGTCAAAGCAGGCAAAATGTCAGCAAACAGTATTTATCAAACAATGTTTTTTTTATTTTTTAATTGCACTACTACTGGCAAAGCATTTGGAATCTGCCAGCATTCAAGCCCACACAACAAAATGGTACCAAGACGAAAACTTGGAACATATCTTCAAATAGAGTTGATTCTGCTCAGTAGATGCATCAACCTCCTGAGGGGAGAAATATGAAAGAATATGGCATTCAGTGACCAGTCCAAAACTAGAATTAATCAGCCCTGGAAATGTAATCTTTTGAACAAAATATTAAACTTTACAATATAATGAAGTGACATCATAATGCCAACAGAGTGAAGTGTTAGGGAAACTTCAACTACTATCTTTTTAAGACAGTTTAATGCACTGAGGTACCTTGGATCCCGGGGTCTTCCTTTACTGTTGCTATGCATAAAAGTTGCATTTTATGTCCTTTAAAACCAAAAAATGCTCTTCTGAGGAGATTCACCAACTGGTGATGTCACAATTTTAGGAAGTCTCATGATGATTTTGCGTATTTCTCTTGAGCAACATGTTTGGAGTAGCTTGTAGTCTCTAATAAACCTAATGGAATGAAATTTTACAGGTTTAGCTATGACATCCAACATTTTAACTTGAATTTTTTTTTTACATTGAAAATACCCCAAAAATTCCTCTGAAACTACAACATTTAACTGCATAAACATCATCAGGGTACTAGGTGATGAATAATGCTCATCTTCAGACGAATATAAGAATCTACTGGCCTCAAACTATGCAAATAAAGCCTTTAGAGGTATCAGCACAAGCAAGGACATTGAGGAAGAAAGAAAAACAAAAAATATCCAGTTTCAGGCAAGCTATTGTATGACAATGACAGATTATTTACATACAGCGCTAGTCACCAGGATATACTGACCAGGGCCACCAAAACGTCAATGTCAACCAGCAAATTTACAACAACAATACAGATATTTTTAGTGCAATGACAAAAAGTATATCTTGTAACACTAGCCAGTTTACACTGTTTTTAGTGAGCCAAGATTTCAATCAGCTTGACACTTTTTGCCATTCATCCCCTATTTTATGAAGACAGAAATAGTATGGAAACATCTCTGAAATCAAACCCTCTACAGGCAAAGTCACACACAGTGTGATGAGGTAGCCACATTAAGCACTTATCACTCCACCTATAATCCTCCTGCACTCTGCATATTTCCTCGGAGTGGTGAATTAAATATCCCCTTCTTATATTTAGTGCCATCTCTGTGAGGATTATCTCTAAAGACTGAAGAGGCTCCATACAGCCTGTCACTAAACTGGCTTAGGATATACATGACCTGACATAATGGATGTTTTGCAGACTGTGGTCATCAGTGTAATTTAGAGCAACCTGAGCAACATCTCTGACATCTCAGTGATCTGTCATAGAGCCATGCTCGTCATTCATAGGAGGAGAATCAGACCAGTAGAGAAATGAGGCCGTGTGTGGGAAGAACTTACTTTCTGCGTATGGTGGAGCTGGTGGTGGTGTCCGTGCTGTCAGTGCGTTCAAGCCGGTCTCTTTCGGTGGTATTTGAGCCGCAGGAGAGACCTCTGGTCAGCCTGGTGTGGCCCCTCCTCTCCCTGCTCGGCCCTGGAGTCGTGGCAGATCCTGTTGTAGCCTGGGTCCCAGTGGTTCCACTGCTTCCGCCGCTTCCACTGGCATGATGGATGGGGAGGGACAGAGGCTGGCTGTGATTGTGGTTCTGCTCAGGGGTTTCAGAACCAGTCCCAAGTGGGCTGCGCTCCTGTCTCAGGTCCTGGTTCTCCTGGCTGACCCGGTCCAGCTGACCCTCCAGCTCCTCGATGCGGCGGCGCTGGGTCTCCAGGAGCTTGGCCTGGCTCTCAATGATGTTGTTGAGCTCCAGGAGGTACTCCACAGCCCGGTTTGGGCTCTCTGGGCTAGTCTCCATGGTGGAAACCCTGCCGTTAGGGTTTTGACCACCACGGTTTGACCCCCGTGGGGCCGAGATCCACCCCCCCCACCAGCCCTAATGAGTGGGGGGGAGGGAAGGGCCACCAACTAGTGAGTGTTTACTTCTGGCAGTAGATGTTTAGAATCAGAAAGTCACTGAGACGAATTGTTCTTGAGGGTCAGAATGACTACATATCCCCTAATACGAGGGTTAAAATGAGCATTATAGCATCTTAATGTCTGTTTAAAGTGTTGCAATGCAGAGAAAACAGGAAAGATGGATGAGAAAAGCTGAAAACACTATTGAGCATCTGAATTACTGAAGTTAGAGACATTTTGAAAGACGATGCCAGATCAGCCTGGAGTAGGTCAAGAATTAGGGGCACCATGATTAAAATTTATCATCAAGCCAAGCATATATAAACTGAGTCTGGTTGATGGGGGTTGAGCAACAGAGGACTAAATTAAACGAATACTTGCTCCAAAGATGCCTTGATTCAATATTGCCTCAATAAGAAAAATATAATCTATATCTTCTGATAAATGTCAAGTCTCTAAACCAAACACCGTTTTGCCTTCTCTACTTAAAGGGAAAGGGGGGAAGGGATGATGGGGGTGATGCTGTTAAAGATGGACCACTAATTATCAGTTGCTGTCAATCATTACATAACATAGAAAATTCTGCTCCCACCCACTTTGATTATCCCCGCAGTCTATCATTGTCGCTTTCAACCCATGGCTTGCTGTGTCTTTACAGCACAGAAAGTAAGCACAGGTGGCCTACGAAGTTCATTCTTGGGGTCGAAATCCTCCCCTCTGCTCCAAAAACTACATCTCAAAAGTTTCAAATTTAGATCAGAACCCTAAAGTGTCTCTCTTCAGGTTTTTTCATCCGAAATAAATGCAGTGTTTATTCCCCTGTCACACATTCACGAACACTGCTCTTGAAAGTAAGACCATCAAAGAACCCAAAAATAAACAAAAAAACGCCCGAAAGTGTCAGTAAGCGGTGCCAAATCTCAAAACTGCACTTTCTCGCTTTTACGCGCTGATTTGAAATCGGTTCAAGTGAGCAGGCTGATTTATTTCCTACTTATCTGATTAGAGTTTGGAGGTTTCAGGTCAGTAATCCATGTAGGAGAGCTGCCGGGAATCTTCATCGCTGTGCCGCAGAAACACGAAGAGGTTTCTCTGAACTGCAGCAATTCGTGCGGCTTTTCCTCTGAGCGCATCACTGTCGAGTGAGCAGCACTAATACCCGACTTCCGGGAGAGACTATCAAAATAAAACTATATTATTATTATTATTATTATTATTATTATTATTATTATTATTATTATTATTATTATTATTATTATCAAACAAAGAAGAAATTGCAGATAGGCTGTATGAAAATAGTGATACAAAATGGCATAAATTACACATATTGTTGCCTGAGATTTAGTGTTGCATGCCCTTTTTCCACAGCAATATTGACAAATACATCAAAAAAAAAAAAAAAAAAAAAAAAAAAAAAAAAAAAAAAAAAAAAAAAAAAAAAAAAAAAAAAAAAAAAAAAAAAAAAAAAAAAAAAAAAAAAAAAAAAAAAAAAAAAAGAAGAAAATCTGGGATCAAATAATCTCCTATAGAGAGAAATTTTTGACAATAAACATTTCAATGATTATCACAAATTAAGTGACATAATTTTTTCCAAATCATATTTTGTAAATTTTCAAATTAAAAAACTATAGGAATTTTGGTAGATAATGATCATAAATATTTTGAGTGAATTAGTGAAATATGTATTTCTATCAATTTACATCAGGAATCCCTATTTTTTTTTCTTGTATCTGGACTGTGAATGCACACTGTTTTGATTAAAATTTAAACATAAATAAGTTTATCAAAAGCAACTTTATCACATTATGTATCCACTTTCACTTAATTTAAATAAGTATCTCACATGTTTTGGACACATTAGGAACCAATGCCCTTTATTTTAAAAAAAATGGATATCATTCTTATTTAGTGATGTCAGAGGTTTTCAGGATTGTCCTTTCATGTTTTCCTTTGACCTGCAATGGAAAAAAGCACTTCTCTCCTCTTTTTGACAGCTCACGTTTTCTCTCAGACTCTAGGTTTTTCTCCTTACAGCATGGTCATCAAGGTAAAATGCCAGTTTTGGAGAGAGGTTGCAGATGGCATAATGACATGTCTAAGTCATTTTTTCAAAGTCAAAATTTTGCAAAATAAGTTTTCTCGGACTAAAACAAAACTTAGAGCTGACACTTTATTTTGAAGGTACGATCAAAGTCTCGTTTTGCATTTCAGTCTGTAGCTTCACAGCCTTGAGGCATCCTGTTGAGCGCCAGTACAGAACAGTACACATGTAAAAAGCGATGCTGTACGCTGTAATGTACTGCCTTTGGGCAAGTGACTGCACCACCCTCTTCTCTGTGGAACAGTGGTTTAAATCTTGATATCTATCAGAAAACATTGGTTTCTTCTCACTTATTTGAATCTGACACAACCTGATTTGAGATCAGTTTTTTTAGTGGCAGCAGGGCTGTAATCACTGCGGTGATATTTTTTTGTGCGCTGAGCTGACATGAACAGAAGGATGCAGCTTAGGACAACATGAGAGCGAGGCAGCCTCAGAGCGCTGTTATTTTTAGTGACAGTACTTAAGTGCTCATATCTGAAGCAAGACGGTGGCCACGAATTCACCCACCTCTCTATCTCTCTTTTTCACTCTCTGTAATAGCTCACACAGGTGTACAGTATAGAAAACTAATATTAGACTCTGATGGGTGTGCAGAGGAAATGTAAGATACATGTTCCTGCAGAACCTTGTTTAATAATTGATTGGTGAGAACACTCAGATTTGCGTCCTATTTGCAGTATTACCAGAAAATGCATAATATCTGCACTATTCCCAAATACATCACCTTTTTGGCACATTTTAAACAAAGTCCAACACAGAATCTCATCACTCCTAAATATAATATAGAGTATCCTACATTTTGCTGCCACCTGCTGCCCATCCATAAAACTTTTCTTTGAGTCAAAAAAAGCAATAAAAGAAAGACAAGCATGACCACTGAGGAAATTATTTCAGCAGTTTATTTAGAGTTTTATTAGAACGTGTTTACACTTCAGCCATATTACCCCCCTCAGGAAATGAAAAAATCTAAAAACAGAGCTTTAGCAAACTTTATAAAATAAGTCTTACATATAGGCTACCAGGCTATCTGTATGCTCATTTGTTGGGGAGAACAGTTTGTTGGTTTGCAGCACAGCATTGCAAACACACGGATGGGTAACATCGGTTTGCTCAGAATGGGTACAAATGAAGGAGTAACTTCATTTTTAGCATCAACCTTTCAGTAATTGTGGGCTGGTAACAACAACTGTAACAGTCAGCGTCTGCTAGTGCTGCATCAAAGCAAAAAAAGATACAAAAAAAGCTTTAACATTTAAGTAAAATGTTCTGAAAATGGATTGAAGTCACTTTGTAGCTTTTCTTCCTAATAATGGCTTATCGATAGAGCAAAGTTAATGAAACCTGAGTATTTCCAAAAAGATAATTTCATAGAAAAATAACATCTCACAGTATCCTAGTTTTTGTAACAGAACTTTTCAAAAATGAGGGCAAAAAACTGAACTATGTGCTATTTTCCTTCTTAGCTCCCGTGGAGATTGATCCATAGTATTATCTTCCATAGATTATCAGTAAGGGCCTATTTGGCATGACTGGAGCTGCTAAACGGTTCGCCCACTTATCTCACATTAGGGACCTCAGAGTGAAAAGGGTTTTCACAGTAAGAAAAATCAGCGGTTAGGATAAAGTGATTTATGTTACCAAGGCAACTGTACGTGGCACGATGGGCACAGCACTCTCTAGAATCTAGATCATGTTTTTGTTCTGACCTCACACACAATATTATTAACAGTACTGGAAATATGCACACAGCATGTGCATATTTTTGGCATCTTTTTCTGACTTGTGAAGGAGGGTACGACACAGAGCATCCTTATCCACACCCGAGCAGCTTCATACAAAACATTCATGTCTGAGTTGTCAGGTCCAATATAGTCTGTTTACTTTCACAAAAGCTATATACCACTTTTCACACTATGATAAATAATATATATGGGTATCTGTGGTATGTAATATATAGATATACTGCATATATTCTTATATTTGACATATCATGATGTATTACGATAAAGTAATACAAACAGGGCTTGCTCCATGTAGCACAGTATGTACAATATGTTCTTCTATTTATTACTATACAAATATTTACATGATATAGATTCCACACCTGCTGTCATAAAAGGGATTTGCATGATCACAATCAAATAATCAGTTAAATGGAACAACATTACAAGTCGAGGCAAGTGTCCACATGAGAGGGTTTTTCCTCTCAGCCCAGGTTGGAGGTGGCGCAGTGGAAATGATGGCTGTCTCTGACAGCTGCATTATTATTGCTCAGTATCTCTATGAGGTATAAGTGAATGTCTGTGCAGTCTGTCTGTACAGTCAGGGGTGATTATAAGAGGAGAGGCTCTGCTGAAGTGGCTTGCCAACAGGGATACAGAGAGTTGAGGAAGTGATTTAAAAAACAAGGTGTCTGAAATACCTTGTTGTCCTGGAAACTGGTGATATTCTGATGCCTTTTTTTCCCCACTAACATTGTCTCTGGAACCTGGACTGGAGTGTTGGCTGATTCAAAGCACACCTCTGATACAAGTGCGATCGAAACAGAATGATGCCATCAACAAATTCGATAGCCTTAGTCTGTACTGTTAACAGTATGTCACATGTGTGATTGCAACCATTGTTGTGGGGCTGAACTCAGAAAAGCTCTGGCTCTTCAGCCCGGAGTTCCTGCGTCACCTGTGAGGAGATTAAGAAACCAAAAAGTACAGACAAAAAAATAAAGCAACCAGTTATGTCTTGCTTGTATTGACTTCACTTATGCTTCCATTATCACCAAATTGTTGTTGACTGCTGTTTTCATGCTGATTTTAAATAAACCACTTTATCTGACCAAGATGTTGTTTTTCCTATTATTTTAGTGCAAGCTATTGTTTCTGTACAGAAAAAACTAACAAACTTTTTTGGGGGGGGCCAAAGTGTCTGGTATCAGATGGGTGCATTAACCAGCCAACTCTCCATTACCATTGTATGAAGGTGAATGTAAGAGGTGGACAGATTGACAGGTTCCCAAAAATGAAGCCAGGTCATTTCAGGTTCCCTCTGGTGACTGGCTGTGGCAAGGGACATAAAGCAGAGGGTCACAACGCAGAATCAAATTTGGGCATATAATATTTTTTTCACGTAGAGATTTCTTTTTCTGAAATTAGAATCAGTTCTTTATCTTCTGAGTTACACCCAAGTGTTCATTTTTCTTTGAAGTACCATGATTGATAACTTTGGATGCAATTTAAAGATTTAAAGGAGCAATGACAAGAGACCACTGAGGCTTTCATTGTTCGGGTTTAAATCAAGACTTTTTAAAAATATGTGTTGGTTCACTGCACACCATTCTTGTTCAAGCTTTTTTCTGCCTGAATTCCAAAAGAATACATTTTTAAAAAATGCAATAAAAAATTGAGTTATCATAATTATCGAATGAAATTTTGTGATATATCACAGTTAGCCAATACAGGAGTCTAAAACTTAACACATTTACGTTTGTCTGTCTAAGAACATCAATCTGTCCTGCTGTAGATGCACTCATCTAAGGAATTTATGTTGAGTTCTCATAAATTAAAGCTGCTTGAAAAGTGCAAGGTGTTGGTTTCATCAGTGTAGTTCATGCAGAGGGGGTATTTTGGCTCTGCATTTGGACATACAGAAGATGTGGAGACCTGTCAACCATATTTGTGCAGAATTAACAACATTTTTGGCTGTACTGAAGGAATTTCAGATACCAGGTTGGTGCTAGATCAACTCCCTTGAAAGTGATTTCAAAACTCCCCCAAGCTTTAGAGGAGGAGAGCTACTTAAAAAAATCAAGAAGAAAAGACAATGCTATATTTGTTTCACAAGACTTTAGCATGTTCATTTACAGGGTAGAATGAGATATAAACACCATCCAGAGGTCAGCTGTAAAAAGGCACAAATAACATGACTTCATACTACAGCAGATATCAAAGTGAATGTGAGAAAATGTTGGTAGAAAATAAGTCTAACACAGTGAGACTGACAGAATCTGAAATCAGATGCTCAGCTGCCCTCATACTCTACTTCCTTTTAAAAAGCAAAGAGAAAGGGTTCCTTCGTCTTCTCCCTCCTTCCTGCCCTGTCCCGCCTGGGCTCATCTCCCCGTCTTCGACCTGTGCCACCCTCTGCTCGCTTGGAGGGAGCCAGGGGCCTGGCAGCAGCGCAGCTCGGTGCCCACCTGCTGCTGTGGCAGCCAGCGAGAGGCCAGAGATACTGGCAGCCGACACGCTGCCGTCAGATTGGCTGCCTTCAGACTCTGACTCATCGACACCCGGCTGCTCCAGGGACAGCGTGGAGGTGAGGAAGGAGAAGGGCTTTCTCTGTGACACTGGATCAATAGCATCAATGCCCGGCAGAGGTTGCTTCTCCTGATTGCTCTGTGCTTCATCGCTGTCTCTCTCATCATGGATCTGCTCTGTGTCTACGTTTTCATTCCTGTCCTCAACCTGCTCCTCCTCCACCTCCCTCTCACCCCTCAGCTCTCTGTACTCCGTTGCCATGGTCCAGTTTTTCTCCTCCTCCTCCTTCTCCTTCTCCTTCTCCTCCTCCAAGTTTAGTTTAGGTGTTGGAAGTTTTAGGTTTGGACTTGGAATGGGAAGAAAAACGTCATCATCACTTTCCTCCTTTTCTAAACTGACTACCCCAGACTCCTCTTCACTCTTTTTTTCCTCCTTTTCCTTACCAGCAGGTACCTCTTGCCTCTCCTTTTCCTCTTCCTCCTCCTTTTCCCCTTGCTGTGATTCCTTGACCTCTGGCTCGCTTTTACTCCCCTTCTTTTTGCCTTTACTGCTCCTTCTCCCTCTCTCCCTTTTCCGTCCCCTTTCTGTCACACTATTAGTTTCACTATCATCATCTCTCCTGAAGACATCTCTTGGTAAACTCTCAGACACACCTTTCCTCCTCCTTCTCCTTGCTCTAGCATCTGGAGACCTCTCCTCCAGCTCAGAGGTTGGGCTCCTTAAATCAGAGCGCCCTCCTCCACCTCCCTCATCCGAACCTCGTCTCCTCCTCCTCCTCCTCGTTGTAGATCTCTCCCTCTTGCGTTCGTCCAAAGACCTGCTTCTTCTCTTCTGTTTGCTGCTGCGCCCCTTCCGCCCCGTGGAGTCTACTGCAGCCAAACCCTGCTCCTTGGGGTGACGCAGGAGGGAGGGGGAGGTGATTCTGTGGTTCTCACGGCCTGGACAGATGTAACATGGAGAGGAGGAGGAGGAGGAGGAGAGGGGATGAGAAAGCAGACTGGATGAGCAGGTAAATGAGAGGAAATCTCTGGCACAGAGTTTATATAATATGTTATTAAAGAGCTCTGAAATCCAGAAACTGATTGTTTTGATTTGGGGATTTTGGGCATTAGTTTTGCTTGCATAACAACTGCTGCTTTTCCATTTGAGTGCAACCTGCAGATAAAGCTTTACTCCAAATTTGATTCAGGATGCTTCAATGGTGTTTTTCTTCCAAAAAAGCTGGGTCGCGATATAAAATGTTCACAAAAACAGAATTTGAAGCTTGGGAAACTGTTTAAACCTGATGCTTGATTTAAAATAGTACAAAGACAGAAAAAAAACAAATGCTGAAACTGAAAATGTTATTATTTATAAAAGAAAATAAAAATGTTTTCATATCAAATTTGATGCCAGCAAAACAGTTCATCACAGTTTAGATAGGGACACATTCACCAATCTGCTGCATCACCTCTTCTTTGGACAGCAACTCTAATATTCAGGAACTGAGGAGAACATTTTCTGTAGTTTTGAAATTGAAAACAATCTCCTATTCTTGCTTGTCTCAGTATTTCAGCTTCGTAACAGTTTGAGTCTTCTACCAGGATGCCTCAAATGATACGTTTTCTGGTTGATTGTTTAAAGAATATTTAGGGTATTTTCGTCATAACTATATAGGACAGCTGAAGAGAGACAGGAAATGCAGCAAGCAGAGAGAAGGGAAAGGCCGTGGCAGTGGTCAGGGCCAGGAGTTGAATCAGCAACCACTGCGATAAGGTCCACAGCTCTCAACTACAAGGAAAATGGGCCTTTTTAACCTTTTTTGTGAATGCAGCAATCAACTGTGTTCACAGACACTTGTCTTTGGGAGCTATTCAAAAAGCTATGCGGTGACTTCCATTACAGAGTCATATCTGTTTTAAATGCAGTGCCACCTAATGGCCAATCAAAACAGCCTTCTATTATTTCTTTTTGACGTCACTTTTGTAAGAGGATTTTTCCAGATTTTAGAATCTTTTCAGTCCCTTTGAGAACTTTCTCAGTAATCTTGAAAAACATATGCCTAATAATTATCTTTGATTTAAAATGAGTTTTATTTAATGTGCATCATACAACCAACATGCAGCTGTTGTACATTTACATAACTGTAAATCCATTTGTTGCTGTGTCACTTTGAATCCAGTAAAAAGTTAACTTCAACAAGGAAAAGCAGTCATCAAAAGATCTCTATCAATTTGCTGCAAAACAAACACACCTTAGTAAGAGATACGTCCTCACAACACTGGTTTCTAGTACTCACGGAAAACAAAATCCGTCTCCCTAAAAAATACTAGCTTTCTCTCTCACTGCGCTTCTTTGTACAGTTGGCAAAATAGTCTCCAATTTTTTGCATTCTTTCTGCTAAGGAAGATGATTCTGAAATTGTTGAATTGATTGCTAACACAGTCTCTCACTGGGTGGTGAACAACTCTTCTCATCTTTTCTCTCTGTTGATAACTTTTATAGCTAAATCATGTTACTTATCAGTTGCAAACTAATCTTGGGAAATGGAAAACCTGTCGCTGGAATCAAATTTTAAATAAGCATATGCTTTTCATTGAAAAAAACAAAAACTGCATAAAAATTCAAAATATAGTCATGAACTGGGTTTAAACTATTTAAAATTATTGAAATCTGTTCTTGTCAACATTATATACAGTGCCTGAACATTTTTGGAAATTAGGTTGTAAATAACACCTTGCTTATAACTTCTCACAGTCTAGAAGGTTTTAGAGACAGATTTTGGGGAAGGGGGGCAAGAGTGTCAAAGTGATACTCCACATTTTTTTTCAACTATAGCTTTAGCTGATAACAAAGATCTCAGTACAGAGGTTAGTAGCGGTGACTGAGTAGAAGACTGTAGAGAGACAGAAAATGGGAGAACTAACAGGAACCATTACCAACCGCGTATTCTCTGTCCGTCCAATGATATAGAAGCAAGGCTCGCCTAGCTTGGAGTTGGTCATACAAAGAGACAAGCTGGAGAGCTCCACTGGGAGAGAAAGTGAAAAGAGGAAGGGAAAGAAAGAAATGCAAAGGAAAGGAGATAAATATTTAAAGGAAGAAACAATAAAACCAATAGAGGCCAAATTGAGAAGGGAAGTAGGTTGGGTTGAGTACAAAAAGGTGAAATTAACCAAAAATGGTGAGGAGTAAAAAGAGAGAAAATGAAAAGTGAAATCATTGAACTTTGTTAGAATGAATACCATTTGTCTCATAAGAAGAAAGCAGAAAACACATCCAAGACAAACATGCAATGTTTCTATTTATTTTCCTTTATTTCCAATCCTCTATTTCCTGCTTATGAACCCCTACCTGAAAACACATGGTGGGCTCAACACATCACAACCCAACTTTTACCCTCCCACTGATTCTCACCATAATCTGGCACATATCCGTTTCCTCTCTTCAGCACCAGGTGGATACGGTGGCCGCCTCTGCGAATCTGCTCCACCGCCTGGCTGTGCGTCATCCCCGCTGTGCTGTCTCCGTTGATCTCTACCAGCTGATCACTGACCTGAAATACATAAACACAACACCCACAACAACAGCACCTTAAATATACTGTACCAGATATCTGCATGAAATACGTCAGTAATCTCTGATATAGACACATAGCTGTTAGACAGAGCGACCTTCAGCAATGTTTCTCAAACATTCATTTGTTCAAGTAACAGAAGAAAACATATTTTATGTAATTGTATGTTAAAATGGACATCATAAGTGTTCACTGACTGAAACCAAAAGATTTAGAGCTGCCCTGACTGACTGGCTGCAGTACAAGGCCTAAACATACCCATTTGTACAGTAAATGGCATTGCACCTTCATACTTGACTGATCTGGTCCATACATGCCCAGTGGTGGACAAAATACTCAGCCCCAGCATTTGAGTCGAAGTACTGATACTTAGTGAAAATCGTAAAATACTTTTGAAAACACTTAAGATTCAAAAGTACAAAGAACATTTTCAAACTTCAGTACATTGCTGTATTGTTTGTTCGACACTTACATCTAGAACCACTGTGCTACAACAGCTCTATGGAAACACCTGTAAACACTTGAGCTTGAAAATGCAATCTAGAACAATAAAGACTGCTATAGTCATGTAATTTCTTTATTCGAACATCCCCACTCAAAAACAAACTACAGGTCTGCTATCACTATCCAGTTGAACCACTTGGCTACGTGGCAACACAACACATGCCTTAGTAGACTCCATAAACCACCCACACACAATATCCACCCTGTATTTTCCCATGTCTGTGGACAGTGATGGACAGCCCTTAAAGATGATACACATTGAGTCTTGTAGACACATTTACAAATCAACCCCATGTGTGAGCAGTGGTTCTCTTCTGTGAAGGGCACAGCATGTGGCAAACTGCATGTTAGAAAAGAAAAACACCATCAGCTGACAACAAATCTATGCTGAGCCAAAAGGGAACAAGCCTCCTGGAAATGTAGAGGAGTGAAAGTAATAAGTTTCTAAAAAACACATACTCAAGTAAAGCACAGGTACTAAAGTAAATGTACTCCATTACTGTCCACCACTGCACATGCCTCCCAGGGGAATGATGTTCAAAGTGTTACCAAGATCAGAACAAATAAGGTCTGAGAGGGACTTTTCATCAGGGACAAATTTTACTGAAGTTATGGACTTAAAGGTAAAGTCTCACTTGCTGTGTGAGACTCTACAGGTTGTCTGTTTATTTCTCTGGTGGTGCGCCAAATTTGAGTGTTGTCATTTGTGTCATTTATTGTATACTCAAAACCCAACTACAGCTATTATCATTATTATTATTTTTAATATGATCGTCATTATTATCATCATCATCATTATTATTATTATTATTATTATTATTATTATTATTTTATTTTATTTTATTTTTTTTACTGACAAGTTTTCAGATGGCGACTCTGCTTGGGTCCCAGCTGGGTTCTGATTGCTACAGCAGAGAGTCAGAAGCTGACAAACACATACCTGCATTTTGTGGCTCCGTGAGGCCGGTCCCCCTTCCATCAGCCCAAGGACGTACAGCCCCATGTTGTACTCGCTGCCACCTCGCAGGCTGAAGCCGAAACCCGACGGGCCTCTATCCAAGTCTACGCTGTAATACCTGGAGTCGCGCTGGGACACGCCAGCAGAGAGAGTAAGAGGGATAAATGAGGTTCAACAGAATCTATCCTCAGTGACCTCCAGGCTCACAATGAAGTTTGGTTCTGCGCTCACCTTTGGACGTGACCTTTGACCTTTTCTGCTTCTGTGACTGGAGTCAAACTCATTTGTTTCTGAAAGGCTGTTAGCATCTACAAATACAACCATCATTGATTAGATCAAAATGGATTCAGGAAGTTTGTTCCTGTGTCTACTGTGAGCTTGTGCTTACAGGTGCTTGGGCGAGGGACGATGGTGAGGCGCAGCGTGTTCCCAGCTCGACGAAGGATCTGAGCAAGTTCCCGATGAGGCAGAGTCACTACTGAGCGTCCTTCTACCGCCTCTAGCCGATCTCCAGGTCGGATCTGTCCACTCTTGGCTGCCGGGCTGCCACGCCGAACCGTCACAAACCGGTGAGGGAGAAGTGAAGCAGCTGAGGAGAGAGACGCATCAAAGAGTTATTACCACCTTTAATATTCTGTGTTGGTTATTTATGTGCGTGGAACTCCTGTAAAGTTGGAACACAATAGCCTTAAAACTTTCCTTTTAACTGAATCAGGTGTGTATTAAGTGGGGTCAAATGTGGCTACATTAAAACGTAGAAAGATTTATCACACCTGACTGGAAGCCAAAATTCCCCCCAAAACAAGCTGTAATTAAACTGTGGATTGCTTTTGGCACCACTCACTTTATAAATGACTTCACAGGCGCCTTATTTTACCCCCTTCAAGTGTCTCCTTGAAACTCTCTCCTCTTCCCCCTCATCTGCCCATCTATCAGTTATCTCTCCATCCGCTGACACACCGGTAAATGTTATTCACTGTCCGATGATTTGTCTTTCTCCTCAAGAACAAACTGTCAAGGAAGATGGGCTCTCTGGCATAATTTTCCTGTCACGGATTTGTCAAACTTCACAAAACAACAGACTTAAGACATCTACACTTCTCTTTTCACTGAGTCAGTTTTTATAGCTCAGCTCTTCAGACATTCACCAACTTGCAGTTTGTCTGCATTGCTATGCTTCATGCATACAAAACACAAACTCACACACAAAAACAAAAAACAAAATCACCCAAGGCAAATATTCTGTTGTTTTCGCTGGCACCTCTCAATGTCTCTTTCACCTCTTTCAATCATCGCTCCCTCCAAAATTCTGCATTTCTCAGTCATCATGTGTCATTTCTCAAAGGGTCAAAGATGATCTATAATTATTTTTAACTTATCAAAGAAAGACTGTTGAATGTGAGAAATGTGCAATCTGTGATTGCATTGTTAATCATTGCAAAGAGATATCAAGTGAAAGAAATGAATATTCAAAAGTCGGGGTCTGTCCGTCCACTCCTCTTCATGTCTTTTTTATGTGTTTACAACATGTCCCTCCTTTAAAGGAACCATTAATCGCAAGAAATTTTGATCTTATTAGATTAATGTGACATGATGGATGTATGCTGTGTTGAAAAACAAAAGATTATTACATTTTTTAAATGTTTCAAACCATGAATTCACTTGTAGTGCGTTGTTGTTACCCAGCCTGTGCTGTGATGTCAGGTGGTTGTTCTGCTCTGGCTGCTGCATTCATGTCTTACATCACGAAAACAAAAAGGCTCAACAGATGACACTGCAGGGAAATTTTAGGGGAGCAGATCACAGGAGACACAGTGGAGCTACTGATTGGCATCACAGTGAAGGCTAGTGGTTCGGAGAGTAGACAACCTGACCCTCTAGAGGGTCACAAAACACTGATGAGGGGGTCACGACAATGGAGGTAGATTAATTTAGGAAACACTGGTAGTCTAATTTTCTGAGGATCAACTAAATAAAGTGCTTTCAGACCCTTTTTTCTTGGTTCCTTTAGCTAGATTTTACATTTGCCTGTCAATGTGTTCCCACAGCACAGGGTCACAGGTCTCAGGCACCACAACTTCTAGAGCTGTGGTCAGAGAAGTTTATAACAGGCTTACATCCATTAGCTCTATCCATTTCTCTGTAACAAAAAAAGTGTCTCCTTTGACATTAAACCATTTTCAAAAATGTATTGTGATTTATTCAGACCTTGGTTGTGTTTAATGTAAATGCTAATGTAGCAATATATTGCACAGCCCTTGGTAAGATTAAAGGATTGATTGAGGCCTTAGGACAGAAATTATGAAAGGAGTGGATGTATGATCTTGGATTTAAAAGACAAACGACTGAAGATGTGTCTTGATCCTGTGAGCATAGTATGTAATTATCAATTACGGGCTAGTTTAAGGTAAAATCAAGGATGAAGCAAAGCTAATTTTGAGGTGTGACTACAGACTCCATCTGCTAGGCTCAGATGGGAGTTAGAATAAGGACGCTGGGTTCATGCGCTGGAATACCTCCCCAACATTTATAGACTGTATAATATAGGGACATAGTCTCTGTGATGTCATCCATCTGGAGTAATGAAGCCAATTGACAGCGGGGGCCATATTGGAGTTTTGGACCCAAGAGGCAGGCTTGAAGCCTCTTCACAGCTACAGCTACAGGGTGCCAGACCTGTCAGTCATGTGAGCTGCTCCTCTGATTGGGCAAACTCCAGACCTCAGCCGTTTATGTGCCAGGCAGTAAATATGTTTTTTAATGATGCAAAATCCACTTTTTGGCCTGGTGTGTATGTGTTCCCTGGTCTCTGCAACCAGCCTCAAGTGTACACTTGATGAAGTGTAGTTTTTAGCACTTTTGCATTGGGTTCATATTTCAAGACCAGGATATCCCACTTGGTCTGAACACAATCATTTCTGGCAACAATATGTTCCCCAAGTGTTAAATTCTGGTGCTGAGAGCAGATTGCCGAGTGGTTTGGGTCTCGCTCCATGAGGTTCACCCTCGCACAGGTGGCCCAGGTTCAAGTCCGGCCTGTGGCCTGCTTCCTGCATGTCACTTCCCATTCTCAGCTTGTTCCCTGCTCTAATCACTGTCCTCTCCAATCGCATTTAAGGCATAAACATCCAAAAAAATGTCTTTAAAAAAAGAATTCTGGTGCTGAAAAACAAAGCTGATGCAGTCATGTAAAGCTGAAGTATCTCAGAAACCAATGTTTGATGTGGCTGTGACCACACCCATGTCATGTTAAACATGCCAACTTCTTTTAAACAGTCTCTATTCAAAACTGAACGAAATCTTTTGAATTTAATGCTACCTCTAATCTGTAAGGAAAAAAAAGAAAAATTACATCACATTTACTTATGTGATACTTCAGTGTCGAAGGTTGATGAGAAAAGCACCAAGCAGCCTAAAAATAATTTTCCTTCATTAATCTCTACTAAAAAGCTCCTTACACTTTTCAGCCAGACAGTCTGTCTCAGTCTGCTTAGACTTTTAATTCGATCTACGGTTTCTCCTTATGCATCTAAGTAAACTCCCGATTGCTCCTGATCTGACCCCTCTTTAGGGGTATGCTCTGCTTGGGTGACAGCTGGCTCCTCTACAGTCTCGCCGGTGGCCTTACGTAACCCATCAGGCAGCAGAAACACTCTGGGACTCCAGTTTAGCTGAGGCATAGAGCAAATCTGCATCTTTGTGAGATTAAACCAAATTAAATTGTCCAAAGATTTCAAGTTGTAACTGTTTAGGCTTTGGAATACGTTGTTGAATGAAAGTCACACTCCCGTTAAAGTGTACAGCGTATATCCATGCTCACATCTCCATTCTGGGCCTAATCTGGGTGACCCAGGCAGAAGCGGCAATCAGGTCAAATCAAAGCCAAGGCAGCTTTGCAAATAGTCTTCTTAACATGCATAATACATCGCTCTGACATCAACAGAAGCCAAACACATGAATACGCATGCAAGATTCATGCACACATACACACGCACGGCATACTTTTGCACTCACGAACACGTGTGCGACACCACACAGTGACTCACACGCAGAGGGATTGGGACAGATGTACTCAGCCACACACACAAACACAAACACACGTAGCTTAACCACACACAGCTGCATCCAAATGGACTGCTTTATATTAGTGTCTTTTCCTCTGGCTCTGTATGTTCTCCTGTCTACAGTAATCCCACTGCGGTATGCCCAGCAGCCATCCAGCCGGGCAGCCTCTAACACTGCAATGATCACTGCTCAGGAGTGGAAGCAGCCCCCCCTGACAGCCACCGTAAAAAAAAAAATAAAAAAACCTCTGCAGCCAACATGCATCAGCGGGTGCAGACGTCCCCACAGCAGCCTACAGATGCATCGTACGTGTCGGACACAGGAGAGAGAGGGAGGGAGAGCTGTTGATCTATAGCAGGAGCAGTCATGCAGGAGTGTGGTGTGTGCAGGTTGGTTAATGCTGAACTCAGCACTGCTAAAGGTAACTGTCAGTCATTCATGCTGCTGCATGTGTGGTTCAGAAATGTGAGATCTTTACCACAGTATAGCATCACCTTTTGTACCACAAATACAATTCTGATGCTATTACTGCAAAATCATCTGACAAAGCTAAGTATTTATATAACAAATCTTATCCGTAACATCATTACTCAACAACGTATGAGCCTGTGTGTATAACTTTCACACTGCAAAGTCAAAGCAAGCAAACTTCAGAGTGCAATGAATGAAGAATTACAACCTTTATCTTGTGCATAAAAGTCAGCAAGAAACACTGCACCAAACCTTCACTCGTAGTAAACATGAAAGAAATAATTACGTTTAGACTCCTTCACAGTTCTCAAAGCAGACTGTAGTCTCTCCAGCATGGCTGTATGGATAGCATGTGCAGGAAGAAAAAAAACAAACAAAAGAAAACCCTCCTAAATTCCTCGTCAGACAGCGTCGAGGTGCTGAGATTCACATGTGTCAGTCAACAGGAGGTAAAACACAGATCTGCCGTCCCCTCTGTTGCTCCTCTGCAAAGGTAAACGTTCAGTGTAGCATTTCTCTTAAGCATTCAAAGAGCAATGGAGAGAGCGGGAGGTAAGAGAAGGCGGAGGTATGGAGGGAGAGTGGGAGAGACAGAAAGATAGAGAGAGAGAGAGAGGGAGGGAGTTTTAATCTTTTGAAAAACCAGAGTGGACGCTTTTACTGCAGAGTAAAAGGGTGAGAAAGAGAGAGAGAGAGAGAGAGGGAGAGAGAGAGAGAGAGAGGAGGCGGGAGCTTGTGAGAGGGAGAGTGATGAGAGAAGGAGAGATGGCAAGAGGAAATGACAGAGACAGAAAAGGAGAGAAAGGATGACTTCTTTCTTTGACTGGAGCGAAGCGACGAGGAGAATGAGGATGCAGAGGAAACAGAGGGTCCCCGTACCCCAGAGACAGGTGTAATCCCCCCATGAGAACATTAATGTGTGCTTGCTCTGCCCATAAAGCAAATTGAACTGCATCACACTGGAACAGAGGGCGGCCAGAGAGAGACAAAGGCAGGGGGGACGGGGTAATAACTCATGAGGATGCTGCGGTTGAACCTGCTTTCCTTAAGCACTACAGCAACAGCTAATAAGGGGAGTACATGTTCACTTCACCTGACACAGACAAGCTCCCTGTCAGACCAGAGCGGATAAAGAAGCTTACAGTGAGATACAAGTGATACTTTTAACAAAAGCTCATTTTGTCGGGGACGGCTGAGTCGACAATTGAATTAAAAAGAGCACAACTTCAAATTGACTCTGTAAACAACCTGTTAGCTTTAAGGAATGGATTCACTTCCAGGAACTACACATCCCAGACCTAAATGAATCCAGAATATTCCTATGTCTGTACAATAACAGGCTGGACTAACAAAAATATTCCTGAAACGTCTTCAACACAGGAATAGAATTTGATAACCCATTTTTAATTTGCTTCCCCAGGTTGCAGTCACAGGGGCACTCTCAGAGCAAGTCGACCCAGAAATCCCTTGGAAACGTTTCCCACTTCTTCCAGGGGAATCCCAATGCACCCCCAGGCTAGAAGGGTTATGCAATTCCTCCAACTAGCTCTGGGTCTAGTGTTGTACTCAAGTCGCCACTATCCAAGAGCAAGACTTTTCAGAGAAACAAGACCAAGACCATAAAGATCAGTTTTCAAAATCATGCAATGTTAAACAGTTAAAGAGCATTTTCTCTTTAATCTAGTTTTCTTTTAAATGCATTTGACAGAGAAAAATTAGGTGTTGCAAACTTCAAAAAATTTATTCAACTAAATCCTTGACAAAACAAATCCTAATTATTATTTAAAAGCCACTGCTAAGTAAAAATAATTTTTAAACAGCTAAAAATAATATGTTCATTTATCAGGCGAAAGAGGCCTAAAGTAAGTGTTCAGAGGTGTTTCTGACTAGAAATAAGATGGACTGATGTCTCAGTTTTTGTAGATGTCTGACACATAGAGCAACTGAATAGATTTACAAGGAGACAGAACAATCAGTAAGTCAACAGTAAATGTTTTAGGTTAAATTACTTCATGAATTGCTCAGGAACAGTTTAACTGAAAATCAATTATTAAATTATTGTCCTGTTGATGAAGTTGAAGAAAGGCAGATCAGTGCTGGTCTTGGCAGATTTTGATGGAAAAATCCTGAGTCCGATCAGTTCAAGACCAAGACAAGACTGAATAAAAATGCACTCAAGTCAGAGACAAAACCAAAACCTACAAAATCTGGTCTTGAGACTGAGACCAGTTTTGAGTGCGGCAACACCGGATGTGTCCAAAAAACCTCTGGAGGGAGGCCACAATTAAGCCATGAGACCTAGATCGTTCATTTCTTCACCTTATGGAAATTTTTGTACACTTACTGGCACAAGTCAGGATTTATTTATTTATTTTTTCTAATTTCTTGGGTATCATTTCTACCCTAAGACCTAGCTAGTTGAGATAAAGAACATTCATGTACCAATTTCAGCTGAACTGTTTGGTTCTGGTTATTCGCAATTTGTGTCTATTTTAGGTGGAACAGGGACTTTTCATATCAACTGATTTTGTCATTTTAGCTTCAGCAGTTTCAGACATCCTCCCCTGAATGGTAGCTGGATCAAAAGAGACCCTTGCTCTACTGAAGAAATTGAAAAACAGTAAAATTGGACAGCAGTAAAATTAACTGACCCAACTTAAATAACAACCAGTTATTAAAGTTCTTTCGTCTGTGTCTATTTGTCTATGTTGTAGATGGCAACTGAGACAAAAAGCAGTCGCTTTCAACTATGTGATACTTGCCACTTGTGTTTGTTATGGGTGCTACTGTTGCTTTACTTATTTTATTGTTGTTTTATTACCACAAGTAACAAGGAAACTCTTTGTTGTGTTCTGAAATTAATACTCACAAATTTTACATGCTAGCACTTCGAAGTAGGCTAGTTAGCGTTGTTAATTGTTCAAGTTCAGTCAACTTGGCTCTAAGCAGGTCAGTTATCACTATTTACTGCTGGGAGCCTTCAAATACTCACTGAAATTATCCAATCTGTTTGACAAATGATATTTAAAATGACCAAGATAAGTTTTGCCATTAGCTTAGCTTTGCTTTAAACTGTTGATGGGAAAACAGCTAGCATGTTCTGTCTGATGGATAAAACCTACTGTACCAAAAAAGGTCCAGCCGATTTATTAAGCTATGTGGTGTATTCAGTCTTAACAAAAACACAAGTTTGAACATGTTTTGGCTTCTGTGATGAGATTTAGAACCAAAGTCTTGAATCTACAAGTTTGATTTAGATATTTAACGTAATGTGCTTAACTATCTAGAACGTTAAGCTTAAGGGTAGAGTCTAACCTTTCCCTAAACCCTGATTTTATTAATTAATTATTAATTATGTATCAAAAATAAAAGTATCAAAACAAGTCTCGGTTTCATTTTTAGCCAACATAACAACACATTAAGCTTGGAAACAGGTGATTAGCAAGCCAGGCTTCACCTGAATGTAAATCTCTCCTCTACAAGTTCACAGAAATATGTAGCTGTAGCTCTGACAGGAAGTTAGTTTAATCCATATAGAAACACACGTTTTGTTTTTTTAAGGCTTGTCCAGTTTGTTTTTGGTCTTTTTTAGTGAGCTGTGACTTCCGGAGTATTTCTGATGATGCATCATGACTCATGCAGTGGCATGCAGCCATAGCAGCCACTTTTTAATCTGTAATTACTTAATGGTACGTTTGTCCACAAGGGCATCCAAATAAAACCTGTTTCCCTGGGCAAGTGACCAAATGGTTCCACTGGGCCAGAAACATCCAACTAATAACACGTAAAGGCCATCCTGTTGTACTTCAGATTAAAAAAAAGTTAGAGTTTTAAAAAGTTACACCTACTTTTTTTAAAGCACTTAACTTGATAAAGGTGTTACAGGATCTGATTTGTGACAAAGCCTCTCTCACCTTTGCCATTTTCCACATCCTGAGAAGCGATGACGAACCCAAAGCCTTCTCCGGGTTTTCTCTTCAGCTCCACATCAAACCCTCGAAGCGGCCGAGTTCGTTCACCACTTTGCCTCTCCAGACCTGAATCAGGCACCGTGACACCGCCGGCCTCATCCTCCAGGCCCGTGTTGATCCAGTCTTTGGGTTCCATGGTCAGGGTCACAGGAATCGACTCGAGGAAACTGGTGCTCTGGATCAGAGAGGTTCGCATCCTGGCTGGGGAGGAGGGAGGGGTGCTGATGGAGGTGCGAGGTAAAGGCAAAGTTTCTGCAAGAATGGAAGAGGTTTCTGAACCAACAGGTGGAGGAGGGGGTCGGAGGTGAGGTGAGGGGAGTCGACGGATTGAGCCGGGGGAGGTGGTTGAATGATAAATGCCTGACAGAGAGACAAAACCGAACAGAGAAATAAAATTACCAACAAGACTTCCTTTTTTGAAAATACAAAACTCAGTGCGTCCTCAAAGAGTGAAAGCTAAATTTACCTCCTCTGTAAACCAACAAGATGACTTCTGCCTGTCTGGTGTGTTCGTGGAGAACTGTTTGTACCTGTCAACAAACAAAAACAGTGTGAAGTAGCTTCTTTGAATACTGAAGTAGCAGACAGCAATGCTTGTTTATTCTGCCGTCTATTGTCTTCTTTCGCTGTGCAGCTTGTCAAAAGAGGCTCTAATACAGTAGACGGAAAGGAGATGAAGAGTTCCTGCTTTCAGTCTGTGGCCTCAAACTGTTAGCTTTAAAAGTTAGCTTAAAAATGCCAAAAAGTTATTTGATTTGGTGTTTTTGTGACACATTTGTTGAGCTAAAGGCAAGTGGTTTTTGAACAAATGAGCCATCTGGACAGGGAAATGATGCTGTTGAGCCACAGCAAACAGACATCACACTGTATTTAAGAAAGAGGTCAGAAAAAATGTTCCTCCTGCACTGCTCTTCCTCTACCTGTGAAAAGCTGAGACTTTGCACATCTGCCCCATTGATTTTGATAATGGCGTCCCCTGGCTGCAGGGAATTGCACTGCTTCCTGTCCCACACCCTCTTCACTATAGTCATCCTCCCTCTTGGACCGCCAGCCGTCAAACTGAACCCCAGTCCTTGGTCTCCTTCAGTCTGTGCCAAAGCGACTGGCACCAGCTCCCCTCCACTCATACTGCCCATGCTCATCACTCCAGGAGAGGACACACTGCTGGGACTGGCTGTGGGGCTGGTGTGATAGCCATTGTAGCCACGATGGTGTGGGCTCTCGGGGGTGTTAGGAGGTCTCAGGTGTGAGGCGGTAGAGGGTCTGAAGAGGCGGGAGCGGGCACTGTAGGGCCCACCAGGCGAGGTTGAGGGTCTTCTAGGGGACTGAGGGAGGGGCAGGCGGGAGCCAGATAAGGTGCAGGTGGAGAGGTCGCTCTCTGATGACTTGAAGGTGCCGTAACGTAAAGGTTGAGGTGGTGTGGAGACGGAGTTGTTGTTGTGGTTGCGGATCATTGAGGCCCTGATAAAAACAAGAATAAGAATTTAACCTCTTAAGACCCAGCGTCCATCTGCATCTGCTTCTCAGACCCATGATACTTCATTTTTCAAAACTTTGATTTATTTGCCACATTAAGAGACTTCCCTTGCCATCTGTTGGTGATATCACAACTTACACTCAATTTATTGAAAAAAAACCCAGTACAGTTATGTACACTTACACCTAAAAACTAATAGCCAACTAATAACACTAAAAAACATAACTTCAAGTATAAAAACCAAGTTCAATTTTTTTTTTCTACATATTTGGTCTCATTTATCCTAAAAAGCAAGGAGAAGTAAAAATTGCACACCAAACATAAGCTGGGGTCTTAACAGATTAATATCAAACATTTACTAACATTTAATAACTTGTGATTGATCCTACTGGCACTATTGCTAGCATTCTCAACATTGCTGTTTTATGAGCCATAAAGCCAAATACTATGACATACTTGAATCATTTGACTCTTTTTCAAGCACAAGTCTGAATGTGTCCCACTTTTGCCTTAAAATGTGTCTGTTTCCTCTTTTTCTTTATTTTTTTCCCTAAGAACAGCTTTAGATTAGAAAAAGTCTAAGTCTGTCATTTGGGCTGCATGAAAGTGCCATGACCATTAAATAAGTTCAAAATGATGCGAAAACTTGCAGTTAGGACTTAATTCAAACAGCAGATAGTTGATGGTATTTCTTTTTAAAAATGAGTGAGCAAATGTTAGTGATGTTCCTTAAGAACATCAGTCTCTGAACTTGTAGATTGTACCTGTGTGAACCGATGGCTGACACAACTTCACTGTCGCTTTGACTGGCGAGCGTGGGGTCGAGCGACTGAAGCCTGGCTAAACTCCTGTTAGAACGAGGTGGACGTAAGGGAGCAGAGGATATAGCATTGCTCAGGCTGGATCGTCTGTACGAAGGCGGCTGTCTGAAAGCGAAAGACGTGGCGTTCCCGTTAGCGTCTAGAGTCAAACCCGGTTCCATGTAGTTCATGTCACTGTGGACCCCGTTGAACGTAAAGTGCTGGGGCTGGGGGCTGGGAGTTGTGAGGCGAGGTAGTTGGTGTAGAGGCTGAGGCTGGGTGGTGGTGGGTGGTGGGTGGAGGGGGTCTCCACTGTCTAGTATTTGAGGTGGGGGTTGTTTGGGACAGCCGTCATGGTTGTAGAGCATGGGATATCCTCTTCTTACTTCAACGTCCACTGTGTGACCAACAGGCACTGACTTTAACATCTCCACCACCTCTTTGTGAGAGACTCCCAGCACGCAGACGTCGTTGATGTACACTAAGAGGTCCGCTAATAACACAACAGAGAAGAACTATGTATCAATACAAACAGTTTTTTATGTACAAAAAATGACTATCACAGCCTGACCACAGCCCTAGATCTTATGGGACATCGATTGAAGCCCAGAGAATCAAACTGATTATAGGTATGATATTAGGATGGTAGGTTTACTAAATTAATGAGCAGAAGAGCAGCAGAGCTTTTGCAGGTGAAGTGGTTCATCCATTCTGTGACCCAATTTGGTTGCAAAGTGATCTCACAACGCTACATGTACACTCCCCAGATCTTAGATGTCTGAAGCAATAAGAGTTAAAGTATTAATTTACATAAAGGTTAAATAAAACTGTGTATCTAAGCTTCTGTCCAATTTTCGCAGATCTCACTTTTTTTTAAACAACCTTAGGGTTTATATCTCAAATATAAAGTTAATGAAGTATTATTAACGGCCCTGACATGTTGTGGCATTTGAGTGTTCCTTTCTGAATGAGACATGAAAGTCTATATTTTATTTTTTCCTGAAACACCTCATTTTGATGCAGTCTGATCTGAGGCTGTTCTGTCTGATATATGACAGAGGTTTTCTGCAAGACTTTTTGATTCTGGCATCATGGTTGCAAAGAGTTGCAAAGTTTAGGAAAGTTTCCTGTAAATTTCCTTTGGGGCTTTAGTTTAGGAATATTGGAAATTTTCAGGATTTTGTTGCTGTAAACTCAAGAGAGTTTTTTAAAAAATAATTCCAGAACATTTTCATGGGTTTTTTATCTTTGTGTACTTGAAAGAATTTTCTGAGAATGATCTCAGTTTTCAGCATCATTCAACAGCATTTCAAAGCATTTGCTAAAGGAAATGCAACCTCTCTCATTTTTTGTAGTTTTTGCCCTGTTTTTAACATTTGGTGTTACTTTTGTGTGTTCGTGTGTTTTCAGTTGTTTCTCAGTTTGGACAACACCGTTGTTTCCTATTTTATTTTGTAGCCTCGTCTCCCTGTGTGTTTGGTCTAGTTTTACGTCCTGCTCTTGTGTATTTCTCTCCATTTAGATCCCCCTTGTTAGTTTCACCTGTGGCTCATTCTCTGTGTATTTAGTCTCTTGCTGTGTCTCAAATTGCGCGTACTTCTGTAAGTACACTTACATGAAGTGCACTGTGCACACTCTGCACTTACTTTAACAGTGGAAAAAAAGAATTGTGTAGTATTTTTTTACTTCTCTGAAGTTTATATGTGTATGTCTGCCACCTCTCATGACATTTTTATATGCGTCATTGCAAATGAAACACAATCATGTGTTTTGTGTGGGCGTCGACTAATCCAACCCACAAATCCCTCTAAACCAGCCTATTAACAGATATGAACTAGATCAGTCCCTGGAGACACAGTCTGTGCATGTGGTTGATAAAGTGGTAATATATCAGCCTGCCTGTGTGTTTGTGTGCGGTGTGTGTGTGTGAGAGTGAGTGAGAGAGAGACAGAAAGAGAGTGAGGACGTGTACAATTGCATATGCACGTGTTATGATAGCTTGATAATGGTGTGCTAGCCCTGAGGATTAGGGCTGATTGTGATATAGACTTTGCTGGAGATCAGAAAATGACAGAAGTATAATCCCAGAGAGCGGAGACAGAAAACCAGAGATAAGATGTTAAAACGCACGGCTGATTAAAATGTTTCGCAAGATGTGCATAGTTGCAGCTTTCACTCTGCAGCTATGGAATATCTTTTGCTGTTTCTAGTAATATACCTGTAAGTACTGGTTTTGTGGTCTAAAAAAATCCCACCTCATCTATGCATATGACATGATGCGTGTATATTGTTACGTGTGCGTAGGGAAGTGTTCTGTTGTGTGTGGGTGTGAATGTCCTGATTACAGGATGTGGATCACCTGGAAGGAGCACCCAGACTGTGGTACGAGGGTTCAGGATGCGTTACCCTGAGATGTCTCTCTCTTTGATGATTGAACGAACTGCCTGAGCCTTTTCTTTTCTTCATACATTGAATGTAACATATCTTGTGTAGCTTATTTCTGTTACTGTGGTTTCTTTTCCAGGGATTAAGCCTTGTTGGTGAATGTGCGCCTTTTGTTCTACCTTTTTGGTCTTCGTTAGAAAAACTGATTTTGGTTGTATATTGAAAGAATATGAATGAAATGAAATGCACTTTTTATTCTATTTTCTTCTGTATCACAATTTAAGATACGGACTTAACTGTAAAATGCCTTCAGACTGTCCTGATTTGTTTTCTATCTGACAAAGAAGACTCCAATTTTTGTTCACACACTGTTTCAACTTTTACAATTTGTGCTGAATGCCTTTCAACAGCGAAAGAGGACATTTCATGTTTGACTAAAGCTGACTAAAGGAAATGTGAGGTTGATTAGCCATGGAGCAACATTATTAAATCTGATTTGTTTCTGTCCGATAGTTACTGTGTTTAGATGCTTTTGTCTTTGCTCAATTGCTCTTCTTTGTTTTATATCTAAGAGTCTTTTAAGTCAGTGAAGGCTGGCCACCTTTTTTGGTGCCCGGCACAATGAAATAATTTTGAGTAAACTAAACCATATTCTTAATGTCCTTGATTTTATGAGGACTGTTTTCTGTTACTATGTTGCCCTGAGTTCCCTTATTAAAACATTCACTTTATCGCTCCCTTCTGCCTTCTCTTTATTTTTCGACCTTTACCTGGCTTTAATTTTTTTTCTTGTTAGTCATAAATACCCCTGCACATTGTCAGGACATAACATTTTTAGCTCACTTTCTCATCCAAGAATCTTCCTGGTTTAGTGTTTTTTTACCCGTCTTGAGTGCTGAGGGTCCACTTGAAGTTACACTGTACACCTGGAGAAATTCTCGAGGCCTGCTGCCGCCAACGATGTTGAAGCCAAAGCCTCTGGAGCCCTTGGTTATGTGTGTGTGCACAGGGAAACCTCTGAGCTCCCCAGGCAGGTCTGTGAACCCTGGAGTGCCACAAAAATAGAAAGAGACAGAAGAGACAGAGAGACAATGAGGATGCTAACCTCGAGGCAAAAATCATTTAAGTCTTGAAGTCTTGTGAAATATACCAGAGTCCTGGGTTAGATTTAATGGTTGTTATTTCTAGATTTTAAGCGTTGGGGAAAATTAAGAGTTTAAAATATGCCCTATATGCCATGTGAATGACCAAATTCTGTGCTTCCATCAGTTTGCATAGCATAATACTGTGTTAAGTGTTTTTATAAATCCTATTTTCCATCATATTTCTGTTGAATCACTAGCTTAATTTTTTTTAAATGGTCAACTTATCCAGACTTTTATCCTGAATGATTAAGTTTGGATTCCAATCCTTTCTCCTCTTGAAGGTAAATCTGTCCAAAGTGGAGTTTATATCACCTTCTGCTGGTGAGATAAGCAAACTGCACTTTACTGAGAACCTGTGCTCATGGCTCTACAACAGATGGGTTTCTAGCAGCTTGCAATCAACAATACATTACACAGACTTCAAAAACTAGATTATGTCCCTGTTCTTTTAACAAAAATCATGTGACTAAATTATAAAACTAAGTTGCTGGTCACGTGCCGTCCACGTGTCGACCCTGCCTGCCTCAGCAGTGAGTAGGGCTCTCCGCCAGCAGCCCCGAGCTTTAGGCCTTAATCACTTACATGTCTCTGTTCAGCTAAAGCTCATTCCATCTCATTTGACTCTAACAAGCTGCCTGTCTCTTACCTCCGCTCTTGACAAATATGTGGCTTTTTTAAGGTCCTTGAACAGTTAAATATGTCAGCAGTGTTGAAATAATTACATCCAAGGAAAAAGAGAGAGAACGAGAAAGAGAGTGAGAGAGAGGAAGAAAGAAACAAGCAAAGAGGCTCACATTCATTTTTGTAGACGGTCTCCCGGCTTGACGCTCGAGCACTCTGCCAGCTGGTCCTCTTTGGGTTGCGTCTTGGAAAAACAAAGGGGGAAAATGAATGAAAAGCCTGCCTCTTCAGAAACATAATAGTATTGGATATGACAGCAGTGGATTTAAATGCACCCAGAACCGAGACGCCTGCCAGTGATAGTCATGACAACTTTGCATAAAAGAAATTGAAGCTGTACTTGGTTCAGAGACCATGGGAAGGAATGGATCAAAACTGTAGGAACAAACATGTTCATGAGAAGATCAGACCAAAGGGCTGTGACCATGAGCAAAGAATACAAAAAGAGGTAGCCTGTCAAGTGGTTTCCTTTCACCTTGTAATCCTAAAAAAACAGCATGTGACTTCAGGCAGACCTCTTTTCCATTTCCAGTCTCGATGCTGCGTGAAACTAAGCCTCACCTGGATGGTTAACACACTGCCTGGCAAAAAAAGTCACCACCAAAATAAGGTTGCATGAATATTTTGTTGGACCACCTTTAGCTTTGATTACGGCACACATTCGCTTTGGTATTGTTTCGATGGGCTTATATAAGCAACCCCAGATCATAGCACTGCTCCCACAGGCTTGTGCAGTAGGCACTGGGAATGATGGGCGCATCACTTCACCTGCCTCTCTTCTTACCCTGATGTGCCCATCACTCTGGAACAGGGTAAATCTGGAATCATCAGACCACATGACCTTCTTAGATTCCTCCTGAGTCTAATCTTTATGCTCCCTAGCAAACTGAAACCTTTTTTTACAGTTAACCTTACTGATTCGTGGTTTTCTCAAGGCTGCACAGCTGTTCAATCCCTTGAGTTCCCTTTGCAATATGCATGTGGAAATGCTCTTACTTTTGCTATTACACCTGTTCCTGAGTTCTACTGTTGTTTTTCTTCTATTTGATTTGGCCAAACATTTAAGTGATCACGATCATGATCATTGAGGACTTTTTCCAACCACATGGTTTCACACCATCCTTTCAGTTTTTAATAATGCGTTGGACAGTTCTTAACCCAATTTCAGTAGTTTCTACAACCTCCTTAGATGTTTTCTCTGCTTGATGCATATCAATAATTTGATCCTTCTTCAACAGACTGGCATCTTTTCCACGACCATAGGATGTGTCTTTCAATATGGTTGTTTAAGAAATGAGAGTTACTCATTGCATCAGCTGGGGTTAAGTAACTTGTTGCCAGCTGAAAGATAATCGCCTATGCTGTAATTATCCAATAGGAGGCTTGTACCTATTTACTTAGTTTAATCCAGGTGGCGACTTTTTTTTTTGGCCAGGCAGTGTACTAAGAAGACGAGAGGATCTTTTTGCTCATATAAACCTTGTCAAAAAGCTACATAAGCAAACATAAATCTGAAATATTTTTCCATCACAGTTCTCAACAGGCAGATACTCACTCCACATAGTGAGACTCTCCTGGGTCACTGAAAGCCAGCTCCCAGTGATCAGGCATCACACGTCTCACCCTGGCACCACTTCTGCCGCCAATGAACCCGTTCTCTACGACTCGTCCATCCCCGCTGCTGGACGCCCTGGGTCGACGGGGGGACCGATGTCTATGTGGGACTGAGCCGCTGATGCCAACAGAGCCTCCTGTAATTACAGAGACAAGAGAGAGTGTGAGAAATCTAAATTGGAAAGGGATTCATCATTTACCCGAGGCAGAAGGTGAGAACATTTCTCCAGCAATCTTTAAGGGCCTGATGGCGGCAATTCCACCAGGAGTTGTCAGGCAAAAGGCCTGCGGTCAGCATCTCAGCCGACTTTGTCCTCCCTCTAAGGAGGCTGAACATGTCACCATGTATGCCACTCAACTAGCTGTAGAAAAATAAGCAGATTTTGATGCCCAGCTGTCCTTGTAGCTGTCCTTCAGCTGTGAGTTCCAGCATGGATCTGAGAGATGTAGGAGACCGCGAGAGGCGTCCCGCGTCCTGCTGCACACGACAAGTGCTGCTGAAGCCCTCCACCCACACAGTATCACTTTAGAAGATGACTCAGCAAAGGTCGGGGTGTTGGATGGTTCTCTCGAACTCCATCCTGCCTGCATCCTGCATTCAAATCCCCCCTCCTGGCTCAGGACGGCTGCTGCCCTACCTGCCTGTTTGGAGCACGTCTCTAACTATCTGGATCCGTGCCCGTGTTTTTTACCTCCCACACATTTCCTCTTATCTCGTGTTCCACTCTGGCTCCCTGCCTCTACCTTTCCTAGCTGTCAGCCGACCTACCTGCCTGCACCACCACCCCCTGTGTTACTGTCTTAAACCCCTAACCCTAACTATCTGATCCACAACTCTTCTCCCACTTTGGTGTCGCCTCATTTCTAATATTCTCAGACTCACCACACTCGTGATTTGGTTGATAAATGAGTCTTATGGTACTTGTTTAGTTTGTCCAACATGGAATTTGGTGGAATACCTATTATAAGTAATTTGAGAACCGGTACCTTTACTCTCACTGACCCAAAATCCTTAACCATGTGTTGCTATTTGCCTTGTCACCAACTGAGACCAACAATCTAGAATTTACAAAAACACATTTTTGAGTCTATGAATAATTTGGTTTGGAAAATCTGAATGTTACCTCTGAGGTTTTCTTCAAAAAGTAAAACTACAATTGTGAATATCACATTTTTGATTTTTTTTTCCATAAAAGAAGTGGGAGTAGATGTGATGAGTGGAAAAAAGATCTGGTGTTTAACCTCCTAAAAACCATGCCCCTGGCACTGTTTCTTTGTTCCCTGTTAATTGTCTCATCTAACACTTACCCCCACTCGCAACTGTTTCAGGCACTGAAGATTGCACTATAGAAATTGTCACTCTTGCTGCTATTGGTCATGTCTTCTTCTGTTGGTTTCAAAAAGGCATCGGTAGCAATATCCACCTGTTTCACAAACTGTTAAAAACTTCTCATGGGAGCTTTGATTATTTTGATTGCTGACAAAATTATTTCAGCACCTCATCTTGTAGAATACTGCTAAAGCTTTTATCTGACATTTTTCTGTCATAATAATGTACGTGCCAAAAAAGAGGGAACCTTTTGTGAAATGATTTGATAAAAGCTATTGTAAGCTGTTGGCATATTAGCACGTTTATCAAAGACAACAAAATAAAGCCAAAACAAGACACATTATTGACAACTTTTAGAAACTACTAAAGGTTTAGTTTTCCTTAAAACATCTGAAACAGCCGTATGTTTGTAGGGTGTTGGTGTACCATAAATCAATTCACCCTCTCAGTTTTGTTGTAACATTACTTCCCTTTTGCATCCTGGCCTCTTTGCTTACGTCTTCGTCTGCCCGACCCTAGGAAGCCTGACCTTCCTTTGGAGGTGGTCCAGCAATTGATGAGGCCACGGTGCCTCAGAGAGTTTAGAGCATACTAATCGAGACCATGATTGATTCATTTGGGTATCAGAGACTAAAGCTATAGATAGAGGGGACAATGCAGTATTTAGCTGCTGGCTGCTGTGCAGAGCTGAACAGACATGTTATCTACTGTCAATACATCTGAAATACAACAGTTCTCTTCTTATGATACTCTAGTCAATCGATTAGTTTTGCTTATATTCTTTTATACTAACGTTCTTTCCCACACACACACACACACACACACTGCAGTTAGTGAGACTTGCCTGACAGGCCCGAGTCCTCCTCGCTGTGCTCCTCCTCTGCAGCCTTCTCCAGGTTGCTGAGCGATTTGCTGCGTGTGCGGAAGTTTTTGAGCAGGTTGCGGTGCTCTTGGTAAGTGATGGGGGGGCTCTCTGGGCTGATGTGCACGGGCCGAGGTGTGCCGTAGTAATTTCCTGAGACAGAGAGGGATGGGAGGGTGGAATTTGACAATGGGAGTGCATTGTGCTATAATAAATGAGATCTTTAGGATGCTAAGTGGCCCCTTTCATTGAGGCTTCAGAAATGGAAGTGATATTATTTCCCAAGATGCCTTTATTTAAAATCTGTTGATTCCAGTTACATTACTGTGAGTATACATACATGTAAACATTGTCAGAGCTGATTCTGAAAGAAAGGAATGGTCTGTGTTTACAAATAAAATTTACTGATGTAAATTCTAAGGTCATGGGCATAATACATGGTCTGATTCAACATGTAAGTACAAACATTTCTATTCAGCAGCAGAATGGCTTCAAGTAATAATGCACACATCTGTATGTATGAGCATTATGTATCCCCAGAGATCATCCTCTCTATATGTTCTATATTCTCAATCCAAACCATCTGCTCCAGCTGCTAAAGAACAAATTAAATTACCTCTGCTCCTCCATTTGGCTCATGGAGATCCAAAATGGGCTGAGGGGGAACATTAGATTAGTGAACCCAACAACAAGGTCACCAGCCGTCACCATTTTCCCCCATCCTGCAGGCGACTGCAGGGACAATGCTGCAGAAACCTCTGACTGCTCTGCTGCTGCGATGTGTCCGTCAATGTCACACATAAGGCGAGTAGGGATGACATTCATTGCTCCCATTAAAGTCTGATAAATTATGGATGCTAATGTATGGAGGCTTTTTAATCTGAGGCAGCATCCTGACCCTTTCAGGGGGAGGAGTCTGTGAGGTGACGTTAGAGCAGAGCAACCCCGGAGGGCATGAATATTCAGGAGAGGGTGGCTGTCTTATTATGGTCTTTGTAAACCTCATTTATCACCACAGAAGAAGTCGATGTACTTGATGCACAACAATGAATGTATAACAAGGAGGAAAAACATTCCTTGGAGGAAAAGTTTTCTTTTCAGTTCTATGTTAAACAGTTACACCAAGCTGCCAGGACAGTGATTTAACTTTTCAACCTCAAATCTTCAAGTTTGAGTTTTAGGAAGTACTTTTAGAGAAAAAAAGCCCCTTGTCCAGGTGCTGCATGTGATCTTGTTGCGGTCTTAGTAACTGTTAAGATAAGGAAAGTTAACCCGCTGACTGGTCCGCAGAAGCAGATTGTATAAAACAAAAATTTTGATAAAAAAATGCATCCCCAATTGACCAACCAACACCACAAGATGTTCATGTGTGATTTTTCTTGCAGAGCTAGGAGCTAATAATATCTTCAGCATTTAATTTGACTCCTGCATCACAAAGGACCGAAGTCCCTCTTAAAGAAGAAGGCGGCTGGAATTAAACCCAACCAGCCAAGCAAAAATTTCTAAATTCCATGACCTGTACCTTTCAGGGTTTAAATGGGTCCCTAAACTATCTAAACCTTATTTCAGTGGTAGAAACACACAGTGTTCCTCCTAAGATAAGTACTGTTATAAAAAAACCCTGAAAGCTATGAAGCTCCACCCTCAAATTCCGTGCACTTTGCTCTATATCATATGGTGTTTTAAATCACGGATAAGAATGTTGTATTGACTCAATATCTTTTCTAAGGAGAACTGAGAGAAGGAAGGACCGTGCTCTACCAAACGAAAACAAATTGTAAAGTTTGATGTTTCAAGGCCCGCCCCCAAAGATTTCCAAAGCTTGTACCCAAAAAATGAGTGTTGAAATTAAAACGTTCCTGTCCCATTTCATGTAATTCCAAGGGTTGAATAATATATGATATTTCAAGAATGCGATTAGGCCATTGCTGGAAAAGAACCAAAGTCCTCCAGAGAAAAACTTGGCAGGATTAAAATACTGAGAGTATTCCCAAGAAAGTAAATTAGACCCTGGTCCCCACAATGAGAAAATACTAAAGGTTCAGTTTTCCTCAGGGAGTTTCGTTTGCCGGAAACAGCTTTAATTAGAAAGGTCAAAAGAGTCAAATCCTCACCTTTAAACTTTCCACTTTCCAGCAGCACTCCCGACTCCTCCAAAGAGAAGAACTCTTCAATGGAGACAAAGTTGTAGTCTATGCCCGAGATTTCACCATCCCTGGGCTGTCTGGTCGTACCTGAGAAACAGAGAGGGATGGAAACGGAGGGAGAGGAAATGTTTTGTTAAATCAGAGCCACAAGAGCTAAAGATAACACTAACTTTAATGCTGATGATATGTCAATTAATCAAGGCCTTCCTGCTGTTGGGGGTCATCAATCTGAGTTCAACAAAATAACAATTCAGCATTAAATTGGCCTTCATGTTTCATTAGTCTGACAAATTAACAACAACAAACAAACAGACACTTTTGGATCAATTCTAGCTGTAAAAACAATCTTACAAAGAGATGCAGACACTCAATTGGAACACAATGTGAAAATAGCAACTAATAAGTGACCTTTTTATTCAGAGCATTTTCATGTGGATGTTAATTTGGCCCCAGAGCAACAGAGCATCCACCCACAAACCAAAATCTGCCCTTTGGTTTGAAGAGCACAATGATGACGGCAGCCATTTACCAGGCCGGCTGTATTATGAACAGATCAATAAGGGGTGAATTAATCATTAATGAGGCACTGTGAAAGTCTTAAAGTCTTTCTTTCACCACAGCAAAGACGGAGCACGAGGATGATCAATTGTGTGCCATCATAATTGATTCGCACTGACCTTGGCCTGGATGAGAGCTGTGAATTCAAACCACAGCAGAAAAAGAAGCGTCTCATCATCACAGACGAAATCATTAAATACATGTGTAGACATGTGCTGTAAAGTATTTCACATCTTCTTAGAACTGATTAAGCCACAACGTGCCTGCTCTGACCTTGAGACAAGCAATTTTTTTTCTTCCCAAGACGGACTCACATCGAGCTCAAACTAAGGACAAATCTGTGTCCTTCTCCTTGAGGACCACATGTGATGTCAGCGTAGAGCCGGCAGGAGGGAGTCACACCCAGATACCCCATAAAACCCGTGATTAATGCACTGCTGTCCTGGGAGCAGCTCTCGCAGCCACAATGACACGCACACAGGATGGCACAAAACATGCAAACACACACTGCGGCCAACTCACAAACGCAGACAGACATAAAGGCTTGGCAGCACAAACACTCGTGAGCATGAGGCATCACACACGGTTTGACCTCTTCTTCTCTCTGCAGCACAAAGTGTGTTCAATGTACAGAATGGGTCTCAGCAAGCAGTAAAGAAGAATAAAGCACTTTCTCTGATTGAAACAGTTACAGTTAATTTTTTGAGAGAAAATTTGAACGTATGGGCTAAAACAAAACTAATCAAAAGCCATTGCAAAAAAGGTTTAAACATAGCCTGAACAAATTCCCTTTAACACAAAAAATAATCCATTTATCTTACAGTATATTTTTAAATGACAAAAATCGGAAAGCATGAGAAAACTGATGTATTTGGTCATGATCGATTCCTCTGCTGAAACCAATTACCACAGATTTATGAGGAGCATTCTGATTTTAAAAATTGTACAACACAACATCTCTTCTCTTGGTAGCACTAAGTTCACCCTTGCCCCAGAATTTATCCATACATGCTTCTTAAGGTAAAGAGGTTTACTTCTGATTTGGTACTTGCAGTTACACCAAGCAATTGGAATCTGTTTTTTTTTTTTTTTTTTTTTTTTTGCTAACTTTGACTTCTTTTTAAGTAGTAGACTAATTTATAGGGTGGGCTGATGCAATACTTTAAAAAATGCCAAAATTTTGTTTAATTGGATTAAGCTAATTTTATTTTTGTTTTATAATCAATTTATCTTTTTGCCTCAATACAGTAATCAAACTTGGCTTATGGAAAATATAGCAAATAATAAATAATAACTATATGCACCATTTTAGAGCTGTACGGGGGAAAATCATATTACTATATTTTTGTTAAATACAGCATCTTATGTGATATCATAAGATATTAAAAAGAAAACTGTCAGATAGTCTAAATCCCTGTTACGATCTGCTTACTTGCACTACTCTCTCTTCTTGGGTTGCTCATGCTGCATCACACACGCTGCACATCACTCTGCCTGACCCTGATAACAGCAGGTGAAATGACAGGGTGCCAATAAGGTGCTCAAACTGTGCAAGTTATTGCATCTATTAGCAACGTGCTTGGGTGTTGACAGGCTACATACATTTAATCAAAAGGCTTAAATGTATTGTATTTCATACCTTGGGATATGAATATGGCGCACGGGCTTGTAGCGATGAGGATACTAACACCTTATATTCTGCAACCTCAGCTAATTTTCATGTGACCAGAAGTTTGAAAATTAAGTGTGACCATAACGTACCATATCATACAGCACAATACAACATGATCAGCATGATATATGATGTCATATGATAGGATATATTACCAGCATACACTTAACCCTGAGGAAAAATTGTTTAGGGCTCAAATGATGTCATTGGAAAAGTGTTGTGTTTGAATTTTTGGTAACATACGTGCAAAAAAACCATAAAATATCAGCCAGTTTAAATAAATCATGAGTAATTAGAAATCTGATGTCAAATCTCCTGATGACACCTGACATGTGTAACTCTTCTCCTCCCCTCAGGACACACATTATCTCTGCAGCTGAAATGGTGCGAGGCAGAGATTCATTATCTATGCACCCTCCCAGGAAATATATATGACATGTCAGCGGGGGGTGGGGTTATTGACATCTTCTTCTTCCACGCCTTTCCCTGTAGGCACCGCATGCCAATCTCATGGGAGCAGGGGTGAGACAGAAATTGAAGAGGTAATTACACAGAATCCAGTATCAACATCAAGAGAAAGAGAGAGAAAGAGAAAACCGCCTGTCAAGATCCTCGCACACAAAAACCTATCTAGAATGCTTCAGCTGAAAAGGCCACAAACGATCAGTGTGACGACTGCGGAGCGAGAGAATTAGAATAACTGAATGATGATGTTTCTTATCTCTGACTTTTCTCACTTTGAAGACAATTAGAAAAGTCTTTTGTGGTGGGGGCTAGAAAGGGAGCCGGCCTCTAAGCAACGACACTGAAATGGAATCATTCAAGGGCACGGGATACAAATGGATTTGGTGATCACATGAGGAAGGATAGGAAAGTTCTAGAGAGTTACATGAGGCCAATTAAACTGGAGTGTGAAAAAGTTTAAAGAATGAGAAAGCTGGATTTGTTTAATTTAAATTGGAAATGCAGTTATGTTACCTTTATTTCCTGGAGACTTCACAGTGAGCTGTCTGCTTCAATATGAGCACACATAGCCATTAAACAGCAGTCATCCCCTCCTCCACTTTGGCACTAAAAGACATTTGCTTTTAATTTAATTCCCTGCTCTAGATTATTGATACAGTAGGATATCCATTTTTATGCACTGCCCTTCTGACTGAGTCTTTGTAATGATGTTTTTTTGCGCTGGTGCCAGCTCCAACATCACAGCACACTGTCACATCAAAAGGACTCAGGGACTATGATACTCTCTAAATAGCACAAACATACAAAGCCACAGTTTCAGAGCAAAAAATAGCATTGAATAAGAGAGGAGCTGTGGCTTATTTATATAATTCTGCTTCTGTACTGTAAAGAACATTTAAACATGTACAAGTGCAAGCTTATCTGTATCTTACTTGACTTGAGAGTTAATCACAGAGGTAAAAAAAAAAAAAGCACACCAAAGAATCTCCTGAAGCAGGAAGGACATCCATGTGGTCCTGAAGGGGGCCACAAAGAGCCACAGATGAAAACTCCTCAGCTTTTAGCTCCTGATACATCAAAGCTCAGCTGCCTCCTTGATGAAAACAACAAAAACAAAGCAGATATCCTTCTTGATTTCTCCAACATTTCATGAGACGCAATTGCTCCCAAGCCGCCTTGAGATTAGGACGGCGTGCGAATGTTTGTGTCGGCAAGAGAACAACAGCATCTTATTGAGCCGTCTCCAGCAGATCAGAGGATTACACACCCGGGGGGCTGACCCTGCCTTGTTGTCACTCTTACTATAAGAAAGCACAGTGAGATCTAGAAGTCTGGTCCAAACTTTGACACCCAAAGCACAAGGAGGCTGGACAGCTTCATGTCATGTCTTGTTTTAGCTTGCAGATAATCAGAGTGATGTTTTTCTTTCTTCAAGTAGAGACAATAAACTACTGATTTATTCAATTTTCCACATGACAAGCCTCTTTTATCCAACCCATTTTCCAAATCCACTTACTGAGACGACTAAAAGCATAACTGTTTATTTAGGCAATCACTCCCTGAGCAGCTGCTTGTAGATGAAGCAGGATGCACGCATGCATGGCTAAGTAATGAGAGAGCTTGATTTGAATAAAACTGTAATTATACTCTGATATGAATATGCATGTTGAGGGCTAAGAGGGAGGGCTTTTTCTTCCTTGCACCATCCTGGGAGTTTTGACCTGTGCCTTGTCCTGTCAGAGAGTGGGCCGTGCTGGCAGACTGTCTCACATGACCTACTTCCTGGACTAAAGGAGAGATTAGCAGAAAGCCCACACTACTCGGCAAAGGTTAAGACTACAGGCACACAAGGTGGTCTATAGTCTCCACTATATAACCACCTGAACAAGAATAAAAGGAGATCGAACTTACGCAAATGAAATATTACATAAAAAACAGATCTTTCTCAGAAAAGCCTGCACGGCTGTGCTATCCTCCAGCTTTTTTCCAATGACGTCATATTATACAGGATTAAGATGGCAACAGATGTACTACAACTAGCTGCGTTTGGCTGCCATTGTGCCTGATTTTGTACTTAACCATGAAAATGGAACAAGCCTCTTTTTCAGGAGATGATGCAAAAGCAGTGCTAGTAAAAAAAAAAAATGCACAAGGGCACACCACCTTCACAAAGGATCAGTCTCAAGAAAAAAAAATAGAGAAGATTGTATAAGACTGCCCCTGAGGATAAACCCTGGGAGATAAAAATTTACAATTTAACACCACCTGTGGCTTTCTGTGTTTCAAACTCATTTTGTGAAATAACAAAAGCCTGGTAAGTCTCCTTTGTTATTTCATCAAATTATCTCCCCTCTTCTTGGATACACTGACAGAGGGAAGTGTGGGAAACAGCTCTGCAGGTTTAAACTCCAATTAACACCAAAAGATTCACATGGTAGAAAATGACGAGGTGTGTTATCAAAGAATTAATGAGGTCTGTAACTTTTGAGAGATATGCCTGGATTGATTAAGGTGAACAAGGTTAATGGAGATGTTCTGATACAATTTTCTTCCTTCCTTAAGCCATTACATGCTGCACTACTCACTCAACATTTTCAGCGGATTGGCTGCATGTTTGAACACAAATAGATTCATTTTTTAACCTGGCTTCATCTGAACTATTTCAGCCCCATTTGAAAGAACAAAGAGTATTTGCAGTTATTAGAGTGTGTCTACAGTGGGCTGCATACTTGAATTGCAAGTTTCTGAAGTTATATGTTGATGTCCAAGAAGTCCTGAAACTTTCCAGTTTCTGAAAAGGGGTCATTCACTACAGTTTTAGCCGCTGTTGAGTGATAAAAGTAATTATAATCTAAAACAGCAACATTATTTCACTATGTATGGATGTGCCATGTTCGCTATCAGCTACTCTTTTTGAAAATATTTTTTTTCCCAGCATTGCTGTGATTTTTGGTTAACCTTATTTTTCACTATTAGTTCCATCTCACTGTGACCTTTTTTTCATCACTTATTGAGCTGTTTTTCTCATTGAAGAATCTTTCTTTTGTGCATTTGGTTTTTTTTTTTTTGCCAATCTTGTCAAATACATGAACTCATAAACATAGATGGCTTAAAAAGAAATAAAAGAACAAGGTACATAGAGGGAGGAAAAGTGTGTCCACAGCACAAAAAAGAAGCAGCACATAATAGGACTCACAGGGTACAGCTCGGAGGTAGAGGTTCTCTCTGATGACCTGCTGAAGTTGGCTGTCCACTGAGCCGGGTGTGAAGCACTTACTCAGATACAACCTGAGATCCTTGCACAATGTGGAGCCTGAGGGAAGGGCAAAGGTACGAGCATGGCAGGGAGAGGGGGGAAGCAGAAAGAAAGAGAGAAACATAAGAAATCAGCCCAGTAAGCACAAACACTCAGATGATGTATACTTACTCCAAGATTTGTTTGTGCCTGTCGAGAGCAGACTAAAATATGCTCCAAGTGCTAATCCTTACCACAACGCTTGATTTAACACTTCATTTTACAACCAAGACTTGCACATTCACACTTACTGATCTCTCTATATCACTTCTCATGGATTCTGGATATAAAATGTGTTTCCCGGAGTACCTCATGCATACATAACAACCTGCTGAGGTTAATTGCTGCAGACACAACTGTTGAGGCTGTCATCAGGGGAGGCAGAGTTGATCATCGGGGGTTGGGTTTCCTCTCTTTCATTTCCTAATATCGTCTCAAGTGCTTTATAGCCTCTGATGACAGGTTACTCACTCTTATGGATTGGCTGAAAGCACCTCCAGGTTGTCACTCTGACAGACGATGGCTCTGTCAGTGCTTCCCCCACAGACTGCACACCCCTTCAACCCCTACCCCCATCGTCTGTTAAAGTGGTTCTGCCTGTGAGAATTCGTGCCGAGTGTCAATAAAAAACATCACAGTGTTATAACTTTATCAGTGGAGACAGTCGAGTGTGTGTATGTATTAACTGCATAACTGCATATGCATGCTGCCTGTAAAGGGAAATGAATCCAGCCAGCTGCCTTTTGGGAGATACCAGCGGCTTTTGTTCATCTCGTTATGAAACAGCTGCTATTTTCTCGTCTATTAGACCTCAACATCAGCTCTCGGAAATTGAATGAGCTGATCTCTTGTACATTGTGCAGGACAGACAAGCATTAGTGAAGTCAGATGTCAAGGTTAATAGCTGTACAAAGAAGAGGTTCAAAGCTTTACATAAGACTTCGTCCTACTTGGACTTCTCTGCAATTTACAGCAAAAGAAGAAATGATTGAAACTGACACTTTTGAGCTCTTCACCATTTGATTAACAAACAAAAACAGTCCGTAGAGTGAGCATCTGTTGGATGCACAAGTTGAGCCAAAGGCAATGGGATGCACCTGCTCTTTCACAGCACTCAAAGCTGTGCACATTCTTAAATTTGTATAGTTTTTTTTCCCCATCTTCTTGTAATCTTGGTTTTCACAATTAAACAGATATTCAAAGCAGTGGAAGACAAATACTTTCCTACAGCTGAGACATCATCACGCTACAAATACTGCAAATTGATTTGACACTGATTTGAACATTGAAAATAAGAAATTAACCATTCACTGCTGATTTTAATTGTATCTTTAATCTAACTCCCACACAAATTTTTTAATAAGTTCTTCACAAGCTTTCTCCTTTAGTGTCTAATTTGACACTTCAGAAACAAATATCCTGCAATTTACTATTTCTCAACTTAACACTCTTTTATCTGATCTTTACTAAAGGAACCTTTGAAATTCTTACCTCTTTTCTATAGAATGATAGTTACTTCAATCTTAAAGCCTCACTGTATTATTTTCATTTCATAGTTTGTCTCATGCTTATTGTTAGTTTTGGTTAAAATAAGGCGGACTCATTCACTGCAAACCAATTTACTTTTGAGTTCAAATAAGTAGCCTTTACCACAAGCTCTGTCATTGTATGTAAAGCCCAATTTAAATCTTCTGAGTGCAAAGCATGAAACACATTACACAAAGGAACTTATGATATATCTGACCACTAGTTAACCGCTAGTTAAACACGACATTACCTGGGTGCTAATAGAGTTGCACGGCATAAAGTGGTTGCATGAAGTCTCTTTCTTATACAAAAGTTGTGTTTTGGGTGTGAATAAGACAAATAAAAGTATCAGCTATCATCTTTGAGAACCAGGTGCACCCTCAGGGAGCCATGTCTCTGTTCACATGGGGGATTTAAACCTCTGCACAGCAGAAATGATCAGGGACTATCTAAATTAACAAACATATTAATGCACAAGGCAGAGCGGTATATCTTCATCAATTATTTAAACTCATGGTATACTGACAGAATCCACCTGGAGCTAATGATGACCAATGCCCTGTGTGCTTTACATGAATGTCAGTCCCCACTTTATCCCTCTGTACTTATTTATGCTGCCACATCATGACAATGGAATATGCTATCATTAAATTGGTTTTGGTATCCCTTACCAATGTAAAGGGTTACAGACAGGCAATAATGATCTAATTTATCAGTGCATTCCTAATTTCGCATTTTATGTTGTTGCAAAATAAATATTTACATGTGAATAAACTTAATGGTTAAATAAAACACATTAAACTTTTTTTTTTCTGGTCGTTTTTGTTCTGAGTACTGCCACGGCCACATTAGACACAATTCCCCAAAAAGTCTATTTCCTTCACAGTTACACAGTTACATAAATGTAGAGAAGTTCAAAGGGATAAGAACTTATGCAAGCCTCTGTAGACCGAGGCTTTTCTGGCTGAATCCACTGAGCAAAATTAGTTAGACCCATCATATCACTTCTCTTTTCTTTGCCCCAAAGAGCCCCAGCATTAGAGCTAAAAACCTTTAAACTGCTCTGGAGACTGCAGCCCCGTGTCCTGTATTTGAGCTGGGAGCAGAGGGAGTTGTTGTAGTGGTATCAGGAGCAGGAGCAGGAGGAAGTGTGGTACAGCAACCGGTCGCACAAGCTCATCCATCACTGTCCACACTACACCTAGCCGAGCTGCCAGGGGAGGGGCTCAGCGGACACTAGAAATGATAATAGACCTGGAGCAGCAGAGGGAGCGGGAGCAAAGGTCCCCATTTACACCCCTGCAGCCAAACCAGCTATCAATCCAGCCAGCAAGGCCATCAGGAGCTGCAGTCAGGTGACATCCCAGTGACATATGGCAGTGTTCAGAGTAGGCAAAGGCATCCGTTACCTCAGCCTCCTGATCTACACATCAAGGTCCCCTCGCTGGTGACAGACAACTATATCACCTCGCTCTTGTCATATGTCATCAGCAATTTGACCCCCTACCCACATATTGACCGATCGCCTTGACACATCCGGACTAATTGACGAGTGCAAATCAGGCATCAGAACGCTGGAGGCTGCAGACTTGGCCTGTGGGAGTCAGCTGAGCTGGATTATTTTGAGTGACAGCTTGGACAACGGGGTAACAGATTGTATGGGTGTAGTCCAGTGAAGTTAGGGCTAAAACATCAACACTAGCTGTCACAGCGTCAGGCAGAGAATCAAAGACTTACTGCATTATATGGGCAATTAAACACACAGAAGGGAGTACTGTCAGACTGCACATGAGCACGGCTGTCAATATGTTCCTGATTATATATCTGGGGAAGAACCAAGGCCATGCTAATAATCAGGACAGTACCATGAATTTACTCTCACATTTTTACAGTATTTAGTACTTCAACAGTTTTACAAACAACATATTTCTATAATTGGTAAAAAGAAACTGAATCCTTCATTTTGCTCCACTGACATGTAAAGTCTCAGAGTGTGATTGAAACTGGACTGTTGCCCAGCATCAAAAACATTTCCTTACATTCTTGCTTCTTTTTGTACAGTTTTCCCACAAAACTACCTCCCACTGACTGGCAGCTCTATGGATCACAAAGCCAGGGCTTTTCTATGGTAACCGATGGGACATGAGTCAAAGTATAAAATCAAATGATCAATAGCTCTATTGACAAATGTGGCTCCTGCAGCACTATGTGCATCGAGTCAGCAGATTCGAGGAGGAACAATGATAGAACAACAATCCGTGTCATGTTATCTGTGAGTTTAAGTATGTTTAGGTTTGCAGAATGGTTGGGGCATAAATGAAATGGCTGAACCACCTGATTTTGCCTTTTCAAACTGGACAAAAAAAAAACAAAAAAAAAATGGTCTAAATCACACAGCATGTGTTAAAGGATAGATGCTCCAGAAATAACAGAGCAAACTATTCAAGTGTTGTTAACATATAATTTAATGAGCCATTATACATACATTTTAGACAAAACATGCCCTTTTCTATTTAAATGACACTTCATTTACGAACACCAACGCTGTCAGCCTCGACTTAGAATGAAACATTTACCAACTGCTGAGAGTTGGTGGGAACTGTGCCAGTGTTTGTAAGAGTTGTTAGGCCTAAACTTTTCAGTGATTTAAACAAAAATTCTGATGAGCTCAGTTAATACTGGAAAAAAGGACAACTCACTTTGATGCTAACCTATTACTCTGGTTGAGCACACTCTGTTATTGTTGTCAATGTTTTCTGCACAGCCACAAAGGCCAAATATTTTAAAAACAAATGAAATTTATCTTGTGATCAGCTCTCTCCTCCTTGTACAGATGATACCGATTGATAAGAATTGACTCCTGTGTTATTGCATGGACTTGTACTTCTGTTTGGTTATCCCTTGTTTTGAAAAATTGCAAAACTCAGTGACATATAAGTAAAAAAAAAAATCAGAAGCAGCAACAACAACAGCTCTACCACTGGGGGTACAAAAATAATACATTAGTGCATTAAGCACTCTGAAATTATTATTCACCAAAAAATGATGTTGAATCTGTGAGACTAAGCCTAGTTTATACTTCTGACTCCACACTGAAGCTTCACCACAGGGGCTGTGTCCATTTGTTCTACTCCAGCAAAAGGCAGACAATGTCATCTGTGTGTTCAGTGGATGGTACATTTCCATACCCACAGCGTTTCTATTTTTTCTCTCCTTTTTTTTTTTTTTTTGCTTTAGCTTGTGTGTTGCAAGTTAAAGGCTTGATATAGACTGTGAAATTTGTGTCATATCTATCATGAATCAACTCAACTGCAAAAATGTTGAGGTCTCCTTCCAGCTAATCACATATGTGGGTTGAATTTATTATCACCGAAGTGAAGATGTTGCAGCTAATCTCAAATGTTGTGGATACTTTTGTGTTTAAAAACCATCAGAGCAGTTAATGCCGTGAAAAAGACCTTGAGACAGAAAATATAGCCAGGAAAGTCAGCTGCTGCAATCCTTTCTGAGTACGTTACCCACCCTGACCTCAAAAACACGAATAGAATAAGATGTCAGTGTCTATGGCTTGGACATTTTGGCTTCACTTTTGCACAACAGGAGTAAACAGAGACATGTCATCCATTATCAATATAGTCAGTGGTTTAATTTAATCATTAGAGGAAATACAGTAGAAGAGAAATGCAACTTTGCTAACAGTTACTTGGTTGAACAACACAGTCTGGAAAAAGAATAACACCACCTTTAGAGTGGTCACAGGTAGTTAAATATACCTGTAGTGCTGTAAGATACAAATACAATCAGCAGAAGCAGAGGCCTTGCAGTCTGTTGTGTTCTCACCTTCCATGACAGTGTGCAGATTATTTACGCCCAGCAGAACAATAAAGTGCAGACTAATTTATAGGGCTGTGATTTGTGAGAGTGCTGAGTCATACCTGGTGACACAGTCTTGATCCGGATGGGATGCGGGCAGGAGCTGAGCACACCCCGGACATCTCCTAATGTCATCCCTAATACCGGTGTTCCCCCAATCTCTATAATGATATCGCCTACTGTGAGGATGCCTCCCGGAGCCGACGTGACGAATGGAAACTCTCCATAATCTGCTCCTCCACCGATGGCGATGCCCAGCTCACCTGACGAGCCCAGCAAAGGAACAAAGCTGTCTTGCACCTTTGAGCGCCAGTGCAGCTTCTTCACCGCTGTTTTAGACATGGCGAATGAGCTGGGGAGAAAAGGAAATACAATCAGAGGGTGAACAGAAGGTGTGAGACCATAATATGGTGGGGAGAGAAGTGCCAATTGCATAACAGCTCCAGGAAGATCCTGTGGCTGCAGGCAGGAGGTTGTTTTGTTATTTAACCTTTGTCAGTTCAAGATGCTTGAGGTCTGCAGAGCTGTTTTGTTTCACATCCTAATTCAGTAAAAGTCAAGAATAACTGAAGCTTCAAAAGTTTGTGTATGTTCTGTAAGAGTTGGAATAACAAAACCATTTCTTTGTTTCATGCAAACACACTCTACAGCACAATGCATGACTGTCCAACCAAAAGAAATTCAGAGACAGTCCCTCCTGTTCACTGCACTTGCTGGAGGCTGACGTTGTGTTTTCATGTAAACACAGGAGTTAGTGCACATTCCAGCACATCTTGTGTCACATGGGAAAATCTGGTTTGCATTCAATAAAGGTGCAGGTCATTGAATAGCACACAGGCATACACAGGGAGGATGAAAAACCTGTAGCTGTTCCATCAGTGAACCCAGAGTCATTCATTCATCTATGCATAAGGCTTGAACAGAAAAATAGATTTTAGTGTATTTTTTTACAGAACAATAAACAATAATCCTATTTGTTTGCACCCCAGGACACATTCTTCTATTGTCTGTTCAGCTGAGGTCTGCCATGGCATGTTTTGTGTAGTGATTAAAGAAACAAATGCTGCTAAGGTGACAAGTCATACACTTAAAGTGTGAAGCAGAAAATAATGTATGCTCTGCTGCTTTGTGTTTCCTGGGGAGCAGCTGGGTGAGTGTATGAGGGCTAAGGACGTAGCTGACATGGTGAAGATTGGTTTGAGACAACAGTGACTTGACAGCTGCTTTGTCCAGAGTGGGCAGGCAGAGCTCCTCTGACAGTATCAGAGCAGCACTATCACCTTGACACAAAATGCAAAAGAGAAGCACCAGGTAGAGGTCCTGAGAGTAAAACAGCAACCTGACATGAAGATTTTAGAGCGGGATAATTTCACATTACATAGAGGAATGTTGAGCATAGAGAGCGGCTCAGTCAAAGATGAAACTGACTCTTATGGCTGTTCATTTAACTGAAAACCAAAAACAGTGAAGATAGACTGGCTTCAAGCTCGTTAGGATCATTACATTTACTTGGAATACTTGCCATTGTAGTCCCTTAGCTCAGTCTTCTCAATGATAGTTATGAGTGTCTCCCATTTCTCATGAACCATAAAAAACATCAAAGACTCTACTAACAATTCCTGATTTCTATGTAATGCACACTTTAATGTAAGCTCAATCCCTACCTTCTACAGGACATAATCCACCTCTGTACCGTCCTGTTTGGATGCCATTGGATGTCAACATTTAGGGCATCAATCACACAACAAACTCTTGCCCTAAATATCTAGTTTTAAAGGAAATAACTTCAGGTTCAGAGCCCTTACAGACGGGGTAGTTTGTTAATTTTCAGGCTTTATCTAACTCTCTGCTATTACTAGTTTTACACGATTAAGAGTAAAAATTAAATCTATTTAACTCACACTGGTGTTTAGAGCCCAGCACTCAAAATAACAAGCTATGAAACATGGCCATATTTCTTGGTCCTTGGATCTAATCAAAGTTTGGAAACCTTAAAAAAAAAACCTTCTAAAACATTCACCACTTGTTTGGTCATAAATTGAGTGGATCGCATGTGCCTCTTGGAACAAGCTGTTAGCAGCCTGTAGCTTCAACCTGAGATGGCTCCAAAACAAATTTACATCAAAATTTAAAACTTTGCACATACTTCCTTATTATTTGTTTGTACAACACACAGGAAATTGTAGTAAGCTTGGGTTTCTTTCAGCTTCTCTTGTATTTATTGTTGAGTTTTATGTATCTTTAAGTTCCATCTGAGGCCAAGCCTAAAAAGTTTTGTTTGTATTTACATTTATATGCACAAACAGTATATTTCTATACATTAAAAAGACATTGGTTACTTGAAATGACTCGCTGTAATTAGTAGACTTCAAAGGTGCAGTTTACTTTATTTTTCACACCTTTTGGCACGACCAGATAACAGTTTCACCCATAGACTGCATAATAGATAGATGTAGTCTCGGTGACTTTACCCATCTGTTTCTGAAGCAGAGTTTTGAATCAAAACAGCTGGCGTGGCCATATTGGAAATGGGACAGGTGATGGGTCTCTACATTAACAGCTCCTGGGCACCCGTCAGTCACGTGAGCTGAGCTGTGCCTCTGATTGGGCGAGCTCGTGTTCCTAATATCTGCCAAACTGCCAAGTTAGTAAAAAACGTTCCCTGACCATACGGTGTGTGCAAAATTAGCAATTCAGACAAGAGACAATATTTGTACCAGGCTGTAAACATGTTAATTTCTGCTCTGAAAACAATTTTTTTTGGCTTGGCATATATGTCACATTGTCTCTTACTTTTAGACTGGTGTTTGCTGCTTGGCTTTACCACTGGAACTAACCTGGGCAAGGCCAACTATCACCAGGATGTTTAATAGACAGACAAAGATAGGAGGGTCTAAGTCTCTGTATCTCACCAAACAACGGGAGCTTAAACATATGTAATTTAAACTTGTATGAAGTGTAAATTTATGTAGTCCTCATGGACTGATCTCTCGCTCCATTATGATCAGGAGATTAGCTTTATGACATGACAAAGACCAAATCCTCTTAGCCAGTTTGAATCTTTCATGGCCTTCTGCTGGCTGGGGGGCTTCATTCAGTGTAACACCCCCAGCAGCTCAGGCAAGAGCACCTCTGGGTCCTAAGGTCTGGCAGGCCTAACGAGACAGAGCAAGAGACAGGCAGAGTACAACTAATCCTTTCTGCTTGAACAATCACTGGACAGGCAGATCTGACAGAGATCCTCTTTCTTATCCTCTCCCCTCATGCCAGACCAATAGAGGGGTCTTTGGTGGGTTTACAGATGAACAAGGGAGGAAGAGGGAAATGGAAGGGGATTAAAAGGGCAAAAGGAGAGGTGAGACAAAACGGAAATGTGTAAAATAAAGATGGACACTGTATTTTTGTCAAAAATTCTGACAGCAGGATTTCAGTTTTACCAATCCATTTCTTTTAGGAAGCAAACACTGGTAGAATGTTATGGAATGATGTGCAGATTTATATCGAACCCTAAAGGCAGAGTTTGCAGGAATTTTTGCTAATTTTATTTGTTTACACCCAACACCCAAACGGGGCTCCGCCTCCATAGCTCAGCATGCTCACTGCCACTGGTAGTAGCTAATAGCATGGCTAGCAGTCGCAGCTTTGTGCAAACGCCATAGACAGTAAAAAAAAAAACAGTCCAGCGAGCACCTGCAGCATCGGGAGGGAGAAACTAAAGAGCCGTACACCTGTAGGTAAATAAGGTATGCTGCAACAATTGTGGCATTTTTCTCTGTGTTCCAGCTGCTATGTCACTTGCTATCATCAACACACAAAGTCACTTGCGCACTGAGTGTGCTTTGATTGTGTGATTGGCTTGTCACCATGCAAAGCCACTCCTACTCTACGCCCAGGAATGTCCTGAGTCAGCTAAAACATCACTGTAACAAGCAGAGGAGGGGGTCTAAGAGCGAGTGAGGCAGACAGACACTGACACCAATGTATAGAGGCCCATAGATGACAACTGAGCAGGATTATTCCTGTAAAAGTCAACATTTATTTATTTTTGGAAAATGCTGCCTTCTCTACAATAAAAGTGAAGTAAGTAAACCAGTAGAACATGCATATTTTTAAGTAAAACTGTTCCTATCAGATTCATCATTTGCTGGTAATTGTTTTCTGCAAAGTAAAGGCTCAGAAAACAGCATCAAATACCTTTTTTTTCCCATTTTTGTAGAATGACTAACCCTTAGATATCTGTTTTTAGTTGATGTAATATCTCTTAAGTTGTGGTTCACAAAACTCAATAAAAACGGGATACACTCCCAGATTTTTATGTGGGACTGCTCCTATGTTTATTTTTTCCCCCAAATGTCATGAATCATGAATAAATTGCTTTTTTTTTTTTTTTAACAGAAATCACTGTGTAGTCTCATTTTAGCCTTTAGCAGATTAATGTTGGGGAAATCGTGCCACCAGGCTTAGCAACTTCTCTGCCACTAAAAAGTGTGTTTTTGGAGGACAGGTTAGTAAAGAATTAATGTAAAATAAAATAAAAACATGTGACATTGTATTTATATTTATATTTACTTTTAAACCAGAGTTCCAAGTAAAGCAGGGTCAATAATAAATTTATTTTTTATATTCTGACAAAAGTTGAAGGATAAGTCGGAATTCTGCCTTTTTTTCTTCAGATTTCAAGGATTAAAGTCATGCAAATCATTTGAATAGAGAATCCAGTTTGTTTTATTTAAACTGGCTTTTGTGGTCATTAAGTTTATTAGCACAGTCTAAGAAAACACAATGAAACATGAGGGGCTTTTTAAACCTGTATGTCTAAACCTGAAAAGCTCAACACTTCATCCTTTGCCAAACACTGCCCCCAGTCCCTCACTCTCTACCCCACTGTGAAACCTTCTGCAGTAACATTGTCAACCTGCTTCCCAAAGCCAGCCTGCCATCCATCCTCCCACACAGAAAACACACTGGTACAGCTTTCGCAAAGTGAGTTGTTAAAGGGGGGATATAAACAAAAAAATCAACTCTTTCTATCAAATCTCAAACAGAATAATTCCCATGTGAATGAATCCAGAATAATAAATAGATAAGCCGTTAGTCTCTTCATGCTTTAAGATTTCTTAGAATTTCTCAGCAGTTGGCTGTAATGATTAAAATGCTAAAAATAAAACGACTCATAGGTCTGGGGTATTATCCTGTCCTATTGGGCAGACACAGTCACACTGTGTGTGCTTGTGTGTTTATATTACAGGCATGGAAGATGAGCAGGTTGCTCACGCTGTAGCTGCTGTCTTGACCTCGTGCGTCTGACAGGGGTTTAATGAGCCACAGCCTGTCAGGTTCACTGACGCTCGGACACGTTCCGCCGCAGACACACCCTGACACTGCTGTGCTCACTCCCTGCTGCTGGTGTTGATGCCACAAACTAGCCCTGTCCGCTCATCTGACTGTGTGTACTTCAAACACAGGGTTTAGGTAATCATTGAGTCTAAGGGGAAAGGCTCTGCAGGTGACGAAGTGATCTGATCAAATCAAAGAGGTGTGTACAAATCTAACTCAGCACATACAATTAAATAATCAAGACTTAAAAAAATACAACTTTCTATGTTTAACTGGATAGAATTCTGTTTCAAATGTGACAACAAACTGATAAAAATTAAATTAAATTAAATTAAGCCCTCTTTTTCTTACAAGTTGGTTTTTCATTAGTTACTAGACATTAAAAAGTGGGTCTTAAGTCACATTTCACAATGATCGACAGCTGAAGTCCACATGTAGGTTTTTTTTTGTCAGTACTAGAAGAATACTACAATCAAGCGAGATTAGACTTTGGAAAGAAAAAAGATTTTTTTTTGATGATTTTTTTTCCTTTATTCTTTATGAGACACAAAGCGTAGAAGTAACTGCAATCTACTCAGTTGCTGCAGGGATTACTTTTAAAACAAGCTCAGGGTGGGAAAAAAGAATGTAAATGGTAATGAATGTCAGCTCAAACCATTTTTGAGATTTTCAGTGTGAACCAACTGGTGGACCACCTACAAATCCACAGAGCCCTGTATGTGACAGCTTGTATAGAACTCCAGATGAATTATAAATCTTACAATAAATGTGATATATCCACTGTAGAGGTCACACTTTACAGATTCAAGGATATCTAAGCCTATAAAAAGAATGCTCAATTGAGATTTCTGACCTTTAGGTCAGGAAAGAGCTGACCGACACAGATCCCGTTTCACTGACTTCTCCCCTCCACCAGAGACGCGTTCAGAATCTCTAAAGCCTCCTACCACAACCTTTCAGTGTAATTTCAAACCACAGCAATCTGTCAATGGCAAAACACACACACACACACACACACACACACACACACACACACACACACACACAAACAAACACACACAAACACACACAAACACACACACAAACACACTTGACTTCCGAGCTATTCTTGGAGACTTTTTTTTCTTTCCTCACCATTTTTGTGTAAAGCACAAAGCAAAAGCTTGGGGCTGTTGTGACTCTGTGTGGCATGAACAGCTGCGCCACATCGTGTTTTCTGGTTGACATATGCCTTTTAGCTCTGAATTGCATAAACTCATGCTTGTTTTATCCAGAGAATGCTCACTGTTCTTAGTTAATTAACCTTAAAAGTTACTTTTTTCTCTCTAAAAGAGGGAAAACTGTGATTTAAGCTTCAACTTAGACTAAACACCCAAGTGCAGGGGTGATAATGATAAGATTTAAGGTCCTGTGCTTTTAATTCTTCCCAGTGATTAGTCTTAAAGCGCCGGGGCTATTTTATCCCGACGGCTTGCAGTCTGGAACAAAATATCTTTATTACAGGACAAATTAGCAGTTATTCCAGGTTGGATCTCTGAGGTGATCATTTATTAAAGTTACAGAGATGAGTTTTGCAGTGGAGCTCAATTATTCAAAGTCAACTTGAAGCAACGACTCAAGGACGTGAGGGAATAGCACTTGACATTGGGATGCAAAGTGTCTTCAAAGACCTTCAGGAAAAACAGGGCGTGAGCAAAACACATCAATTAAGATGAGTAATTGAATTGTGAGTAAAAAGTCACTCTGGTGTAGGTACACATCATGTCTTAGAGGATTTTTTTTTCACCGAGGACACAAAAAGTACTTCTTCAACCGTATGATGACTTTCACTCTGGCAGCTAAAGCACCATTTCTGATAGATCCACTCCGTATCAGTAACATTACTGAGGCTCTGTGGGGTGAGCAGTGACTGTCAGCTCTCGTGATCCTCCCGGTGCTCCTGATGTCTATCTAGGTGCCGGCCCTCATCCCCATCAAAGCCGTCTCTCAGCTGGTAGATCACTCTCTGACATAATCGGCTTTGACCACAGACTGGAGTTCGAGAAACTTCTCAGAAGATAAGAAACTTTTGAACACAATCAGCTTTTGCAGTGAGATGTTACTCTAATTCAGCTCAGTGTGAGGATCTTTTTCCAAATGTCCTCATAACTGAACAGCTTTTCTGAAGCTGCCTGAGCAGCAAAGGCGAGTTTGCGCCTATGAAAGCTTCTGTCAGTTTGATTTGTTTGAGCCATGCTCGTTCTGCTGTCCACGTTGTGTTTCCGCTCTAAATGAGATCTACCATAATAAAATTAGCCTGCTCAATTAGCTCAGCTAGAATGCTCCATGAGTTCATGAGATTGTATTTGGTATTTTATGCAGTCAGAGTAAAAAGTTCAGGGCAGCTGTCTTTCTCAAAAGCATTTTGATGGACTGACTTTGTTTTGTCAGCTGCAATGTGACCAGGCTGCCAAACAGGTCCATTTGTTTGTTTGTCTGCAAACACACTCAGAGAATAAACAAGTAAAACACAATTGAAGTTCTCTATAAGCTAGACAAGAGTCAGCAAGGTTAGATCAGAATTTCTACTGAGCATGTGCATGGATGCTGCACATGCTCAGGTAAATCAACACTGGCAATCCATACTGAACCCTACGGTAGAAAATGTACTTGAGATGAAGAAATTTATTATGCTTATTTAGTACTGAGCAGAATATTGCTAAAGGTAAGTAAGTGATGCATAGTGTAAAATAAAATGATAAGATTACTTCCAGGTTCAAGTTTCTGAGTTATGTGGATTTTCTGTGTTTTCAAAATACAAGAACCGCTTGAACTTTTTAAAATTTCTATTTCCATGTCAAAAATCCTCCGGACTGCTCGGTATAAAACCTGTATACCTAGCCTGGGAACACAATTTTAAGCCTGATTTTTAAGCCAATTTTTTTTTTTATTCACACACCAGAACAGCGTATGAAGTCTTACAGGGTAATGCTTTCCACAATCAAACGCTGCTGGCTTGCACTTACTGGAAATCGCAATCTCACCTCACAATGGTTTACAGGTGGTCCTCTGCAATTCAGTGATTACTACCATCAACCAGCATTCAATCAGTTCCCACCCCTTCCTCTATGTAGCTAATATGGTGACCACTAAGTCTCAGAAGTGTTCAGCATGTCACACTCAACTTTTTGAACGTTTTGAGCGAGCCAGCTGAAAAATTAGAGTGCACTGTGTTTTCCTTGACTGTCAGTGTCAACGTGCTAATGCACAAAAATAGTAAGTGTAAGTGCAGAAGTATGGGATTCGGAACACAGCAGTGGTCTCATCAGAGTCAGCACAGTGGAAAACACAGAAAACACTGTTGCAACATGAGTAGCTTTTTGACTTATGTTAAGTCATTTTGGTCCTACAAAACCTTTGAACACCCCTGCCATTATTTAAAATGATCAACGTGAGAAGCTCTCATGACAATAATGTGTCATGGATTATGCTTGATATGCTTGCTGGGTCCGTGTGCTCCTGCATAAAATATACCATGCTGAAGCATACCTCTTAGAAGTGTGCCAAAGCAGAGTAGTGTATTGAGCATGAGCATGGTTCACTTGCTGTTGCACTGACTAAAAGAGATGGACATAAGGGTTGAAATGTGCTTAAGCACGGTACGGATGGCTGGTGTGACTGTGCTCTGAGTTATTAAATATGGAGGTAAACGTGAGTTGGAGTAATCTCAAGTTGAGACTACAGACTGTTTTAAACATTTGTTGGAAAAAAAAATCACTTGAAGGGTACCGCTATGGCCTGGTGGTTCAGGTTGTGCACCCTATGGGCTAAGCTTTTGAGCAGGCGGCCTGAGCTTGACTCCCACCTGTGTCACTTTTCCCGCAGTTTCCTAATCTTTCCACTGTCTTGTTCTCTCTAATTAAAGGCATAAAAAGCTCCCCAGTACAAAAAGTGGTGTGTGGATGGGTATGAATGTGTCAGCTAAAACTGCTGGTTCCCCACAATGGAAGTCCGTGCCATGAGTGCGTGGATGTTGTGAGGATTGGTGAAATAGATTAGAAATGTAAAAGTGCTTTGACTGGACAGGCAAATTAGAAAAGCGCAATATAAGCGTTGATCTGTTAGATAAGAAGCTGAAAATCATGTAAAGCTTCTGAGAGTTATCAGAAAGACAATGAGAGGCCTGAAAACAGGCTTTATATGCCCCACTTAAACATAAAAGCAGCAGGAAGACAATCTTTTTAAACGGATATATCTCTTCTCTGACATGTAAATAAAGAAAAACAGGATGTACAATTCAACTCTATCTTGTCTTGTTTGCTACACTTCCACACACGGTCTAGATGATAACATCTTGTGTGAAAGCAGGTATTCAGTGCAGCCTGCAGGATGTCACTGTAACCTGCACTGAGGCACACTGCTCCTAATCTGTCTGCATCCTCCCACTGGTGGTGTTGGAGGTGAGACAAGAAAGGCATCTTAAATGACCGCTGACCTGTAATTCATCTATTTTAAAAGGCTGTGGAGTGGCAGACGAAAGAAACTAAGAACGCACAGGAGCGTTGTCCCTGCCTGATCTCTGGGTCTTATCTGAAATCCGTGCCCTGACCTCTTCTAGCGAATATTTACACTAAAACTGTGCGAGCAACGTGGGGTGCAATAAAGCTCCCTGATGCTCACTCGCTACCAAATCTAGGGCACGAGAGAGCTCGACACAAAACAGACAGCAGAGACAGATTTAAAAATAAAAGATTAAATGCTTGTGGGTTGCAAAACACAAAATGTCTCCCTCTATCACACACGCACGGAAACACTTCACTCATTATAAAGTATACATGAAAAAGCTGATAAGAACACAGGGAAGAGAAGTCATTCTTCACCGCACGCTATTGATAAATCCACAATCTATTCCAGAGTGTGATTTGATACCTAAGCTCCTCTGTGTTTATGTTGACTTAGTGTAAGATTAAGAGTATTGCGAATTAAAGTGACACCCATACACACACACACCTGATATTACAACACAAGCTTAGTGATGTCCTCTCATACAGACAGCAGTATCTGTAAACGTCAAAGGATCAAGGCCAAGGCAGGGGGGTTGCATTAGAGGGGAATGTTGTGTACACACTGCTCTTCTGAGGAGCTCTACGGCTGCAGCAACAACAGGTCATCTTACTCAATCTGCCAGGACGCATTACAGTCCTCGCTGCGATCAGAGATGAACCCTCATCTGGAGGAGGGAGCAGTTTAATTAAACAGAGCAGATCACTGTCTCAACAGAGATGACGGATAAGAGAAATGGAAAAAAGAGGGAAGATATTAGGTAAAATTGTACAGAGAACGATGCCGAAAATAGAGCTGGAGGCAGACTTGAAGGAGACAGGACGAATAACATTGGAGCAAACACAGAATTGGGTGTGGTAACCTTATAAAAAATAGCAGAAATAGTAATAACAAAATGTTTTATTCATGAATAAAAAGGGGGGGAGGTTTAGTTCACTATAATGAGCATTTTTGTGAGGTCGCAGCTCGGTAACCTGAGCAGGACTTTGTGTATGTGTGTATGTGTGTATGTGTGGTTGTGTGTGTAAGAGAGATACTGCTGATTCAGTAGGGATGGGTGAAGGTGACCCTCGCCTGCCTGTCTCACCACCTGATATTGATCCCAGTTGTCCAACTCACATCTGACTCAAGGATACATGGATTCATTGCCGTCTTGACATTTCAAATATGGCAGAGTGTAAATTGTAACTCCTCACACTATCATTGATTAGTTATTGATTTGTTCCCTCAGTCAGAGTCTAACCACTTAACTGAGGCTTATTCTTTCCAAATTGAATCTCAGTGCAAATAGGCGGAGTGGTGAGTATTAGCAAGAATAAGGCCATACCAATATGTATCACAATCCACGGGGTGATAACTCAATGTTGTGATAGTGTAAGCAAGGCCATGTTTGTCGTATCCCCTATGACTCAGCCTCCCCACAGCTTGGGTTCTTGAGCATTTTCTGTCTTATTTCACAAGGATATCTTGGATTTGAAGAGTAACAGATAGTCCAATAGACAAAGGTGAAACAGTAATCCAGACTAATCCATCGGTTTTGGAATTTAACAGAAGCATATCACAATGCTATTACCAAGTGAATCGGTTTTTCTCTATACACACAATAAACATGGACAAAGCAGCAACCTCGGGTCTTGGGAAGTGAAGCTGAAAGAAAAGCTTAAAAAAGTGCAGTTCCTAAAGTGTCCACTTGGGGTTGGCTGCAAAAGCCCCAGAAACAGCATACACACTAATTGTAAAAGACCCATTTTTACAGCAAAATCAAACATTCTTATGCTGAAGAAATGTTTTTGACCTGAAGAGCTCATTTTATAATTCTGCTGACTCTATACAGGGTGTTAAGTTTTTTTATGAGTCATAAAACTTTAGAATGTAGTGTTACAAGTTCTGCATAATTAAGTGCCAGACTTGAAGGTCAGCGTACAACAAGTAGGCTGGCCCTTCAGTACTACCACTGTGACAAAAAATAGACAAAAAAAATAATTTTCAACGGTTGTACTTTTCTGAGCCTTTATGGAGATATTTACATCCCCTGACTCAGAACACAGAAAGAATGATCACAACTTATAGCTTTGCACCTTGAATTAAGCCACGCTGCCGCTAGCTACATTTTTTTGGCCCATAACTGATTCCTGTTGCCTTTTTTTCCTTAATGATCTTTTGTTCGCCTAGCTTGCTTTAAAATTAAAACACCAAATAATCTGTAAACTGAAAATTTCAGGTGCTGATATCTTGCTAGCTTCGGGAGCGTCAGCCTCTCCACTTCCAAAGCATACTTTTTGTTTACGCTTATCAAATGGTAATTTACCTGTTCTTTTTCACTGTATAACAGTTGTTCTAATGCAGTGGTTTTTTGAAAACACTATGAAAATATCACAGTGCTTTACCCAAGCAGACACATTGTCTTTTACACAAGTAATAGCCTATGCCTTAGCAACCTCAAGTTGTAAATTGGCTACTTGCAGATTGAGAAAAAGGCTAACACTCTAATAACACTATGAAAAGAAGAATAAATGTATCCTTGATTTTCAACAGCTGCAAACCACTGAGTCTGTGTAAATGTAATGTATGTACTGCCTGACTCTGACAGAATGCTAGCCACAAAAGAAGCCGAGCTTCTAAAATCAAGATAATCTGATGCAAGCTAACAGCCACAGCCAAGTGGCAAAACACTCATTTTTCATACCAACACTCATTTTGGGTTTTATTGTATCTTTCATTATCTTAGTTTATGTTTTTATGAAAATGGTATGATGATGTGCAACAGGAAAATTCCGTTTCCAAGATTTTGCTAGCTTTAGCTTTGCTGGCAGCCTTTCTGATGTCTCAAGAAAGCCTATTTTTCACTGAAAAAACTGCTTCTTCTGCTTCTTATCTTAGCTGACATATTAATTATACAGTCAAATAATAAGGGACAAGCATATTTCAGTTGCTTATATTCCATCTGACTTGGCAAATGCCACTTTCTCTACTAAAATTGCACTGTTTTGTCATCATGATCATTTATCTAAGAACCAAATTTTCTCTTCAGCTTGGGACTATTACTTAAAAGTCGCACCCAAAGAAATGATATTGATTTAAGGCTTTTGTTTCTGAAGGGCCACTATTCAAAGTTTGGGAGGGCTGAATTAGTAGGCCATTAAATCAGATGAATAGCAAGTGAATGAATGATGCTCATTTAGGCTGAGATTTGTCAGAGGCATGAAGTGAGTCTAGCACAGCTCAAGTGTGGTAGTTTTGTTGTTGTTGTTAAAATTTCACATCAGACTCCACATGAACTGTTGAGGACTAAGAATAGAGCAGGATATAACTGCAGAATCCAAATGCAGTGGCTGGGAGCAAAGGTTTGGACCACAGATGGGGGAATGTGCCTGCGTAGCCCTGCCCTGTCAAGGGTAAACTACCATGCATACACACACATACATATCACACAACAGAGCTCACACAGACACACACACCACATGGACCACACACATGTGCACACTTTGTTTTCACCACACCTTAAAAAAGCAGCATGAATATGCATGATGCCGAAGGACAGAGGGGGTACATAATTAGACAATCAAGTAGTCCCAGCTGACGTCCATTACTATTACAGGGGAGAAATACACCTCGCTTCATCCTCCCTCTCTGAGTGGAGTGATGTTAGAGCCCAGACATGTATTTCCACTTACTGTCAGTTCAAACTTGGGCAGAGAATTGATATGAGGGGACGACAAACTCAGAATAAATGGCTTTTTTCAGAGTAAGTGCAAACCAGGAGCTGCTGAGGCCCATACGTGATGAGACAGAGGAGAAAAAGCAGTGTGAGGTCTAGGAAGCAGGAGAGCATGTGTGGATACTCAAACACACCACATGTCTCTGCTTCTCTTCCTTCCAACAAATTAATGATTCATAATAATAACAGCATAACCTTGACTGCTCTCAAAAAAAGAGCAATGTACACCATTAAGTCAGGGTCACACATCCATCACTTCAAAGCAGGGACACGCCCTAAACAAACAGGTACACACAGAGAAACACACTCACAGAGCTGTCACACTCAAAAGCATGTTCATTCGAGTCATGAGTGCACACACACCAAGATGGAAACTGTAGTGCATTTTGAAAGTCAGAGTGGCCTTATTATGGCAACATGGGTACAGGTGCAAAGAACATGTGCTATCTTTTTCCCGCAAGAGAAAAAAGGGTAAAAATTACATCCTGGATACAAGAATAAAAAAATCAGAACAAAGTTTTCAAACCCAAGAAGCAGCTCGCTGGATTACACACACTTTCACAAGCACATGCATGACCACCTGCTGTTGGCAAAGGTAAACTTCAACAGTGAAAATGAGACTTATCCCTAAAATCTGCCACCATCATCACTCTCACACACTGGCTGAGTAGTTTACATGCACACACACACATCCACTGTGCCTCTCTATTTCACACACACACATAGGGATACTTGGGTTACACACAACAGAGTCTCAAATTTCTCATATTTAGGGAAATACTGACCTGCCCTGGCGCTGACACACACACATCCTCTTCAAGCAGTTTAGCCTTTCAAAAAGGATCCGTTTAAACGCGTCTATATACATTGACCTGGCTGAGGTTAAACACTAAGCATGCACTTTAATAGTAGAATATTTCTCGATTTAAAAAAAATAAGAATGAGCAGTTTGGTGAGTATTGTCAAAAGCAGCGTGGGAATGTAAGTATCGTATCCCAGAGAAAGTCAACGAGAGGCGATGCGCACGGCTGACGGGATATTTGGACAGTGATGCTCTCAGAGCTGTGGGATCTTGTAGAGAGAGAGAGTGAGGGAGTGAGAGAGAGGAGAGGAGAGGGAGAGGCAATAATACACACACTCGTGTCCACACATGCACACACAGACACACTATCAGGCAAATCTGGCACTGGACGGTTTAAAAATCAGCATCTGCTGCACTGCTAAAGGCAAACAACGCGATGGATAAAATTCAGATATGACATCCCGTTTAACTTAAGATGAGTATCAAGTCTTTGCACATTGAAGAATAAGTGCTGCACTTGCTCCTTACCTTCATGTCCGCGTCAAATCCCTCCTTCTAATCCTCGTTGGACAGATAACGGAGGTTGCTTAATTACGCTTTTATTTGTTGGATTATTCCAGCGCAACAATTAAGCGAACAGACAAACGTCGATAACGTCTGTGTGTCCGAGCAGAGGTGCCATTGAACTGCAGTCGCAGTGCAATCAGAGCGTCAATTGCCGAAGATTAGATCAGATAAGATTGGATGAATCCTGGGGTTTCCACGAGAGAGTGTGCTCAGGTTGAGGTTCTGGCCTCCAAAAGGCACTTTAAGATGAAAGAAACAGCGACAGAAGGCACATGGGAAGGTTATCTTGAGAAGTTAAGGAGCACGAAGGGGAGGGAATAAAAGAGTTAAAAGTACCGCCCCTTATTATTCCCAGCCTGTACCTGCATCAGCAGCATCACTTTTCGCTTACGAGTTACAACCTGGATTTAAAGGCGTGAGAACACTATCACAAATCGGGTTAAGTAAAGGAAATTACGTGTGTTAAGTGACCATTGGCAATTAATCACGATAATAAATATGAAAGGTGGAAAGACTTAGAATAGAATAGAATAGAACAGAATAGAATAGAATAGAATAGAATAGAAATCTTCTATTGATTCTAAACTGAGAAACCGTAGTAACAGCAAATGACAAAAAATGACTGAGTCAGTGGAACAAACAGATACACACTCAATACATAAAAAACAGAATTTGGGAAACAGACATTTATACAAAAATTTAAATGAACATATCAACAGTTTAAAAAAAGTAAACATCAAATACTGAATTATCTTAGATGTCAGCTGAATTTACAGGCGTAAAACTTTGCTTGAGTTAAGAGACAGGTTTGAAAAACATGGCGGTGACAGACGTACTTGCGTAAAAATATGATGTTACAGGCTGGGTAATTAGCCAATGCTGTTAACTTCAATGTGGGTACTATTATCATTATTTTTTCACTCAGTGAACTAATCATGGATTATCGTTATTGGGGAACAATAGTTGTATTTTGAAAGTGGTATTGAAAAAGTGTCTTTCACTTGCATCTTTTTGAAGAAACAAGCAAAAGTATCTGGGAGGAAACAAGGACACAAATGCAGGGTACGCAATATGTTAAAAGATTTAAAGTAAAAACAGTTACCTCGAAAAACTGTAAAACGAATTGAAAAATACTATTTTCGCTGTTACCCTCTTCAGACCTGAGCTTTTGTCTGGTGTGCATTTTTTTTTAATTTCTCCTTGCTATTTGAGATAGGTAAGACCTAGTAAGAATAAAAACTAAATTTGGCCTCTGTCCTGTAATTGCGTTTTAGAATTAAGAGTTAGCTATTTTTTAAATTATTATTATTATTATTATTATTATAAGTGGTATTGTTTTTAACCACACTGTTTTTTTTCACTGATTGGTGTTAAGTTGTGAACTCACCAAAAGATGACAAGGGAACAGTCTCTAAATGTGGCAAATAGATGAAAGTTTTAAGAAATGCTACATAGTTTCATTTTATGATGTTCTTTTCCATTTTCAATCAAGACTGCATGTAAACTCTTTTACATCAGTTTATTTGGTTTATTTGTTTAACATTGTTTCATTTTTTGAAACTACTTACAATTTTATTGCTCTTTTGATGCTTTATCTAATTCCTAACCTGTTTTGATAAATATGTTGAATAGGTGTGCATTGGTTTCTTCTCTGTATCTTTTGTATGTTTTGCCATTGTTCTATTTTTTATTTTTTTTTATTTTTTAACTTTTTATTCTGTTCTCCATCACTTCAAGATTATTTCACGAAATATTCCAAATCAATGGCTGGCTGGTTGATTGTTTGAATGATTTATTATAAATAATTTTGATTTTGGAATGGCACCAGAAATGGAAATGAAAATCCCACAAAGTCTACGACAAATCCCGACAGAGCTAACCTGTGGTTTTACCATTGATCTTAATGCATGACGGGAATTGTGGTAGCTTAAAAGAGTTCAATCGGTTCAATCTGAACAACTGCTACAGAAAAAAACTACCACTACCAGAATGCTTTGCAGTTGCTTCTTCACAACTACCAACAATGGCGTCGCTTACAGACGATACAGGTGCCTCCACTCCGGTAGCTTCTGGGGACAAGGGAGAGAGGAAAGCCGCGGCTGTGTCGTTTGGTTTCACAAAAACAGTCAGCAAGTTTAAACACCCGACCGGAGAAACTGCGGTTAAGAATGAAGAAAAGGATTATTTGACTGGAATTGACCGAAATGAATTGCAAAGGTGGGCTTCGTATGCTAATGCTAACTAGCACTGGCGTAACAGTTACGTTTCAGTTTAATCAAAGCTCACAAGCCAGCAGTTACATTATTAACATAACTGAGTTTGTTTTAAGTGAACGCGTTGTATTTGTAGATAATAAGCTGTATTACATATAGAAAATAATAACGTCCAGTACTGTCTTGCCGGCTAGCTTGTTGACTGTTTTCTGTCCCACAGTACGAAACCATCTGAGAAGCCCAAAGAGCTCATCATTCCTCTGATCCAGAAGAACCGCTGGTACAAACATGATAAAACAGGCGAAAGTGAAGGGAGTGGAAGCAGAACACAAACCACAGCCCAGGAACAAGACTCTGTGGATTCCCAGGCTGTAAAGGAACTTATTGAAGGTGGGTTTGTGCTTCAGTCAAGAGAAGTTAGAAAGCAATTATCAGCTGTCATATTTAGCTCATGCTGTATTTCCAATCTGCGCCCGTAGACTCGAGGAGGCAGCTGGAGGAGTGGCAGAATGGGCCTCAGTCTGACAGACAGCTTAACCTCAGCATCCCGTTGTTGATGCAAAACCAAGTGCCAGACGGCTACGAGGATGGGGATCAAGTCAAGGTGGATCTACGACCTGAATCTGTGAGTAGTTTTAATAAGTGTGTGACAGAAACAGTCTTTAATACAGAGCTTGGATGAAGAAATGACAGAGTTTTACATAAAAGCTGGGTTTAAGAAAGCGTTTTCTTGAATTTAGCTTGATACATTCTTAATTAAGCATTTTTTTTATCATTAAAATGTTTTCAAACATGCACCTTTTGGTCTTTGACCATTTTGTTAGAGGTATTTTGTCCAGGTGTCTCTTTTATTTTCACTTTCTTTTTGTTTGTGTCTGTTTGTTTGTTCCTGTCTCTTTTGATTCTCTGACATGAAACAGAAGAAAAAGCATTATCATCTGTTGTTGGTATCAGCAGATATTGGCATAAAAATAAACTATCAGTTACTGGACAGTAATGCACTGATATCTACTGATATATGTTGACAGAGAGAGAGTGTTAAATTGTTAAGTTTTTCTATTATTTTGCACAGAGAATGATACTGTATAACAAATGTGGTAGCAGTATGCACCATATTACTGTTCACTAATTCCAGTACAGAAGAGAGTTGTGGATCTCTGCAACTGGGTGTACAGGGAAAAAATATCAATATTGATATCAGCAATCAGCTAAGTGTGTTGTAATATTTGCATATCGGATATTGGCCAAAAATGCACTATCGTGCATTTCAATAAAGCATCATACACAGCCTCAAGAAAAAAAGAGTTTAAAATAGATGTGTCCAAATTCAGGTTTCTTCCCCTGCCGTGCTTTATGAAAACAACTCCCCCTTTATATTTTCAAAATGTCCTCTGATTAAGTATTATTATTCCCCCGTTCCCTCATGCAAACTCATGTGAATTCTTTCATCTTTGAACGTGTACTGCGTTCTACTGTTTGAGGCTTTTGTCTGTTCTGCTCAAGTGCACTTCTAAGATGTTTATTGATGAGGACATAAATTCCAGGATTGACACTATTTTTTTTTTTTGACTGGTGCCAGACATGAATAATATGATACAACCTGCCAGAGACGCATTACAGCAAGTCCATGAAAATGCCTGACTCTACATTATGTTTAGTGGACTGGCTACTTTGACTCAGATTGAAATTTGAGTGTGTGAAAGTGCTGACGGTCAACTGGCAGAGTCAATACTCATGTGTGTGTTCTCAGAGATGCGCATGCGTGTGTTTACGATAAAGAAAGGTTATGGTGGCAGACAGGCGTCAACATTCTCCCCAGAGACATGAGGGCAACCAATCAGACCACTTTTCTGTTGCTTTTCATCAGATGCCTCACCCCTGTCACTGTCATCACATATCTGCTCTCAGTCACAGTCGATGTGTCTGTCAGAGCAGGAGAGTCACGGGAAACTGGCTCAGTGTGCCCTGAGCTCATTTCAATGCGCTCTCCTCTGCTCCCAGCTCCCCTCAGAGGAGAGCCTTCAGCAGAGACAGATGAGCAGGGCCACTGCTCTGGTGAAGGGCTCTGTGACTGCTGCCTGGTGACTTTAGTCAGCTGGGGATGAGTCTGACAGCCTGGAGCCAAAAGGCTGAGTAAGACCAGCATCATAAACTGCTGCTCTGTCCATCGCCTCCAGTTCCAGGGGTCAAAGATTACATAAGCGCCTCATTTAGCCCCGACTCTATTCTGTTGATAAAACTGTAGATTCTGTATTTCTTTAGTCAAACATCTGTTTGTTATTTTCTCAGAGACAATGTTTTTTTTTTGTGTTTATCAGTCAACAGAGGCAGATTATGAGAATGTTCCCGTGGAGGCTTATGGACTCGCTATGCTTAAAGGGATGGGCTGGAGCAAAGAGGAAGGCATTGGACGCACCTTTAAACAGTGAGTAAAAACCTAATTGTAGCTCCCATCACGGTGTTGTTTATTTCCTAAATAAAAAATTATTTAAAATGTATATGCAGGTAGATCTTTGAAACCGTCTTAGTTCAATCTTCAGATTTTTTAAAAATAAATATACCATGTTATTTCACCCAAGCAAGATATATAAGCCTCAGTATAAGCACTTGAAACATGTCATGGGTATTTCTGTGACGGTTCAGTGTTTTATTTGGTAAAAAAAAAAACTTCAATTAAAATATAAACATACTGACTGATATCTACAGTTCTCAAAACAGCATTTAATATTTATAAATTTGAAGTGATTATGGGTTTAAATTCTGAATCTAAGTCGAAGTAATAACTTGCAATGACACAACAGACTAATTATGTAAAATTACTGGTAACATTTAAGTCTTGCAAAGGATCTTGAAAGTGTCTAATTTCCAGATACATGCCTGATCACAATCCAGAATTTAAGATTACTAGTGTTAAAGTAGGTTATTTTCACATACTATTTACCACCATTCCAGTTAATGAAGTGTATTATTTATAATTTTCCCCACGAGAGAAAAGATCTGTTGAATCTCTGATGAAAAGGATTTCTTGAGTTTATTTTGTAGTAATAGTGGACACTGAAGCAGGACTGTCCAAAAGAAAAAGGACTGAAGAGCTGGAGAAAGCTATATGGCACTCAGTAGTGGTCTGTTGAGACTTGAGGGTCTGTCAATAAAATGAAGAGAGAGGTTATGTTTGCTCTGCTTGGTGAGGTTGTTGTTGGTAGATGAGCACTGGTAGGACATAACCAGGATTCGTTGACATTACAAGTGAGAGACACGCTCTCGGCCGTGAGTGGTGCCATATATAGCCGGCAACTAAACTACACTTTTCTTGTCGTCAGGCTTAAAACAATAGCAGTATGTAACTGTTGATAAATTCATTAACCCTTTGAATCCGATAGAGTCCCGTCCTTACAACAGTGAGTGCAAGTGCTCATGGGAAATGTCTTTTTCACTAAAACACTAGCTTTTCCAGGTAGTCCACTCTGCCCATTTGGAGTGTCTTTTGTGAAGAACAAGTTTGAAGGATCATTTATACTGTGCTCTTATTAAGCCTAAAAGCCTGATTTACAGTGAAACAAAAAGCTTGTATCCAGCTGTAACCACGTCCTTTACATCCCACACACCTGTGTTTATTGATTAAATGCTGTTTCTCTGTCTGCTCCAGGCACGTGAAGCCAATCGAACATCAACTCCGTCCTAAAGGTTTGGGTCTTGGTGCTGATCGTTCAGCGATAAAGGATCTGGAGCCCAGCAAAAATCAGCGTCCGCCTAAACCGGGTGAGGAACGAGGGAAAGAGGAGGAGCTTGTGATGGGTCCAGGTGGCTGTGTTCTGGTGACATCAGGGGCGCATAAAGAGCTGTATGGCAAGGTCAGATTTTGACAGATTTCTGGAAAAAGTATAACTCTGTTTGATTTTCTTCCCGGAAAACCATTTTTTTTATTATTTGCATGTTGCAGATTGAAGGAGTTGATCCAGACAACGCTCGAGTCATGGTGAAGCTGGCCATTGGCAGCAAGACAGTGACGGTCAGCCAGTACGCTGTGAAACTGGTTGGACGCAAAGAATATGAGAAATACAGCAAAGACCTCAGTGAGTAACTGGAGAGATGAAGCTGAAAATTTAAGAGAAATAGAAGTGGAGACAAACAAAACTGTCATCTTAAATGCCAAAATTTCATTTGTCTGCTTTTTTCTGCTGATAATCTTTTTGTATTCAAATTATATGGTAACAGAGCTGTCAGATTGGTTTGTATGTCTAAAGCTACCATGATCTACCAGGTCGCCTGAGTAAAGCCCACAAAGACAAGGAAAGAGAGAAAGAAAAGGAGAGAGAGCGAGAAAAGGATGAACAGAGACAAGGGGAGAAAGAAAGGAGAACTAACGGCAGCGATGTGAAACACAGATCTTCAGAAAGAGACGACAGAAAAGATGAAAGAAAGAGGAAACACAGGGAATCAAGTCAAGACAGGTACTATTCAAGAAAAAGATGGGACAACAAGTTACATCTTACAGTGTTCTGTTCTTACACTTACTTTTTCTATGATTTATTTTTCTGTAGTTATCTGTCAGTGTTTTCTTTGACTGCTTAATTGTTTCTGTCTTTTTCGTAGAGAAAAACCTCCAGTGAAAGAAGCAAGGCGACCACCGGCTCCTCCCTCCTGGCTGCAGAGAGACCTAAAAGTTCGCTTCATAGACAAATCTTTCAAAGGGGGCAGATATTACAACTCAAAGGTAATGGTGCCTTGCCTACAAGCAAATTATACTTAAAGCATCCTTTTTTATATGTCAGCTCAGTGAAGTTGTTAAAGATCCACTAAATGTGAGAGAATTTGATTATACCCAGCATGTTTTTAATCCCCTTACTTCTGCATCTGCAATTCATTGGAGTGGCATCAAATCTGCTTATTATTTTGGGATTAATTTCACTCTAATCGCTCAAATAAGAGCAGTTAGATGTAGAATACTGCACATATCTTAAGCTGCAGGATTTGAAAAGTCACAGCTGTTAAGTTGAAGCTTGTTTTCCTTTTAGATGCGTGTGGAGGACGTTCTGACACCGACAACGTGTGTGTGTCGAACTGAAGAGGGAAGACTGCTAGACGGTGAGTCATGAGCATCATCTCACTCTCTTTGGTGTTTTTATCCCTAATCAGGGTTGTAGAACAAATGTGGAAAATATGTGTTGGAACTGTGCCTGTGAGCTTACATAACACATGGAAGTCACTGGGGTGGCAAAACCAAGATGCCAGGTAGTTATAGTTTCTCTTGTACAAATTACACATTGTAAATCTGCCTCTCTGGGGGCAGCTTTTATAGTAAGCAATCTTTTGTGTGCAACTGAAAGCAATCAACAAAATTAAATTGTTAAAATAATTGTTGGGCTCTGGAAAAATATCTATCACCATATCGCAGAGCTCAAAAAGAGCTTTGATTAACTTTGCTTTCTGGAGGATTTAAAACTCAAAGATCATCAAGTCATTGCCGTAAACCTTGAAGAAAAGGCAGCAAATGAGTATAAGGGACTTTTATAGCTTTTTACATGATTACTGACTAGTTTTGTCATCTTTTGTTTTCAATTTATGTGAAGTAGCTCCCACTGCAGCCGTTAAAATGTTTAAGCACTCTGCTTATAGAGTTAATGTGAGGGACCCAATAAGATGATAGAAAATAGGTAACTGTGTTCCACTGGGAGTTACTTTAAGAAACCTTTTCAAATAACCTTGTTGATGCCTTCTCTTTTTCAGATGTGAAACAGGCCATGCTGGAAACCATTGTTCCCAAAAGTGAAAATGACTCCATAATGGTTGTGCTGGGCGAGCAAAGAGGACAAGTAAGGCACTATCATCTCACCTGCAGCATGGAACCTCCTATTTGTATCATTTCTTCTTTCATTTCTAACACTAGTTTTTCCATAAATTCATTCAGGTTGGCCGAATCTTACAACGGGACAAGAACAAGTGCAGAGCGTTGGTGCAGCTTGACAGATACGAGGAGAAAGTCTTCACTTTGGATTATGACTGTATTTGTCACTATGTTGGAGCAGGAGACCCCTGATCCTTTTATTGTTTACCCCATTGGAAATGTTTTGTTACATGCAGGAATAATGAATCAAAGACTTTAAGAAATTTCAATTTTGTAATAAACCTTTGTAAATACCTATGTTTGTATGCAGTGTCATTACAACACCATTCACCATCACATAAAGACAAGCAGGATCATTTTTACAGTTATCTTTGAATTTATTAGCAAATGATGTCCAAACAGTCACACTAACAACACAAATGTCAATCTGAAGGTCATATAAAAACATATTTACACATGCTCTTCTAAAACTGAGATCTGTAAAGTAGAAATTCGATGAGAAGAATGCATGAGCTGTCATTCTGTAACTGACAAATCAAGAAATAAGCAAAGGACAATAAACTGTACAGGGTGTTTTTGTTATTTCCTCAGGGCCTGGCTCACTCCTTGGGGATTTGGTTGGCTGCGTTAGCCCTAAGTACAGCGCCAGGACTCGGGTACGGCCTCTGCTGGAAGAGAGGTCCGGCTGCAGTGGTATCTGCACCTGTCTTTGCTTCATTACGCTTGGGCAGACCGCTTGACCATGTGCCCCTGAGAAGATGAACAAACCTGTGTTAATGAGCGTTTTGGTTTTTCAATATGAAAGGGGCACTCATTTCATTTTACACTATGAAAATCTGCTCATGTGGACGTGTAGTCCTGGAGGACGCAAGGATTAAGTGGTAGAGCTGAATTGAAATTGGCATTTTGGTGCATCATAGTCATTACAGGACAAAAGACATTTTTGTGCTCGACTTCTACTGGTTGAAGAATTTATCTGACCAGGTCCTGCATCTCCAACATTTTGACAGCTTAACATTATGGAACTACTTTACCTTGGGGCATCAGAATAAGCACTTGGATCCATGGGATCCATCTCGTCATCTTTTCTACCTATAAGAAAAATGAATATGTATCATTCATGTCGAAAATCTCATAATTAAAGTTTTCTGATTCAGCTGTAAACATTACCTCTTTTGCCCTTATTGTATGGTGCCACATCCTCTCTCCTCCCCCTTCTTCTGTCTCTGTCCCTCCCTTCATCCCTCTCTCTGTCTCGTTCCCGATCCCTCTCGCGTTCCCTTTCACGATCTCTTTCCCGATCCCTTTCTCGTTCTCGCTCTCTCTCGCGTTCTCGCTCTCTGTCCGGCTTCTCAAAGGGCCTCTCGTTTCTTTCATCCCCTCCCTCTACTGAAATCATGGAGGCATGGCAAGAAAATAAACATTTTGTGAGTAATGAGCACAAGTTTATGATTACAGAAAACCATAGTGGTGATGGGACAGCACTGATTATATGCTGTCAAAAAGTGCAGACTGTTAAACCATACCTCGAGTTTTTTTGGCAGCTTTTGTAACCACTGCTGTTGGGTCATTTGGGGAAAGCCAGGCCACTAAATCTGTCTCTACATTCCAGTAATAAGGAAGACCACTGTGTGCAGAAGATAGAAAAAAAATGAAAATAGTCAAATTAGCAACATCATCAACCTAACAACTAGAATTTATTCGGTGATTAAAAGAACAATGACTGGGTAGCAGAAGGTATGTGTTGTGAGACCATGAGGATAAAACGTGCAAGACCTTCACCAATAAAGAAAAACCACAAATATGATTCAATATGACAGTAACGATTGATCATTTGACATTTAAAAACTGAACATGACACAAAACATTAAGAACCCAAGTAAATACGCACCAGGCAGGATCAAAGACTTTGTACCAGTTTGGCGGTAGATTTTCCAGTCTGGTGGCCTCATAATCTACATTGTTGTCATCGTAATCTTCTGCAATAATCTCCTCATCTACCTCTGGATGGACGGAAAGAAAGTCATTACATGAAAAATAAATGAAATGTACAGAGGGGATGCTCCTAAAGCCCTGGATTTTCTTGTAAACTGTTTCTTACTACCTTGATCTGAAGGTTTAACAATCCCTCTCTTGGCCAGACGGGCCAGCAGGGCAGGGGGCAGCGGCATCCTGGAACAGGAAGAAATAGAAAGAGATTGGGATTAATTCGTGATGCAACCAGGACGGAAATACCACAACCCCTGCATTGAACAGCTGGAGCATGAGTACACAGGTAATATCTACTGTCCACATATATGTTATGTTCAAATGATGGACTATGATTCCTCTTGACATTTGATTAGAAAATGTTTACTCATACATATTTTCAGGCTGAAGGATTCAGATGTGTCTCTTTGCCACACAAGAAATGTGGTGGCCAAAAAACTCAGATGTTGGAAATAGTAACAGTTGTTCTTGAGGGATTCAATTCACAATGTTTTACATATAAATGATAAAAAAAACAGTCTAAAAGTCATTTTTCATTTGGAGTGGTGGCTTTCCCCACTAAATTGATTGTTACACAATGGACGGTGTTTTGATGGGTTAGTTTCCACAGCAAGAAGTTTTTCAGTTGGTGAAACAAAGTAAAATGTATATTCATATAACCTTTAGTTCAATGACAGGTATAACCATGCAATCAGATGGTGATTTATATTTATTAATTAATTTTTACTTGTTATTGTCTATTGTTCTGCCTTGCTCTCTGTGAGAACACTGCTGTCTTGGTCAAGACTCCCCAGAAATGTTTGAATCTCAACAGGAAAATTCCTGGTAAATACAGGTGGGTATATAAAAAAGTGAAAATAATTTTAAAAAAGATACATCCAGTGAATGTGTGCAAGGGTGGTGTTATTCAATCCTGCTCAACCAAATAGCTAAATTGTATAAAAATGCCTTTGCAAATGAAACAATCAAGTGGTAAATAGTGGCAACACTGGTAAGACGAATAAGAATATAGACAATAAGAATAACTTTAAGGTGGCAAATAAGGTTGCAAAGAATGATTTCTATTTGAAAATATCTTTTTTTTAAAAATTGATCTGTAAAATTCTAATTTTCTGAATAAGTCATAATCACCAATATTTCTTGTAATGAAGGCTTGCAATAATTCTCTCTGTGTATAATGAGTCGAATAACTGGGTTTCACTTTCTGTGGTAAGAAACAAAAAATATTTTACTTTTCCATGATATTCAATTTGGTTTAGATGTACCTGCATATTCAAGCAGTTTCATTGTGAATTACTTTTAGTTTCATTGTGAATTACTTTTAATTCAGAACAATAACCATATTAAAACTTAACCCCTTTCAACAAAGGAATTGATATCAACAACACATAGGATGGGGGACCTAAATAAAATTGCACAATTAATCGCAATTAGATAATTTTTGGAGATAATTCAGCCCAAATCCTTACACTGTAGGGAGGTGAGCAAGTTATTATCTGTAACTGCATTGTTTCCCCAAACATTTCACTAAGTTTTTTATCGTACCTTACACCCTGAGGCTCCTGGAGAGGTGTTGGCTTGTGCTGAAATTCTACTCCACTCTAATCAGATTTTAGAAAAGTTTATTATTCTGTCAAAAGCTCTTATTCTGTATGAAATCCACTATTGTTGACACAAAACAATCGTAACACGTCTGAACTCCGCGGAAGCTACTGAATGATTGATACAACAAAGAGGCGATTGTGCGCTTCATAAATGCAACAATATTACACTCAAGATTTAAAAACATTAATAAGGGTTCAGGAATGAATAAAATAACGACTAATTTACCTGAATTTGAAGAAATTCGCCCCTGTGATCCTTCGCTCGTGAGGCAGAGTGGACGAGCTACTTACGAGGCGCAGGATGATGACGTCACATCGCACGAAACGAAACAAACATGGAGGAATATGCCCGTGAGCCGTGGTAAGATCACTGACTCTACTTTCCTTATTAATTTAAGGCACATAAACCCTGGTCTTATGGTTGTATTGAAATATTTTGGATGTTTTTAAAGTAGACAGACAGACCTTGACGACAAAATGTAGTGACCGGGCAGGTCGATGGTACAGTAAAGCTGTGGTCAGTGTCAACCATTAGTAACAACTTGGTCTCAAACTTGATTACAAATGTCAATGATTGTTGTTATCTCATGACAACACTAAGTTATTCAGCAGCACAGATGCTCTGAACGGTTTGTGCAATTGGTTGCAATTTTATTATCTCATTACTGGAAGAAACGCATAATTCTGTTGTCGACCACCTCACAAGAATCATTTATTTCTCAGTTCAGTATTTATTCAGGACACAGATAAAGATTTCTCTCCAAAAGTCAGCCAGGATCCAGATGTATATTGCACTTTTAGAACAGTCAGTGTTCACACCTATACAGAGGCTGGGTCAAACTATGCATTGGTGTATGGGTATAGGTGTATTTGATTACAGAGGTTTATTCATAGGTATATGTATGTACATATGTACATATAATATTTAAATGTAGGAAAGGGGGAGAGTTAATAGACTATGCTTCTACTCACTCCTTTTTCTAACAAGTAATTTCTTGCATTATTTCACTTTATGTTGTATTGAAATATTGTTTACCTTCTTAAAAATTGTCATTCATATATCACATTGTAAAATTTTTGGTAGTTATTAGGAAGCCCTGTACGAGTTGCATATTCAAAAATAGATTTTAAAACAAACAAAAAAAAAAACATCTATGTACAATTGACCATAACATTGATATAGTTGTCCCAATTAGGAACAGATCTGTTATCGATCTTGGCATTATGACACATATTGGTATCGCCCCTTTTTTTTTAACATTATCTTAATATTATCGTTACTTTTCCTCTTTGCTCAGTTGTTTGCGAAAAGTACATACAAATAAAGTCTGATTGATTATTTACCTATAGCTCCTGCGTTGATTTTGGCAACCCCACAGGTCAAAATAACTCTGTTGTATTGGATATTTTTCAATTTGCATGCGTAAGTATTTATTTTTGGCACTTTTGTTTATTTAATCAGTCAAATGCATCACTAATTGAGAATCTTTGCTGTAAAACACTTTTGTAAAAGGCATTTTTAACAGCATACTAATGATGACTTCATCCGATACCTAACCTGCAGTGGGGTGTTTAAAGCATTAAAAATGATTGTATAAAGAATCACTTTTAATGGTGATAGTCTTATATGGCTCAAAGAAAATGTTATATTAATTTCAGTTAGTTTCATAACCTGCTAAAAACCTCTCATGAGTTTTAACACCGTTAAATGTGCTGATGCAATATGCTGTGTAAAAGCATTTAAATCGCCAACTTACTGCCATAAATTACACAACTGTTAGTCTCTTTACAATTTCTCTTTGACTTTTTGTACTATATTGTGTTTCTCCCCAATACTTCTTCCACCTTTGACTCTTACATGTGTTTTGAGCTGCTTCCTAGATAGATAGGGACTCTACTCACTGAAGAGTGTATCTGGTTCGTGGTTACACATGCACGTTTGTGAGTAAATAATTGAATCATAAAGCATTCCATGTCTGGTATTCATCTCATTTTTTCCATAACCGTTTCTGAATGTAGTCCCTGGAGGATTGTAGATGACTGTGGAGGAGCTTTCACCATGGGTACAATCGGAGGAGGGGTTTTCCAGGCAATTAAGGGATTTCGAAATGCCCCTGCAGTGAGTTCATCATGTGATTTTAGTAATAATATTATAGTTTTTGTTTTGCTCGGTTTCAACATTGCTTTCATGTTTTAGGGTGTTGGACACAGGATGAGAGGAAGTGCAAATGCAGTGAGAATACGAGCTCCACAGATCGGAGGTGAGGAGAAGGTGTAACCTTTGTTTTGACTGCTGGCATCTTGATATTGTAATTGGACATATTAGAAAATATGTCAAAATGATCAGAATATATTTTTTCATTTGGAATCGTTAACTATAGTTTGGCAATTGCGGCCTTGTTATTTCAAGAGTTAATAACAGTCCAACAAACACACGCTTGTGTTATGTGGTTTTGCAGGTAGCTTTGCTGTATGGGGAGGCCTCTTCTCCACAATTGACTGTGGTTTAGTCCAACTGAGAGGAAAAGAGGATCCGTGGAACTCAATAACAAGCGGTGCACTTACTGGTGCCATCCTTGCAGCACGAAGTATGAAGAGCATGAGCTGTATCTCTGCTGTACTTCAAACTATTAACTGTGACTGAGTGAAATGTATTTGTCTTTCAGGTGGGCCATTAACTATGGTGGGCTCTGCCATGATGGGAGGCATCCTACTTGCTCTCATTGAGGGATTCGGGATCCTTCTCACTAGATATACAGCACAGCAGTTTCAGAACCGTAAGTCAAGCTGAAAATGAGGTTTTATACGGCAACTATTATTCACTTTCACAAAGGATCACAGACATTTATCACGTTTACAACACGTCCATGGGTTGCACTGTGTTTCTTCTCACAGCTTTAGTTTTCTCATCTGTAAGCGCACTGGTTTCATCCTCACCTCTGCCAAAGTGTCATGATTTAAAAAAAAAGGAAATTGTAGAAACAACTGCATGCTACCTGCCTCCCACCAAACAGCAGACAATGCTGGCAACCATAGTGAACATGGTGAAAGTTTCCTGCTAAAGAGACAGATTTTCTTCCAGTACTTTGTGTGACAGTGCAGTGACAACTGCAGAAGTTTGAGGGGGGGTAAAATGAAGAGAAATGTAAATATTGTAATGAATGCGGGATGCAGCATCAGTGATTAGCTAGTTATTAACAAACTCACCATGTACCATGATCTCCTAAGTAGAAAGTAGCTTCTCATGCTCCGCATGGAGCGTTTGCTGATCTGCGCTGCACACAGCCTTTTTAAAAACATTTTAAAAATGAGAATTGATTTTGTTTTGAAAACGGAATTCCTCTCCCAGTCCTAGTGAAAGTACAATTTTGACCAAACATGACCTGCACAACCCCTCGCTTGGGTTAAGATCCTCTTTTTAAATCCAAAATCCTCAAAAATAATAGAAGATGACTTATTTTTTGCCCTTAAATCAGCCAAAGGGGCAGATTCTGCACCAGCCATGTCCTCTGCACTCATGTTTCTCTTTTCAATTTCCCACTCTTGATGTGTTCGTGTCTTTATTGCCCTTGCTCCCTGCCTTGCATGTTTGTTATTGGCTGGCTTCAGCTGTAGATCCATGGCAAGCATGACATGAGGTTCATGGTTGGCTGGCCTTGCCTGTGCATTTGAAGGCAAGTGTAAAAACAATGTTTGCTGCTGCCTAAACTGTACATGAAGGGCAAGTCCGGAAAATCTATACCCATGTTATCGTTGATTTTTCAATAATAATATCTTGAATTTTCATGTCTGGATTTAGATACATGACGATATATTGTTCAGTCCTAGCACTGATGGAAGATGTGGGTGCTACATGTTGTAGCACATTTGTTGTAGCTGTTTGTAAAAGTTTTTATTTTTTTGTATCTTTTTTTCTGCTTCTCCAGCTGTCCCTTTTGCAGACGATCCAAGTCAGTTACCTCCCAAGGATGGAAGTCAGCAGCAGCAGCAGCAACAGGGGGTCAAAGGGCAGTCTCAGTAAAGAGCAGCAAGAACACAACACTAAAGCAGGTATCAGGATGAACTGAAGGTGGAGACACTGGTCTTTGCTGCTGCATCAATTTGCACTATGTGGTCATACCTCAGGGTTAAATGGTGTTTTATTGTTTTAGGCACTTTAGGTGTTTTATTCTGACAGAGCTCGTTTTGCACCATTGGGGTCTCATGCACTATTCTTTAAATTCCCATCCAAACAAAGATACAAGATCAAGTTTTATCTCCATGCAGATGTTTTTGGTGTCACTCACATTGAGAGATTTTAGATTCAGGTCAGGGCAATAAACTTTTCCCATTTAAACCATAATTCATACACAACCTGGACTTAATTTGTTGACCAGAAGCCTTTTTGATGGATGATTGGTCTACATACTAAACCAAACAGCCTGCCGCTTCATCGCACATGTAGTTGATCTTAGTTTTGGGATGTCTGGAGGCATTTTGTTCTGCAATCTTTGGAAAAGATGAAAAACACAAGGTCACTCTCACTTATTCATCCTGGAAGGAAAACATGTTTAATCAATGGAATATCTTGAAGAAGTAGTGTGAGATGAAAGGAGATATTTTTATCTGCTTGCTGAGCAAAGGTTAGATGATAAAATAGATGAGACTCGGATGTGTGTTTCTTAAAGATGTAGCCAGCAGCTGTTTGGCTCAGCACAAGGGCTGGGTGGGATGAGAGAGAATAGCTAACTTAGTTCTGACCAAAGACAAGTCTGTTGTTGGTTAACTTGGAAAAAAAAAACGTCAGTTTTTGTGTCCATCAAAATTTCTATCATGATTATTAAAGCACAGGATATTTATTTTATGTGTTTACAAATTGAGACTATTTATTGAAAATGTTGATAATTGATATTTATTAATTGGTATTTATTTATTACCTATTTGCAAAGATAAAGTGATGAAATTTGTGTTTCTCTGTAACAAGAATGTCAAGACTTTTATTTTAATAAATGTCTGTATATTATGGAATATGGCAGCAAAAATTGTGGTTATTTTCCATTGTCCATTGTGAACTCAAGATTAATGTTGAGTTTATCAGGTTGTTGGTTTTTCTTTTCATAAACCTCTAGGTGTGCTCTTGGGTTTTTTCCAAGTTTTTTGAGACACTTATCAATTAAAGGGAAATACAGAGGAATAATACTTTTTTTTTTTTTTTCAAAAGTCTCAGTAGCAGGGGTTTTGAATATGTATTTCCAGCGTACTTAAGTTTATTATGTGATATTAATGTAGTACTGCTGATTAAAAATGTATCTTCCTATGAACCTCTGCTTTTTTTTCTAGAACATGAATTGTAATATCCTTGACGTTACAATTGACAGCACATCATGACAGCATTTTATTTACCTCTGCTTTATGACTTTCATGGAACTTTGTTATACAATGATACATGTTTGTGCACTGGGTATTTTACAAACATAGATCCACTCAAATTTTAACATGACTATGAAATCCAGTTAATAGCTGTACAAAATAAATCCTGATTGATCTCTGAGTTTTGAAAAACATGTAACTGTGTAACATTTCTTTATCCACTGAAATTTTGCTGGTGTAAACACCTCTCTTGCGACAAGAAGTTAAAAGTTTCTCTGGCGTTACTTTTGCATCACCTCAGTTCTATTTTACAGACTGCCTAACATTTGTTGAGCTGTAGTTGTAATGCTGACTTATTCCAGTAGATGGCAATGATTTGTCTAAACTAGATTTTCCTAGATCAGCCAGTGTGGCAAGTGGGACTTCATTCAAAAGCAGATTGAGAATAGAACAAGATGCCATTCTGACCCTGAAATAAAATCAGCCGTGAGGGTGAGTAAGAGGTCTTGATTCCTGAAGACAAAATGATCAGCTGTTTTCAAGATGATGTCTTCATGATTTTTTGGAGGCTAACAGTGGAGAAAAAAGCCGTCTTTCACTTTTTTCCCCCTCGGAACTGTTTAAAAATATTTTTCTGATATTTGAAAGAACCTAAAACCTACATGTTAAGCCAATATTGCTGATGACCTTGTGCTTCCTGAAGGTATTACTTTAGGGCAAAGACAATATTTACAAAGCATGCTCCAGTATTCAAGGCAGAGACATTTTAGTTGAATTCGCAAACTTTATGTAGTATCTGGATGAACTTCAATTTTCAGTTGTTATCTGTCTGCTAACTGTATTAAAAACTCCTTTCACACTTCAGATTTACTTTGCACCAGCTGATCTGACTGCTTATGCAGTAAATGGTGTAAAAAAAGTTATTCGTTTATTTTGTTTTTCCTTTTTAGTAAAGATGTTTAAAGTATACTCACACATGTATTAATTATTTTTGTAATATGTGGTATAAGATATCTCATTTACATAAAAGTAAACCTCTTTTCTTGAGTAGGAAAAAAAAATCACTGAGGTTATTATCCAAGGTATGTTGATGTATGGTCTCAGGCAGGTATATGTTTAAATGTAGCCTGGATATTGTTTTGAAATCATTTCACTTTCCTAATGGCAGCAAGATGCTATGAATTTTATTTAAACATAATTTAACAAAAAATATTTATGACTAGTTTAACATGTAAATAGCAAATTAAAGCAAACGTTTAATTCCAAGCAAATCTAAGAAGGGAAACCAAATTCATTAATTTTCAAATTGATTCGACAACTGGAGGGTTAAAAGATACCTTAATATAAATATATATATTTTTTTATGAAAGAGACCAGGACTGAAGTACCTTATACCGCTTTTTATTGATCAGTATTCTAGCAGATTTAAAAAAATAAAAAAATAAACCAGGGTCAGATTTCCCATGACGCTTTTACCCTGCTAATGACACATTTTATTGCGCGTATTTCTCCAGATCAAACAAGAAAAACTCAAAACTAACTTCATTAACTCCCCATTACAGTGGCGGAACGCTATGACTGTAGCATCGTTTCCGGGCGGAGCCTTTACCGGAGCACAGCCTCGACCAAAGGATTTCCTGACGACACGAAACACCGACAAAATCGTTGGTAAATGTTTGTGTTATTTACTAAAGTTATATACATAGCTATACCCATTGACTCTGTGATATTACACGTATTTTGTTGTTTCTGAGTTTTTTAAACGGATATTACCCGAGTCATTACAGAGGTAGCATCACCCGGTGTGTAAATACGGTGGCGCACGTTTTCAGAAAATTCTGCTTAATTTCTTGAACATGTGCAAATCTCACGAAGTAGCTCATATGTAATGTCAGCATTAATGTTGCCTGGTGTTTATCTGTCAGTCTGATAGAGGAAGTCGTTGACCAAGCTACCATGGCCTCCAGCAGCAGCAGCAGCGTGGACATGGACCCAGATGTTGCCCGGAGGCTGTTTGAGGAGGGGGCCACTCTGGTCCTGCTCGGGGTTCCTCAGGGCACAGAGCTTGGGATTGACTGCAAGAGTTGGGTAGTTGGTCCCCGCTTCAAAGGTGTGAAGATGATCCCCCCAGGCCTGCACTTTCTCCACTACTGTTCCATCAATTCCTCACCCTGTGGAGGTGAAATTGGCCCAAAGACAGGACTTTTCCTCAATCTCAAACCCAGACAGATCATACTGGCTAATTGGGATCCCAAAGAAGAAGATCTGGACTTCAAAGCCTCACAGAATGAGGAAGAGGTTAGCCGGATCAGGGCAAACTTGAAAGACCTAGACCCCTACTTGGGCCCGTACCCGTATGAGGTGATGAGGAAGTGGGTGTCCCTAACTGACCGTCTGAGTGAGGAGGTGGCCAATAATTTACAGCCACTTTCAGGTCGGATATGTGCCTTTAGTGATGTTGTTCCAGAGCTCCAAATGACAACCACCAAAGACAGAGCAGAGCAGCCGAGGAATGACACAGCCTGTCAGAGTATGAAAGAGGGGCTCGATCGGCTCCCGAGGATGAAACAGAGAGAAGGGACTGAAATACGTTTCTCTGACATCCCCAAGAAGACCTACCCACCTGGGGCTACACCAGCAGAAATCACCCAGTGCAGCCTGGATCTGAGCTACGCCTTGGAGACGGTGTTGGAGAAGAACCACAAGCTGCAGCCCCTCAATCTACTGGGTGTGTTAGACATTGGAATATAAACTGAGCAGGAAAGCATATGATTCAAATATGATGTGTAATGGACTGTCTACATTTGTGCCTCTTTTTCTCTCACCTTAGGGGAGCTGCAGTTTGCCTTTGTGTGCTTCCTTATCGGTAACGTGTATGAGGGTTTTGAGCACTGGAAGCGTGTCCTGGCTCTGCTTTGTCGATCAGAGGAGGCCATGAGGAAGCGTAAAGAGCTCTACCTGGGGCTCATCGCTGTGCTTTACCACCAGCTTGGAGAAATCCCTCCTGACTTCTTTGTCGACATTGTTTCTCAGGACAACTTCCTCACCTCCACACTACAGGTAGATGCAGATGCAGTATACCAACTGTGAAGCACTAATAAATTAAGAAAATATATAAATGCTACAGCTTAATCAGAGTGCATAGACTTTAACATGTTTTCCCAGAATATAAGGGTCTGAGATATGTGTGTATTTATAAAAAAATTGTATATTCTTATTGCGGAAAACTTGAGGTCTTATTATAAATGGTCAAACATTTGCATACATATCAGTAAAATTATAAGTTTCTTATAATGCGGTTTCTCCATTTAATACCATTATCTTTCATTAAATATACATGATTTTGTCATGTCCCATGCACATGTACACCGCTCTGCTAACTACAGCGTGTGTTATCAGTGGTTAAATGACACTCAGTTTTTTTTTCACATGGTTTCAGTGTCTTCAACAAGTTATTTGGCCAAAAGAGTCATCATCACTATTATTACTCCATTGTCATAGTCATATTGAACATATTACACATGTCCTTACACGTGTCCCTGAATTTGCTGCCCACCCTGTCATTATCAGGTAAATTCTCTTTAAAAACTTCCCTGACGTTTTCAGTAACATTACAACCATTAATTTGTCTTTGTTAGATAGAAGCTGAAACAATGGTTAGTAGCAGAGTTGTCCACCGTACCAGCAAGCCTATGTAATTAGTATTACATTGTATTTACTCAACTTTGACATTGTCCATGATAGGATGGACACATTTTTCTGCATGCATGTACATTGAGTGCTTGCAGTTAAGTTACAAAAGTGTGGGGGCTTGACCAATATCCATGTTGAACAGCATAACATCTACTCGATAAAATCATTCACTCAGTATATAACATTCAAATGTATGAAGTTTGATGGAAAATCTCAACTTTTTTTTAAACTGGGAAGTCCAAAAGGCACCTTGTGGTGTTACTGACCCAGTTAGGACTGCCAGGTGCTTGCTGAGCTGCACCAGATGCCTCAAAAACATTTTGAGCAACCTTCAAAAATGTTTATCTTCACAGAAAAAAATATTTTCAGTGTTTTTCGAGACAAATATATTCTGCTTAATATTGTTACAATTTTTAAGCTGTTCCACCTTTGAAATTACCAACATGCAAAAGGCATAGAGTGGTTCTCACAAAATTGCTAGCGAAAATGCCATCTCAAATTCATGAGGAGGGTATAGATTCTGCATTTCCTTTGATACATGGACTTGTATCATTGTTCACATAGAAATGAAAATGTTGAAATGTTTTTAGCGCCTACCATTTGAGGATAGAAAATCAATGCCTTTAATAACTCTTGAGGGTATGTTTGAAAGTAGTTTGTTTTTTAGGTCCAGGTTAGTACTTTTTACAACAGCTTCTGCCATCAGTGAGTGAAAAGCAAAATAGGGCGTCATTAGAAAGCGTTTTTGAGTAGAAGTGGGAAGACAAGAAAAGTGCTAAGCTGTATACATACAGTTTGTGGTGAAGCACAATAGGTTAACTTGAAAGGAGCTCTCAGGAGATTTCTGGAAAACAGTACAGCTAGTTTTGAAGTATACACCTCTAGGGGAAAGGCTTTGACTTTTCACTTTAAGTGAAGGTAGAATTTATTGTAAAGTTGATTGTATTATTTCTTTATTGTCTTTCAGGACTTTTTCCAGTTTTCCAGCGGACCTGGTGTAGACGGGACTCTGCGCAAGAGAGCAGAGAAGTTCAAAGTTCACCTGACCAAGAAGTTTCGCTGGGATTTTGATGCAGATTTGGACGACTGTGCCCCTGTGGTGGTGGACCTGCCTGAAGGTATAACAGTGGACTGACACTCTAATGTGGACTGGGGACCCTAAAGAAATAAGAAACTGAAGGAGAGCAGTGAAGCCTGGTGTACAACTCATGTCTTGAGGAACTGGAGCAATTTTGTTAATGCAGTTAAACACATGCTCGGTTTTAGAAGTATCGGCTGTTCTCCAAAATTGGTTTTAGAATTTTTGAGTATGACGTGGTCTTCACATCGTATGCACTTGTTTGCTTGATACTCCGTTAAAGTCAGAAAACATCATGTTTAAGTCGTATCAGGTGTTCAGTCTGTGAAACGTAAGCCAACAGTGCCCTCTTGTGGAGGTTTTCTGAAAGCTCAGCAAGCAAGTTTGTTGTGTTGCTTGACTATTTTGGAAATGAAGTCTGAGCACGTTTCTGGCCAAAATTGACTACAGCATATTTTAACCTTACTTAAGTTAGTAAAAGTTTCAAATAGAGGTGGGGTTCAGAAATAGATGAACTGAAATTTGATTGCTGCCAAATCTTGTGCTAAAAGATAGATGCAACAGAAAGTCTTTTTGAGTTGAGACACTACTGGCTCTTACGTCAAAAAAATGTTTAAAGTTAATGAATATCAGTTGTCATAGTTTAGAAAATTTGAAGAAACTTGTAGTGTACTCTGTCATTTTCATTCCTCTTCTAATAAAATAACATTTTTTATACAAACTTTTGTCATTTATTATATTTAATTTTATTTAACCCTTTGCGTAGCCAGGTCATTGGGATCAAATTAAAAGCTCAGACAGTAATACACAGAGACACATACAGAAAACCTGGATTCCTAACAAAGGCTTTAAAAACATTTATGCCAAGTTTTTGTATTTAACACACAGGTTATCCATAAAGTCTCTTTAAAATTTTGAAAATACACCTTAATCAATATTGCAGTTGTGTATTTCAGGTATCCTGTTGATAAACGAAGTTCCATTAAAAAATGATGTCTCAAGAAACCATAGAAAGGAGTATGTAAGGGACTCACCAACACTTCCGTTGATTCATGTATGGCACAAGAGGTTTATGGAGACAGTGTTGGATAAAGTGATGAGTCGATGACCAAGAACAATTGATACATATTTGTTCATTTGCTTTTGTAATGCATTTTTAAATAGTAAAGAGACTTCATGGACATTCTGTTTTATTTAAAGTCCGACTATAAATTGTTTCAGGCAAATTGTGCCAACTTAATTTGGACTTTAGGAACAAAAATGTACAAAATTCCACAAGCAAAGGTTTTTAATTCCATCCTTTGAGATTGGAAAGGAAAGGTATTTCACATTTCGAATTCAATTAAAAAAAAAAAAAAAAAAAAATGGTATTTACCAATGACCAAGATGGCACATGCTCAAAGCAGTCTACTTTATGCACACTGAGTACAGTGGTGAGCAAGTGAGCCACTATTCGGAATAAATCCCTGAAACTGTTATAGTATAAATTTTGTGCTGAAAGGAGTCATTTCTTCCTCCACCACTAGATGGCATTTAGGCGCTTTCTGTGAGAGTTTGCAATTTGTGACTCTCGAAGAATTGCATGTACAAATCTGCTTTCAGAATTTAAAGTAGTGTCTAAGTGTGCTGAACTTTATTGCCATTGCAGGGTACCATCTCTCAGCAATCTCTGAATAAATCAAAGATGATTTGTGAGCTTTAACAGGTGGAAGGGGACGTGTTGAGTGCACAGATAACAAGCGGATCAACAGGATAACATAACTGCATGCGATGAATTACCTGCATGTGAGAGTGTGTGTTACTCTCCAGACAGTGATTGATGGGGCAGACCGCGTGTTAAGACCTGCTCCCCCATGAATCCATTCACTGGTTAATTTCTCCTCCTCCCTGCCTGAACTTTCTTTTCTCTCCTGCTGGACGCCTGTGCTTTGATGTGTTCTGGCTCCATGTCTGTCTATAACCATGATGCTGCTGTGAAGAGGACCAAAGCGGTCTAATGTAATTATGTCCATCAATAGAGTCTGGGCCTGTTGATGGAGACCCAAATGCCAATGCAAGAGGTTCTTTCTTTTTCCCAGAAGACAGATGGTATTGTGAAAGGGATGGAAATGCTAATCTGTATGATGAAACCCCCCGTTTTATAATTTACGCACATCTTAAAAGAAGATCAACTCAGCATTTGTGGTCCACTCTGAGGCCACTGAGCCCCTCGTGCTGGTTGTGAACTTTCCTTTTGAATGCAATTAGATGGCGCAAATGGTTTGGAACACATGGCGGAAACATATCAACGCAACATGGAAGGAAATGAACGCCAATTATTTGTCCATTCATTTTCCTCTCTGGGGATGTAAAACTGCATACTGTCAATGAAGATAGTCTCAGAAATTACACAGTCAGGACGTCCTTGGCATTCCAGCCCCTCTATTAGCGTCGGATTTACAGATTGCGGCAAGTCAGCACACAACTCTCAAGTGTCCAACTTTTTCTGGACTACCCATTTCACCCTCCCGCCATGTTCATTGTATGGCGACCATTTTTCTTTTTAATCTCCTTCATTTGGTTGCAGCCACCCTGGGGATGGCAACCATGGGGCATACTGGGAAACAGACTGATGAAGATGATGATGATGATCCTCAAAGCTCCAAGCAGGCCCTGTCAGTCATGGCAGAATTTTCTCTCCGTGAGATGGGAGCGGGCCATTTCAAACGGGGCTCACGAGCTGCTTGCCCTGCCAGTGTAAACACAGGCCCCTCTGTTTCTCTCACAGTCACTCATCCGCTCTTCACCCCCCTCGCTACACCAAGGAGGATAGATTTTGGTTTGAGTGTGACTTCTTGACCGAATATCGACTCTGTTTTTAAAATAAATGGTTTTTGAAGGAACATATCAGGTGTCTGAATATGTATTTCTGTAACTGTTTAATGGGTATTGTCCTCTGATTGCTGCTTTAGCGGTGTGTCTTCACAGGAAAATACTCTTTTGCCAAAGTTTCTTTCATGTTGCTGTTAATCCCATCCCTCTGTGCACATTACCTCTTGTCATTTCTCTTCCAAGCTGTCTCCCTTCCACCAGCTCTGGCAGAGTTTGTGTCTGCCTGTGACCACTTTGATGCATAAGTATAATGGATTGCTTGTCAAAAAAGGGTCTGTTTGCTAATTGCCCGTGTCCTTAAATTACATGTGGGAAAAGATGTTGGTACAGAAGTGGGAAGAGTGTTTACTCCCTGACCTCCTTTTACTGTTTTGTTTTGGTTGCTTGTGGAGATGTGTAATTACAAACATTTGGTAGTTTAGTTGGTTGTGTTGACAACTGTAGACCTCACTTTCAGGTGCAAAGACAAAAACAAAACCCGCTGGAAATAGATTAATGACTTGCTCTCTGAAACTAGGCATGAAAAGTTTGTTTTTGTGCATCTGTGGATGTGGATTCAGTCCACAAACAACAAATAATTCCCAGCTGCACACCCTCTCCCCTTTTTGTCTTACACATCTCTCTCCTGTCTGTGTGTGTGTTAATAAGCACTCTGCAATTCCCCTGTATCCCCTCTCCCCACATGTCTGACTCACATGACCCAAATGTGAGGCAGGCACGTGTACATTTTCCCAGGATGTGAAGCATATATGAATGTGCGGTTGTGGGGGCCTCATGCACATTTAGAGCCCTGGTGCCCAGACATATGGATGGAGGCAGAAGTGGAGAGGGTACTTAAAGTGAGGATGGGCAAAGTCAAATTCCCTCCTGGAAATTTCATGCAAAGCCAGTGAAAGACAGGGTGTGTGTGTGTGTGTGTGTGTGTGTGTGTGTGTGTGTGTGTGTGTGTGTGTAAGTGTGTGTAAGTGTGTGTGTGCGTGTGTGAACAATCCGTTCTGTTAAAGTGATCTGCTGAAGGGATTAAAGGCAGGGGCTACAAACGAGGCGGTGGACCTTTTGAGGTCTTGTCAGCAGGCATGTGTGTCTGTCAGTGTCTGCCTTTCTGATCATGTTCGGCACATGGACATGACAGCTGGCCTATAAATGTCCAAGGCTCGCTAATGTGGAGGTAAAACAAGTACAAGCTGTGATTAGTGCACACACAAGCATAAGCAGCACAACAGAGACGGAGATAACTTCCACTGTTGTGTCTCAGCGCTGTCACAGAGCTCATAAAAGTGTCTGCGCCTGTGCCGTAAATCATCTCTGAGAGCTTAACTAAACATTGAAGGAGTCTTTCTGAATCAAGCATGGTTCAGAAAAACCACTGCAAAGATCCTTTCCTGGTCTCTATTTCCCTTCCATCAGATATCTTTCACTTTCCCCCCACCTGCCCATCACATGACTGATCCTTGACTTCCATTTTTAGTGTGTGTTGTCTTTGGCTGTGGCACTCAGCACATGAACTCTGGCAGACCTTGTCACAGCAGAATGGATTTGAATACCCGCTGCACCTCAAATACACACTCACACGACCTCCTGCGATTACACCCTTTCTCTTTCTTGCCCTGTTTTTCTAGAACAGTCTGTGTGTCTCTGTGTGAGAGTCTTGATGTGAAAGCAGACCCCCTCCCAGTAGCCCCACACCCAGGGGAGAACCCGCTGAATGGTAACAGGGTGGAGAGAGGAAAGGCTGGAGGGAGACTGAGCAGACTGGGGCCTTTCAGATGGCGCTCCGAGGAGGATGAAAACATTCATCACTCACTGTTTTCTTCTGGGTATTAATCCTGTTTTTCCATCCTTTTTCTGCTTTCTATCAATTTTCTGTTTCTGCTTTCTCTTCACCCTCTCCCGTCTGCACTACAGCACCCTCCACCTTGTAAATTATTCAGAGATTTCTGATGTATTATTCAGACTTTTCTCTCCCACAAACATGCACAGGTTTTGTCTGCTTTGATTTTTTCCCCCTCCAAGTAAAAATAAAGAAACCTACTCTTTGTTTATGTCCTCTGTGAATTTCTCTTATGAAACAAAAGACTGTAGTAAATATAGCTCAGGTGGTGACATAGTTTGGTCTTTAATCTTAGTGTTTAATCTCTGGCTAATTAGTCCATATGTAATGGTATCTTTGAAGGAGGCACTTGGAACTACACTCTGTCTATGAAAATAAGTTCTTTTGGAGAAAAACATCCATGAAATGAAATCTACTTTAAAGGGACTGTGAGGACTTTCTAAATCATCTAGAAAAAGTCTTACATCTAGATATATGATTGATCATAACCCCCAATTTAGAATAAGAAAATAAGCGTTAAAATATGTTATTTCTAAATACTAATTCCTAGCTTTCCAATCGTGACTGGACAGGCTGGATTGCTTTAGAGCACGTCAAAGTCTTGATGATATCACCACGCCGGCTGATGAAGATTAGTAGTGAGAAAAGAGATCTGTGTATTTTCTCTGCGAAAAATGTTTTCTGTGATTTATTTCATAACAATAGTGGACGGTGGAGCTAGACTGTCTGATAGAAAAGGGACCAAAGAGCAGAAGAAAGCCAAACAGGAGAGTGAAAGAGTGCAGGCTAAAATACAGGATAAACTGTTTGTGGAAATTTTCAGCTATATGTAGCTATATTGCAGTGATCTGTTCAAGACCTGACAGTCTATCCATAAGATCAATAAAATATCAATAAAATGTTGATTTTTTTTCCTGCATTCTCTTTCATTTAGAAAGTTGTCCTGACTTTATGAAGTGAGTTTGTATGAGATACATATCAACAGTTGGTGTATTAGTCTTGAAGGAAACTGGTCAGCTTGGCTACTGAGAAACCGTTTAGGGTAAGCTAGCTGGGCTATGCCTGCATGTTTAGTCTAATCTTAACAAATTTACACATTTTCTTCGATAAGTCAAGTGCATAAATACTGTGGCAATGTACGCCTACAAGGAGAACTAAAGACTTGTGGCTCGCTCTGCTATACTTTTCAATTTTTTGCATTGTTGACATGTTAGAGTTCATTAAATGAAATAGTTTCCCTCTGGTTTCTTAAAGCTTTTCACCTTGAAGTCAGTTGATTGGACAGAATTTAAGTTTGATGGAACAACTACTAATTACGTTACTTGTAATCCCTAATTTGTAACAAAGTAACTGCGACTGTAAAGGCTGGTGGATGTTGATGAGTCATGCAGGTAATTTGTGTGTCTTAAGTTTTTTTTTGTTTTGCTGATGACTGTAATACAATAAATTAGTTACCAATGTTTTGTGTTAAATTGTGTGTGAAATCTTGTGACACTTAGATTTCGCAGCTCAACTGTAGTTTAACCATTGGTGTTCGGTCAATATCTTCAACATCTTCAACAAACAGCTTTTTACCACATCTTATGGTTTTTAGGGGCAGATTGCATTTCCAGCATTTACAGTTTCAAGACAATGGTTGATATTTGGACGAGCCAGAGGCTTTGCACTAAGGTTCAAAGCTTAGGAAAAGAATGTTTGTGGTCAATGAGTTTGGGTTTGAGTCTTATATTTATGTCAAGTTTTCTTACTTTCAAAGAAGCTCATTTGAAAAGGTCAGGATTTGATTGGCTGCGGCTCAGGCATGAAGCAGGTCACTTCTAAACTGGAAGGTTCCTGGTTTGTTTTCTAAGCCCTTCATTTAATGGTGTTCTTGATTTAGACACTGTTCTCCAAGTTGCACCTCGATGCGAAGCTATTGGTGTGTTGATGCAATTAGCTCTGATTGACACTTAGAGCACTTGATGTCTCAGCCTCTCTGCAATGTATGAATAAAAGAAATGTGTTGTCTTCCTCTTCCTGTTTTTCTAGTCACTTCTTTAACTCCTCTCTCTCCTTCTGTGGTCAATGCAGGTGTGTGTAGATCTCCCTCATGTAACACACCGTAGCTCATTCTGAGAGGCGTTGGATTGCTTTAGTGACACTGGGAGCTTTTAAAAAGTGACAGAAAAAAATCCCCACCACCTCTGTTATATTCCTGCATCGCTTTAATGCAACAGTAAATCTTCCTCTTCCTCCTCCTCTGTGTCCCTTTTCCCCCCATTCCACTCTTTCCTACTGTATCCCACTTCCTCCCACTCTTGGCTTTTCTCTGTCCAGGCTCAGGTTGAGTTATGGGCTGAGCAGAGCAGCAGAACAGGAAGAGCTGTATCTTGCCTGTTATCAGAACCTCAGTTTCTGCCTCTTTTCTCTTCCACATTAAATGCACTTTTGATCACAAGCAGACCAAAAAAGGTAATCTGTTCTCATCAGGATATGTTTATTAGGGATATTAAATAATAACCTTTAAATGGCATTTACTTGAAACTCTTTCCATTGGTCTCTCCAGCGCTTGCTCCCTTGGTGTCCCTGGCCAGAATTCCAGACTCATCTCAGCTGATTGTCCTTAATCTGAGCCCTCGCTGTCTCCTGTCCTAACCCACTGCTGTCACCACTGTAATTACTTCTGTCTAATAGGACAGGCCTCTGTCAATGTGTGCCTCTATGTGTGCATATGTGTCTGCATCCATGTTGCGGCCAGGCTCACTGGAGCCAGGTGGCCACGTGTTTGGCTCACAGGAGGCCATTTTTCTTTGGATGTTAAACCCCAGGCAATAAATACTTCCATGTGATGCACACCACACAGGTTTGAAACAGTGCCAACAACTTGGCAGCAGATGTATTGGAGGACAGCGGATATAACCAGGAATCATATATTTGGCCTGGACGTTTGAAATTTGCTCATATGCAGATGCATTCCAGGTTTGAGTTTGCTCCAAGATGTAGCGAGGAAGAGATATACCCTGGATCTGTGATGAACAGGCTATAATAGATACATACAGGTAATCTGACGAAACTAGAGAGTCTCTGATGAGTAGGTTTTAGTCTTATGGCTGACATAAAGAGGTCTTTAGAGCCTAAGGTCATCATTTTAAGAAATGCAAACAGTTATATCATCTGCATAATAAGATACTTCTGACTTCAGCACTTTATTAGGGGAGGTTTAAGGATAATGATGGGGCTTAAGTCACTCAACCTTAATCACAAACAACTCTCAGAAGCAGCTCCTCTCCCATGATGTCACTATGAGCTGCAACAGAACATTCTTCAACCTAAAAACACATTGGCCAACATCTCCCTCTCTGCAGAACACCCAGAAGGATTATCACTCAAAAGTTTCCACAAACACTCCTCACTCCTTCTCTCTGCGCTCTTTCTTCACGTCACTCTACTTTTTGTTTTGTGGCTTTTGCCGGGAGCTGCTGTTGCTGCTGCTGATGTTTACCTCTGTGACCCATGCTGTCTGGCCAGCAAACACACAATCCTGGTCTGGACTGACTCCATGTTTCTGCTCTGGGCCTTCTCCATATCCGCATCACCACTGAACCACAGCTGGCTAATGAAAGTCAGGCCCTGACTGCCCACAGAATGCCTGCACACAAACTACGGGAGTGTCCTGAGAGGAGTCCACAGACTGAAGCTTTGGACTTGTATGTGATTTTGGAGATCACTCTATAAATATTTAGAGTTGAGTGGAAAATGGCAACTCCAGGATTTGATACTATTCAGAAACTCAAAATATTTTGTATTGAATATTAGAGAATCAATTGTTCACACATTATTTACATAGAAACATAAGTGTTCACCAAAGTCTTATTACACATCTCCATCTGATCTGTAATGCAGAGCTGCTTTTCTTTTAAACCCTTGAGCTAATTGTATATTATATTGGCCTCATAAAAATCTATGTTTGTTTATCCTATAAATATTCTGTGTTGAGACGCTGTGTAAAACATAGGTAAAGGCAGAATACAATGATCTGTAAATCGTTTTCAATCTATGATCAATTCACGGCACTACAAATAAAATCAGACCGATAAACTTGACTGTTTTTTTGGTGCCAACAACACATTCAAATTAAGCTGAGTCAGGGACAACTAAAGACTGGGAAACTAGAAGAATGCTCAAAAAATGTTTTCATTGGAAACTTGTTAATGTCATTATTGAATAGAAAAGAAGCATCCCCGAAAGACTCAATTGTTCACAAGCAAGAATGGGGTGAGGCTCACCACTCTGTCAACAACTATGTGAGCTAATTGTGCAACAGTTTAAGAACAATGTTTCTCAAAGTAAAATTGCAAAGAATGTAAGGTTTCAATCATAATTTCAGAGAATCTGGAGAAATCACTGCAAGTAAATGGTTGGTGGTTGTTTCTATTTACCTTTAACATAACTTCCCAACTTCATTGGTTGTATCTACACTGAAACCATTTCCTCTGTTTTGCCAGGTGGGGTGTCAAAGTTTGACAGGGCTTCCCCGTCTTTTCAAAATCAGGGTGTCTTGTTCTTGTAGTTTCTTGAGAGAGGATGTCCATTCCAAAGAAAACATCTGATCTGAGAACTCACTCGGTCACATGCAGCTGCCTTGACAGCAAAGACGTCCCAGAGCATATGTCAAGTTTATACACGGGGATGCAAGAGCGAGGATCTGCTTCATGCTTAATGATATTCTACCTTCACAACTTCCAGTCTGCATCCCTTCCTGCTCCCCCAACATGAGAGCTACTTGGATTCATTGGCAGACAAACAGAGACTTCTGCTAAGGCGGAACCGAGCAGTGATCTGGTCATATTTAATGGTCAGAGAGGGGAAAAGGAGGGTATTTTATAAAGAGGATTGGTGCTGGCTGTCAATCCCCAATCTGTGGGGGGGGGGGGGGGGGGGGGGGGGGGGCACAGAGACATCCAATGTGGGATTTCTGCCATGTACTTCTTCTGTAGGCTTGCCTAAATCAATAAAAATCCCATGTTGAACAGTCAAACAGGACCATTCATATTTAACAGGCAAAAAGTGAACGTCATAGACAATGAAACACACTGGTTTGCAAATTGTTACTCTGATCTCAGTTCCCAGAGGGTTAATGGAGTGAAGGTTAGCGAACAAGGCACTTGTGAATATAATAGCCATAGAGGATCTTTATGGTTGCAAACAAGGGCTGATACACAACAGCTGGAAAGAACTTCACTAGAAATGAGCTGCAAAATCAGAAAACGTCTATACAAGCACATGCAGAAGTAAAGAAAGAATAAGGCAACAGCAGAAACCCACTGCAAATAGGAAAACATGCATGCACATTAATACCTTGTCACCTAGCACCACATCTGATTTCAAGCCTCAGTTTGAAGCTCCTTCTTTGGCTGATAGTTTTTCTGGTTTCTTGAATTGTATTTGGAGTGTGTTTGGTATCAATGCACTTTTTCTCATTTTCGGTGTGTTTGTATTGCCCTTGGTGATTGTGTGTGTTCTTAAAGATGCACAATGTCTGCATTTGTGGCTCATGTCCCCTGATGAAGGTCACTCAGGCTGTTACAGATCAACTGTAGGGTCCCTCTCCCTGTAATACTGATTAACCAGGACCCAAAAGCAAGCAGAGTCCGAGGAAGCAGTAAAAGTGAATTTATTGAAGAAGGTGAGGGACTCAATCCAGAGTGCAGGTTGAAGGTGAGATCCAGAGGGTGCAGGGGTGAGACACGGGAGGGCAGGTGAGAGTCTTATATCTCTCTTATCTCTTTGGATTTGTTTTCTCAACTCCATAAAGATGTCCTTTTGTGTATAGGTAAAGAGCATGTCATCATCAATGTCACTGCTTCAACAGACATCCCAATGTGGGAAACCAGTTTATAAACAGCATGAGCTGTTTTTATGCAAGTGTTTCTTCCCCATTTTTTACGATCTTGTTTACTTCGAGAGCAACATTTCACCCTTTTTTCTTTTGGCAGCCCTGTCTGTCCCATGTAAGCTTAACATGATTGACAAACCATTGGTCGTCACACCCCATCCAGTCCAACAGTCATAAAATTGTTTCACAGGCCCAGGAGAGACCCCAATCCATAGCATGGACATGGGAGCATGTTGTAAATGTGTTTGTTTGGGTTTTAACATAAAGAAGAAAAGATCTTTTTTTATGAGACAGGGGATTGACGACTGAGACATGAGGCAGTATATGAAATGTATACATACCATAGAAAGCAGTGAAATCCCCTTTCCCTTTGGGATGCACTACAGACGCCTACATGCTTTAGGGGGATTGGAGACTAATCTATCTGGATTCCTGAATGGTCCAATCGGGACTTGCTTCAGTCATCGCCATGCCTGAGCTTTAGTAGATACATTCAACCCTAGGTTAGTAATCTAGGGGCACAAATGCTGAAATTCTTACCTTAATAGCCATAACAGTCTGTGCATAATTTTGTATTTGGACTGCAAAAAATTACTTATATTTGCATGTGTAACTCTGTCTCTATGTCTCCCAAAAACACATGGACGTACACACGTGTTTGAGTGGCACATGTTCTGAGATTGCTGTGGTAGATATCCTTCATATCCTGTTCAGTAAAGAGACAGCTTTGTTAGTCTTTGGGATTCCTGAATGAGGGGCTAAATCCATGCTGTCACTGCTTTGGAGGGCTGATGAATTTTTTTCATTAAACAAAATCATCTCCGGGGCAGACAGAGTACCCCCCTCAAAGCCACATGGGACATCATCAAACCATACAAGTGAAACACAGAGCCTCTGTCAAATCACACATGTGTGTGCCAAAGAGGAACAGTACCAGAAACAGAGGACAAAATTCTTTGATTATGAGCATGAAGATTTTTTTTTCTGTGCATAAATGGTCAGAAACCTTGCACTTAACCTCTGTCTGGATTTGTTTTAAGAAGCTCAAGTCGAGATTGAAAATAGTGATATGGAAGTGGCTGAAAGGAATTTATTGTATGCCTTATTTGGGGCCCATTTAATATACATTGTGGTATTTGATATTGTTAATAGGGATGGGGCTTTGGGTAATAACATTGAGGTTTGGGTCAGGGGGGGGCAGTATGTCAGTGATCCCTCTTAATCTTAAATAAAGCCACTGCCATTTACTTCTGCTGTACACCAGTGCTGTATGTATAAAATTATATATCAATCACTTTGATGTAACAGGTATAAAGATTTTCTCTTTAAGTTCTTTTATTCTTTATGAAAAAATGGAATAACAGTTCTCATTCATGTCTGAACATTTTGTATTAAACTGTCAACTTAGTGTAAAAATAAATTGAATTGTGTTTTTTGGCTATAACATGTAAAATAATTTATTTTTGGGCTGCACAGTGGCACAGTGTTGCTGCCTCACAGCAAGAAGGTCACCTTTTTGAATCCTATTTTGGGCAAGGTGGGTCATTCTGTGGGGGGTTTGCATGTTATCCCAGTACATTCACAGGCTCTCTCCAGGTACTCTGGCTTCCTTCCACAGTCCAAAAACATGCTCACAAGGTTGAATCTGTCTCCATGTTAGCCCTGTGATTGACTGTTGATCAGTCCAGGGTGTACCCCGCCCCTGACCCTGAACAAGCTAAGCGATATAAGATGAATGATTTCTTTTTAAGCTTTGCAAAACGTTTCAATAGATTTTCATTTTTACTTTATGTTGGAAATGCACTTGGTGTTGCATAATGTCTGCTTTAGCGGACACATGGTAAATACTCATGTGAAACAAAATCTTCAAATTAAGTGAATAATTATATTACCTTGGCAAGCACCTTGGAGTCAAGAAAATGTACTTGCCGCTGTTAAACTGAGTAACCTCTGAGTAAACCTCAAAAGATTGGAGCAGCAGAGATCAAGAGGCTGATATGCAGTCACCATATAAAACATCATATCTGTGGGAAAATGACTTTCAATATGGCGTCCCCTGCAGTGAAAAACACTCACAAATGGACACTGTAGCTAAGTGTGGCTTAGCAGAGTTAGCAGACTACGACTGTCCCACTTAGGAACTCATGTTAAGTTTTTGTGTCATCAAAATGCGATGATAAAGACAGTCTGTTGGGACAAATATGAACTGGTGAAAGTTTAAGTGTCTGCTCATTGTGACCCAAACTCTGTCCCTTGTCAGAGATCACTGACTCAGGATGTAAAAGTCTGCTGGGTCCAGAATGTGCTGATACAAAAAAGATAAACTGATCCAGATGCGGATCTGAAGACACAAAGTGGAAGACTTAAAGGAGGAAACTAAAAGTACTGGAACTCTGAACTGTAGGCTCTAGGACAATGACATTGCAAACACCCAGGTAAAAATAATGATCCTGTGGAAAAATAGTGACTTATCTAGAGTTGAAAAGTTGACTTCAGGTACATAGAAGGACTCAGTCATGAAATTTTAGAACTTGAAAAAGAAAGTGAAAATACTTTTCTGTGGTTAACAGCGATGAAAAGTATGAACACCAAAGATTACAAATTTTCCATAATTGAAGTACAAGTCATGAATATATTGAGTTCAATAATGTCATTAAGCACCTTAACTAAACAAGACAATATACTAAGTTAGCAGCCAGATTACCTATGTCAAAAGTTCAATTAATGGTAGCTTGTGATGCCACGGAAGAGCTATTAAAACAGCCAAGCCATGATTTTGGGACCTTCTAATCAAGCGACAGATGAGTGACAAGTAAGGTCGTCAAAATTGTATTGAGAATATTACTTTATAGTCACTACGCAAACTCTCCAACAAAACCTCATCTGGAAATGTATGCAAGTTCGATGCAAGTTTAACATTGTCTAACTGCATGTTCAAACAGTGAGAACACAGCCTGAGCTGTGTAACTGCCATAATCCTCACAACCTGTATTGGACCAACAAATTAGTCCTTCACACTTTAAATGGCAAATGAGATGCACATTCCATCACCAGCATCACACCCAATCTAGACTTGGTCCCCTTGCAGTTTGTAGAAAAATTCCTGTCTTTATTAAAATGTGAAATTTATTTGGATAGTACAGTGTCATATGATGAATCTCTCTGCCAGACTAAGGTCTGTTTAAACCTCCCTGGGCTTAAACTTGAGCTCTGTTTTTAAACCAACATGCACCACACTTTATAGCCTCTTTGTGTTATTGATTTACTGACACTGATCCACTTCTCAAGTATGATTACATTCCAGACAGTATTATGGTAACTTCCTTTGCACTTTGTTAAGACCCCAGTGTCAGACGCACACATGCTTAACATTTTTCAAGCACATGGCAAGAGCACATATGGTGGAGCGGTGGTAGGGATGACAGATGTGCATGTTTGGACTTTTAAGGAATGTATACATGCACGGTTGCTTGTCCAAATTGAATGCCTCAATCAAACTTCTTGTACCCTTGGGTGAATCTTACACAGTCACACACATACCAAATAGATTATGGTTGTGGTAATCGGTAAAACGCAGAACATTTCTACAGATACTGTGGTTCTTGCATGAAGTCAGACGTGCTCTGCTTTTCCATTACCCTTGCATTTGTCCTGGGCCTGCATTGAAAAAGTAGAATCTTTTAAGTTACAGGAAAACTCAAATATCTCAGTACTTCAACAGAGGAGAGGCCCCTCACACAAACACACAGACACCAGACACACATTTACACACTCACTACCATGTGATTGTGACCTCCAGCTTTCAGAGCTCTCCATGTGCCTCCTCTGTTCTGACCCTGTGCCAGCGGCTGTGAAATGAGATTATTATGTGTGAAATGAGGAGCCCTCTCACTTCTTCTTGTGTTCCAGGCGGGACAAATCAGGGTTAAAGACAGACGATAGACACTGCTGAGAGATAGCCGCAGGCCAGTGCTGCACCACAGGAGAGGGGAGACCAACCTGGACTTAATTCTTCCACATCATCACATATAACTTTCTTTGTATCCTGTAGCCTGTGGGAGAGGAGCTTATCCTGCCAGAGATAGGGATGATGGGAGAATAAGCATCTCCTTCAGCTCGGGGTCTTTTCATAAATGATATCAGGTTGAACAAACATTCATCAGGGCGTGAAGAGCAGACCTAACCTCCTAACCTACAAATCCTCTTGCTTGCAGCCTTCTGCAATGTCTGATTGACTCTGCTGCAAGAGCATTCCCTGCATACCTGTGCTCTCATCTGACGGGGGCACATGTGCAGGTCACAGGGCCACAACAGGGGGCGGATGTATGCGTATTACCTCAAATCTCCAGTGACATCCCCATTTGCCAGTTATTGTGGATTAATTTTTCCCAGGCTGTGAGGGTATAGAGAATATGGGTCAAGCTGCTGAGTGAAGGGAGGGTGATCGGGTGAGGCAGGGTGAGATTGGAGGGCTGGTATTCGAGCGAGAAGTTTCAACCCTGGTCAGCTGTGACCTCTGACTTCCTGATGTGAACCTGAGGCGAGCGCAGCAGAGGGCGACCTCCTCTGACGGAGTAATTAGCGTGAACAATAACGCGCAATTGGTTACAGTTGGATTAGCTTGAACTCATCTAATAAGGCATGCAAGGCACCAAGTGGCTCAGTGTTGAGCCCAGGTTGGAGAACGATACACGCTCTTTGAAGTTTTAATGAAAGGCCTCGCTGTTTCTCTCTCTTAGTTCACTGGCTGTTTTATGTGCTTTAGATAATGATAGAGGAACAAAATAAATGACCCTTACACTAATCCTGAACAGAAAAAGACTTTAGACAGCATATTTTACATCACCCTCCCCAGTGTTCCCGTCTTGATTTCCTCAATTTAAATCTTTTCTCTCCTTAAGCTAAGTCTTCAAAGTTTCTGCTCTGCTTTCTATTGAGCCCACATTGTCTTTGCATGAGCCCTTCCATCTGTAAGTCTTTTATTTGTCATTTCTTTGAGGTCAGAGCCTCCTTTAGATGATATAATCAATGATGCCCACTGTGGGTCTTCAGTGTATTTCATTGTAATGGTCTCTGTTGAAAGTGTTTTTATGTCAAGAGTCCCTAAAGGAATACAAATTATTTCAAAGTTTCTCATGGGTAGCAATTTAGCTGTAGGACCACTGAGTGAAAAACATTTTTCTCATTTTACTGAGCAGTGGTGTACTTAAGCAGATGTTTGTGAACTCACATTCACTCACTTTTTCTGAACTCACTATTCTACCTATCTGCAGTAGTTCACACCAAGTACGCTTTACTTTCAGAACGGTGAGCTCCTTTGTGGAAATCCTGACAACTGTTGCTTCTATGAGAGCACATCAAGGAAATGTAACAAGTGTTTTTTTTCCTGACATTTCCCTGAGACTTGAATTCTCTTTACAGAGAAAAGGGGATTTAACAGGAAAAATGATTGGGAGAAATAACTTATGAAGAGCTTCATTTTAATTATTTCATGTTAGATAGGAATTTGAACAAAACAGATATAAAACTCAGTATATTCAGATGTGGGATTTGTAACCTTAAAATGAAAAAAGGTCACTTGTGAGTTAAGGTAATCATAACTACAATGCAGCGTAACAGAGTTGGGAAGCAGTGAGAAGAGTGTTGATGAAACTGCAGGAGTAAAAGGCCCCTCCTCCTTAGCTCAGTGCCAGTGGTAGCGCATGCCCACTACCTGTGACTGTAGCTACGTGAACTAGTGATGGGCAAAACAGTTCTTTTTAATGAATCGAATCATTAGAATCAGTTCAATAAAAAGATCCATTCAGATCCGAATCATTCGGCGCTTCCCCACAGTCATATTTACCATTTCATTTTTAATGAGCTGACAAGATGCCAAACACTCAGTTTGTTATGATCCTAACTGCTGACAAAACTCACTTTACTCATGGTTGTCCTCCAGAATCATAACCCAAGTCACCACTGGGTCAACTTATACTCAAATATAACCCAAAGAATAAAAACTACTCAATAAAATGCAGAACCAGCTAGAACTATCAACAAATACATGTTGTACAAGAATATTCCCACAATCCTTTGGGAACGGCCAGGATGCTACAATACGTTTACATTGCCAAAGCAGGTGTGACATAAAAAAAATGTACACACAGTTAAACATCCAGTTAAATAAGCTTAACAGATGTGCAAAAAGAGCATGCAGTGCAATATATAAAATATCAATAAAATAGACTATATCTCTGTACATTAGACCCATTACAAAATTATAATTATCAACTTTAAAGTATAAAAATATTATCAAAAAGTGTACAGAGTGTTTGATATTTATACGTTATATACATTTTCAGGACCAGTCAAGGGCTTTACTCTGTTCGGAGGCTCTCTCTCTCTGTCAGCTCGCGATTTGTTCACGTACTGGATATACGTGTCTTCAGTACGTTCACTACGAATCACTGACACAGAGCTTCAGTTCATTCCGGGAATAGTTCACGTCATTCAGTTCGTTCAGTTCGTTCAGTTCGTACAGTTCGTACAGTACATTCAGTACGAATCACTGATTCGGAGCTCCAGCTCAGAGCTGTGTCTCGCTTCCTCAGTCCGTCAGTGATTAATTCATGAAATAAACATTATTTGAAACCATCAGAATTAGTTTTAAAACAGTCAGCTGAGTAATTATGGATATAGAGGCAGTTTGCGAACCGACAGCAGCCATAAAAAGCTCATATATATTTTCGCGAAACCGAAACATTCACTGCTTCATCATGTTTGGTGACACAAGAGGGAGATGTAGGGGTGGGCTTGAGCGACACAGGACTTCCGACCGACTCTGTCTTGTTTGTTGAGTCATTGCTATCATTGACATAAATGGGTGCGGGGGGGAGGGCTTCGGCGACTCTAACAGTCAAGAGAGACAGAGACAAGATTCAGGAGAGGGAAGTGCAACTGCAGTTCATAAATGAACGAATCTTTTCAAGTAAGTGATTCGGTTCAGTTCGTTCACCCAGAGGATTCGTATCATTCACGAACGACTCATCACTCACGTGAACACACTCATCAGCCTAGCGAGCACCTGCAGCATTGTGTTTCTGCGTAGGAGAGATTCAAGAGGCATACACTTGACTTCCTGCAGGAAAATGAGGTATCCAGTCAATACTGTATCACTCTTTCTCCGTGTTACAGTCACCAATGTAGCTGCTTGGGATAGTTTCTCCGACGGTTGTGACAGGCATAGACAGACACTGACACACATGTAAAGAGCCCCATAGATGAGAAATGAGCAGGTAAAAATGGACATTTTATTTTTTTAAGAAAATCCTGCAGAACTTGCCGTCAAAGTGACTCTGCACTCTGACTTGGGTTTTTACCTTTTAGTCATCATATTTAACAAAGTATAAAATTGAGCTTGTGTGTTAAAACGAAGTTTCAAAAGCTACCCTGCTGTGAGGGAGCGAAAGACTTTTGCTGCTGCTGAGGTTGACCAGAAGATTCTCTTCCAGCTTGCACCCAGAGACAGTGTCAGGGGACTTTCCTGCTGTGGCTTGGGACGACCAGAAGGGTCATCAAACCTTAACACTTGGAGCTGTCAGATATGCATTCCTGCACTCAGGCTAAGAGATTTCTGAGGAATCAGGAAACCAAGGGGAAACACAGCTGTGTGTAAAATCACTGTGGAAGGGGGTCATTGGGGACACAAAGCAAAGTGAAAGCATGAGTCATAAGAGGGGAAGTCACGTGTGAGTTCCTTCTTCTTCTTCTTTTTTTTTTGTTTCCTCAAGTCACGTCTAGAGGCTTTAGATTAATGAATTAAGTCAATGTCTTGTGACCCCAATCCACTTGTCTACAACATAAGCTCACCTCATCACGTGTCAGTTGTTAGAGTTTGCCCCATTGACATTTCTCTTCTGGTGTTGAGTTTTAATGTTTGCTTTGATTAACTCTACGCTTCATCTTTCTTTTCACTGTCAAATGAATTTTTCCCATGCTCCTACTCATTGTAAAAAAGTCTCACTGTCTGTTTCATTCCCGCCATCAGTGTCTGTCCACCTGCCAACAAGCAATTCAGCAGGAGGGAAAGCACGCAACACTGCCGATGCTACATACCCCCTGGTCCTTTTCCCAACCCCCAGTGGTGCTCTGCAGCCATTGTTGACAGTTGTGTTTGATTAGTCCCAAAACAAAAGCAGCATTGCCCTCAACTAAACTAAACCCAAGTCCCTGCTTAAGCTAAGTTTTTTTTCCCTGTGAAAGAAAAAATTCTTTGTACTTCTCTAAAGACCATTTCCTCGACTGAAAGTGAATTGGGTGTTATTTAAATAGCAGATTGGCCTTTCCAAGAAACTGTACACTCCTGCAAAGAACTTTGGACCACCTTTAGGAAATTCTTTAACAATAAACTGTAACATATTTTATGCCTTTATGATGTAAAATTAAATATATCCACATTTCTTCCATTCTGCATGATTTTGAGGCTGAGACAGAAATGATGAGGTGATCACATGCAAACACATTCTCTTCCACACGGCCTCCAGTGGCAATATCTGTTTACACCCTAAAGCACTGATTGATTGCAGATCTCTTTGTTTACTTAGGTTGATCTCAGTCCAGCATTATCAACGAAACCAAGTGGACTTCAGACCTCTGCAAAGAAGCCTCTGGTGAGCATTCATTTTGTTGCTATGTTCAGCTGCTGATCAGCATCCAACAAAGTGAAGCTTCCTTCTCTCTAGTGTACCAGACCTTTTCTGCAGGCAAAACAGTGTCTGAATGGAATGCACTTTATTCATTACAAATGTTTTGTGTTTCTGTTTTTAAGTTCCCAGCTTTAAAACTGAACCATTTCAGCATGTATTATGGTAAACACATTAAACTATTATATAAGATATTTCATTATCAGTTCAATCCATAACTGCAGTCCAAAATGATCAGTTAAATAAGAAATCAGAGAAAGGAGCATCTCTGGATTTAATGCTCCACAGTGGGGGGAGAGCGCGCCAACTTGGGAGGCCTTTTCCTTTGGAAATTACTCACACTGGCCTTTTTGGACCTCTGTCTGTGTAGAGTAACCGTGTCCTAAAAACCCCAAAAGGGGACCCCCTACCTGGCTTCTTCGAAATCCTGCAAAAATACCCAAAGATACTCAAAGCTGGCAAAGTAGCTTTATAACCCATACATTTATTTGAAACAATCCTTTTCTGTCTGGAATGGAAATTTTCTATCATGAACAAAAATAATGTTTAAACACATGTTCCCACCAGTTAAAATATAAAAATGAAAAACTGGTTGAACTTGGATTTTTTTTTTTTCAGCTCTGAAGAAGTTGACAGTTTAAGATAAAGGTCAATTCATGAGATAAGCTAAAATTTTGACCTTTTTTTCCTGGTAATTCTGAGTTTATGATCTCAAAATTTATATTTATCATCTAATAGTCATGGCATATTGTCTTTAACAAGTGTTGCCCTCTCTCAAAGCTGCCCAAGGTTCACACGTGAGTCCTTTTAAACCAACATAAAGGTCAAAAAGTCAAAGAATGAGGCGCCCCCCCAACACACACACACACACACACACACACACACACATCTTCTATAACTGAAACACAGATTTTTTAGATATGCAGAGCGGTGAAAAACACACACACTTATTAAAAGTTAAGTAGCAGCTTGATTCGTACAATTACATGATCATGTGATTTGATAAAATACTGCCAAAGTGAAAAGCCTGGACTCAGTGCAGAACTATCCCACCAAGGGCTTATAGTGTACACCATCAGTAATATTTAATCACAACAGGGGCGTCAGGGGAGGACTAGCCTCTTGTTACCTCTGATTGGTGAGGCTGAAATTATTTCCATTCCTCCATCAATTAAGTTCAGTGCTAGAAGGCCCATCTGTTTGTACTTACAGTGCCTGGCTCTAATTCTTTTTTTCTACCGACCACTATTATTTCATTTTAATGCTGAGTAGGTTTGGTTATTATCAGAGAATGTCCCAATTCATACCATTGGTTAAAAAATACCACTCAGCACAGTAAGCATGTACATGTGTGGGTATACATGCCTGTGACTGAGTTTAACCTCCTCCCATTTGGCAGTTTGATGGAAAACTTATCCAACAGCGCTACATGAGATTTCATCAAGTGATTATGTTGTTTACCATGCTCCACTTTCACACGGTGTGTAAAATAGTTCGGTTCTGGTCAGAGGGAGCTTTCTTGTAAATCAAATTTATGAAACCAGGGTTGTAATGAGTCCTGGTTTTAAATAGAGGTCATTATTTTAAGGAACATTACAGCATTATGCGCTTGGATTACTAATAAAACAATGCAAACTGTTTATCTTAATGAAAGATTGAACACTAACAGAGTGTAATGACAGAGAGCAAGCAGAACACCAACATGAGTTCAAGAGATGTACTAAAGCGTTTGCAGGCAGGCAAGCAAAAAGTCTGCTTGTCTATAATCTTAGAGCTGATAACTTTCTTTAGCAAAGTGAGACCTACTACCAAACACCTTTTTCATTTGTACCTTGCTTTGAAACAAGGCTCATACAAAGTCAGAATCATTTGAAAACAAAATTGAAGTGTTTGACGCTTTGTAGTCACTTTTTGTTATTCTTCTAAATTTAGGGCTAGTTAGCATAGCTGGCTAGTATTGAAGTAGACTCACACTTTGATTGTTTGATGTGCATATTCTGAGTTCTCCAATCTTTGTTAGAAGACATGTGGGATCGTTTTTACTTAAAGTCATTTTGATGTCTAGTTCTTAAAATAGCAGGGCATTTTCTTTACGTGTCTGACGGGGACCAAGGATGTATCACAAGAAAACTTGAGGGTGAAGGTATAGGAAGCCATGTGGCATTATTGGTTGGTAATGTGACAACAAATCTGGAATTTGTTGTCTAAATACAATTCTCAGTAGCTTAAGGGCCGGATTGCTATTGTTTCGATAGAATAGCAGCAGAATCACACATACTACTTACTTTCCACAATTAAGGTTTTAGAATGCAAAATAGTGCTCAGTTGCGGTTTGATATCAAGCAGCTGAGCATCTGTCGTAGCAGAGTCATTTTGCTCAGTGATACCCAAAACTAGAAAAATACACAAAACATGCAAAAATACTTCAAACCATTTGATAAAAATATGCCAACACAATTAGAGCATTGCCTATCACTCTGAGTCAACTGTCCTCAGTTTATGTTGCTGTTCAGTGTGCAGGGTTGAAGGAGTACACGGTGCTAGAAATTCTGACAGATTGGATCAAAGAGTGAATTTTCAGAATTGTTGGCTCACTGCTGTGAAATATGGCATTCATTTTCACAACACAATTATGTAAGTAATTGTAACGTGTCAGTTTGGCTTACAGGGGGGCATATTTTTTAATTCGGGGTGTAGTTTTTGGTTTCATCTCAAGAATGATTGAGGAGTGAATTTCAGCTATGCAACTTTTATTGACTCACTGTTTTTTGCTTTTATTTTGATAAATAAAAGATGACAGATATTTGTGAGTCTATTTCACAGGACTATGTGGCAGTTTGGTGCTAAAACACATTTCTGTTCAACAGATATCACACAGATTAATATGTTAACAATTTGCACAAGCACACATCCCTGCAGCTGTTGATTTGTGCCTCATCCATATGGCAGTGATATTGGGAGAAGGATCATGGCAGTACAGAGCTGTTATGATGTGCTTGGCCGGTAGCCTGTGTTAGGCGGAGCTGTATGGTTCTGTAGTGACCAGAGAGGTTTTCACTGCTTTTCATTTGAAAGCTGTCTTTTTCATGTGGCTCCAGAACTTATGTAACAGCCTGGCCAGCAGCTGCCGTTACATCAGCAGCAACAGGACAACGATGTCCTTGGAGTTCAATGCAAAGCTGAAGTCACTCTAAACAGCACATGTCAGGGCAATACGAAGGCTAAATGGTGCTTGACTGGTTTCTAGATTTGTAGACTCCTCATTGATGAATTGGATTTCTTTCAATGGGCTTCATCTTCTGCATCAGATAGGCCCAGAAGTTAAAAGCCCAAACTAATGGGTTGGCTGTGGTGCCAGAACTTGATGTAACACACTGGTGGAAAGTACAATCTCTGGAAATCCTTGTCGTGGCCCATGACTGAGGTTAATAAATTAAATAGTGAAAATCTGGATATTCACGATAGCATCTGGCTTTTCTTTGACAAGCAGGCCACAAAGCCGAGGGGTGCCTCGGGTTCCTCTGCTTATCTGTGCTGTTTACCCCCATAAACAGCAGCTGTGTCAATAGATAGTAGCTTTTGTTGCTGGCTGTCTGTCACTCAGACTCACTAGCCAGGAATTGATAGATTTGAATACAATTAGCACTCAACCTAGAGTAAAACTGACCAAATTACTTTGCCTCAACCCTATATTGCCAAACGTAACATGTTTGTTACATGAGTTTCAAATACCTCTATCTCATCAGCATGATTAAAAGTTTCTTTGAAAACCTGCTAAAAATATCTCTCTGTCTATATAAAGTAACATGTATTCTACCTTCTTGAAGATTGTCACATCACTACAGTCAACTAAAGTTGTATTTTGGCCCTTTTCAAAATAGCTGCTCCCATGAAATTATCCACTCGCATATTTTCAGGAAAATCATTGCTGATTTTCAAGAACTTGCAGTAAGAGTAACATCTAAATAGTTACTCAGTCTGTCAAACAAGTGTTTTCTGCATAAAATGAATGCAAATTCACTGAAAAACTTTACTGAAATACTTGGCAAAACTGCTTAATTTGTCAAATGTGACACAAGAAATACATCAAAAATGAAACAAAAATGCAATATTTTTTGTGGATTTTGTTAAAAGGGTTAATAAACATCTCAGTTCAGTGTATTATTGATCTTATGTAATATTCACATTTTCTGAGATGCTGAATTTCAGGTTGCTATTATCTGTAATCCATAATCACTGACGTTTCAAGAAATAAAGATTTGAAATACTTCAAACAATAGCCAATAAGCAAGAAAATTGCGAGGAAACTTTGGAAATAGTCAGAAAGTAGCAAAAAGGTCCAAAACTGGCAAAAAGGAGTGGAAGAGACTGAAATGTACAAAAAGCAGTCATGAGTTGTTGTCATGCAGTTATGTTGATGTTCATTTTCAAAAGATGTATTTGTTTCACAACACATAAAAAGGGGAACCTTAATATAATCATCCCATCAATTGCAATTGCAATATAGGGAAACATAATCGCAATTAGATGACTTTTGTAAACTTTTCCGCCCTATTCAAAAATCTACATACATAACCAGACATTTCTTTCTCCATTGTTTGACTTGGTGAAGCTGTTTTGTGCAAGGGCTAAGAGAGTAAGTGCAAAAGTAAGCAACTAAATTTGAGCAGAATATGCATCATAGAGCTCTGTTACTCATAAACTAGGAGAGCTGAGCTTCATCAGTTCACACAGAGATCACTACCATGAATCAGAATCATGCGAAAAGCTCCTTAAGTGGGCCTGCATCTCTTCATGACATAAAAAGTGACATTGCCGCTTCCCCTTAGAGTTGCAAGTTTGCTTTTGTTTTTTTGCATGGGAAATGTTGGATTTGTTCAAGTGCTTCTTTATAAAGTTTGACAGTTTGTTAGGTTTAATCATGCTTAGTCTATCATTGTGCAAACAGCCTCTGATGTCACTCTAGATAAAGCTCCATTGTGAACCACTGGCTGCCAGAATAAGGTTCCCACAAGGAGTAACTTCTCAGTCGCATTGCCCTCACACCCTTTTAAGAGCACATGTATACAGCTGATCCTTTCATCACACGGAGGTCAAGCATTTCTGTTATATTAGCTCATAATGGACCAAGGCTCAGATGAGATTACAGACCACAGGAACTTTTTATTTGTAACCCATTCGTCTGAATACACGTCACTGTTGCCCTGAAACGCTTGACAACAATAAGTGCACTATAACTTTTAGACAAAGGCTAACCAGATGTATAGCCAATATTTTTCAAATAACCCTGCCAATGTGCTCTCATTTTCCTTTGTGACACAAGATTAACTGTGTGCAGTCCATAACACCTCTATTGGGCTACTCCAGCGAATACGACTCTGTAGACTCTCCTTCTACTCACATCCACACATACAGCCTCCCTCCCTCTTGCACACATATGCTGGAGCTCTCTCTAATCGCTGTGAGATTTTGGGAATACCTGCTTGGATAATTAAGAATTCCACTTGGCAAGCAGCAAGGAAGAAGCAGGAATACTGGATCATTATTGCGTCATTACAGTGACCCGCCTCAATGTCAGATCTCAAAAAGAGATCGCAGAGGAGCTTTACTGACCCAGGCAGTCACACCATAGCAACTGCAGGAGCTGTAGGGAACACAACAAAGGAGGGGCACTTTATTGTCAATCATCAAGGTCAAAACAATAGATTGTTTCTTTGATAAAAAGAAAAGACTACGATGAACAGTGATGAGGGAAGAGTCAAAGGTTGAATGAAATACACACAAGAGAGGCAAGGTCTTGTGGTGGAAACATGATGCCATGGTACTATACACTTGCATTTACAAGATGATGCTATGACGCCATACCATACAAAATAATTCAAAAGAAATACACCACAGTGTGTTAAAATATGAAAAGATGAGATTTGATAGATGCATTGAAATATGATACTCTATAATGAATTGTGTTGTGATTCAATCAGACCCAACATATAATTTAATTTGACTCTGTTCTGTATAATGTAATACAATACATTATATGAGTAATGTCTATGATGCTACACTGATATAATCGGTACAATATGGTACGATAGAGTGGTAAGGACAGTACTTTTAGCTATGCTGATATACTGTATGATACTATGTGGTACGATATTGAACAAAATGAAACAATAGGAGACAACAGAATAGGATACGATACTGTGCTATATATTGCATATCGGAGTGTTATACGCATAGACGGTATATAGAATGGACAGCGTGGCTTCGCCTGTCAACGTTCTACGATTTTGAAGCCACAAAACCCCGTTTCTCTAGCCGCCATTGTGCAGCCAGAGTCAGCGCAGTAGAGAATTTCCGGTGGAGCCAAGTAAAAAAGAGAAATAAAAATATTTATTTCTTCTTCTTTGGAAGGTTTAGTCTCCTTTTGGCTCTCTTTCCCAAAGTTTCTTATATCCCTGATAAAAACTACTCATGAACGGCAGCAGTCAACTATCGTAAAACGAAACTTATAACACGGTTTTTAACGTTCAATAACTAATGAGAAACTAACTTCTCAGGAAAAAAAGACCTGAACACAATGCAGCCAAATGACATCGTCATACCACCTTAGCGTAAGGATGACAGAAATGTTTCTGCAAGGTATCGTAATTTTTTGTCGTTTTCCCGGCTCATATCTGGAATGCATGGCGGGGCTTATGACCTATACTGCAGCCAGACACCAGGGGTCGGGGCATCTGCTGGAGGCTTCAGTTTGAGCCGGACGTCGTTACACCCAGTCATTATACAGTCTATGGTCATACATAGCAGTAAAAAACTATCTGAAAGGAAAAGATAAGATACAATTTGATACCATCCCATTCCATCCCATCCCTTACCGTACCATCCCCCTGTATTGTACCATGATACAACACAATACTAAACGATATGATGTGTGAGGATCAGATTTGATGCGACATTATTCAAGTCGATACGAAAGGATGCAATACATTAAGTTGAAATGGGTCAGGATATGATGTGATAAAATGTGTTTGATAGGTTAAATATGATCCAATACAATATGGTTGTATTGTATGATGTATTATGATCTGATGCTTTATGATAACATACAATTAGATGTGTACAGCACAATAAGATTCAATAAATTCAAGTAGTACAGTATAAAACACTATGATACAAAACAATAAGATATGATATGTTACTACACATTACGATATTATATGATTCTATATGATTCAGTATTTATGATAATGCCAGACAACTGTTAGGACTTTTCTTTGTTCGAACTCTGAAGCTGCACACATTTAGCTTTCTCTACAGCAGCGACAGCACACATTAAAAAAATCTATCATAAAAATGTCAACCAAAGGCAAAACACATTGTGCATTATTGCACATGCTCTACTTAGCACACATTGTAAGCATATCAAACTTGTAAAGTCATAGGAAAACCTCCATGCTTCAAGGAATCTCAATCCAAATTTTGACTGACTTTGGAACTAATGCGTTTATAAAACAAATCGTTTTTCATTGGAACTCTGCATTGTCTGAGAGTAAATGTGGACAGATGAGCCAGATAATATCTGCAATGACCTGCGTACAGAGTCTGAAGTGTGGGAAGGATTATTCAGAAAGATATACATACCCCTGGGACCAAAGGAAGTAAGAGAAAGAGAGGAAAGTAGCTAAACCAACAGTCAACATTTAGGTCAAAGGTCACATTTGGAAGTGGCCCTTGGTGGTCCAAAACACAAATGAGGGGTGAGTCTAAGAGGTCAACCGTGTTTGCAGGGGCATCCGACATGTCAATTTACATTAGTGAATAAATAGAAAATTAACTTTGCATGTGTATGGTTGGATTGATGAAGAAAGGATTGACGTGAAAAAAAGCCGCTCAGGTCACGAGCTGTTTGTGAGTCAGCGAGGTGTGTGACAGTGAGTCTAACAGCCCCTCTGCAGGACACATCTCCACCCGGGACTTTGATATCAAAGCAGCTTCAAGTCAAGAGGACTTTTGACCTAAAAGACACGGAAAGCAAAGTAGGAAAACAGTGAACTGGGGTTATTCTCTGGACGGAAAGGAAACCAATTTGAAATCCTGGAATGCTAGGACTCACAGGCTTCCCACAGTGGCTTCAGAGCTGCAGGAATTAGATTGTTTCAAGGAGGCAGGAGGGTGCAGAGTCAGCTTTTTGGTGGGATGTTCATGCACGTGCAGTGTGTGTGGGGTGCTTTTTGGGTGGGGTGTGGGGGTGATTTGCATGAAGTGAGTACCTTCACCTGCAAAGTGAAATAGATCAAATAAAACTGCAGCTATTGTGCACATTCCCAGAGTTTCAAAAGAGGACATTTAAGTACAAATTTGAAAAACTGAACTCTGTGCTTAAAGTCTCTGGGTGTGTATTCCCCATGGTAGGGAGGGCCTCATATTTGATGGTAGATGTTGCTATGACACTGCTGCTGACTTCAACTTCCATGTAAATGACCTGCAAAGCCTGAAAGCACTGATACAAAATCTTTGTCACTCTTTATTCACTTTACTAAGAAGTTGTTATGGATAACTGAGACATTCATTTCTGTGCGCGAGTCGAAACCTGGAGTAATATATCGTGTAGTTGAATTTTTACTCCCCACAAAAGGATTTAACTATTTCATAACTCTTTTTAGATTTTCTCTGTGGTAGCAGAGAAATGAATTAAATTATATCAATGCAAACTTGAATTTAGTCAAACATTTTATCCTCGAGTTGTTTATGTTAAGAAAGCAATTTGGGCCTTGTGCATCTGTGCAACGCCACCACTACGACAAAATTGCTCTACACCATAGTTTGGTTCGAAACTTTAAAAAAGTTGCGCAACCTCAGAACTCCATGCAGAGTCTCAGTAATATAGGGTGTCAGAACTATTTTAAAAATATAAGGTGAAATTCAAATTTGAAGCTATTTAAAACCTTGAGAGAACACAACCAAAAAAGACCAAAAACATTTGTTTTTTTTTTAAGGCAGCATTTAACCTGTCAGTAAATTTAGTTTGATTTCAAAGATTTGTGTCATCCTCCTCTTAAATCCAAACTAAGCAGTTAATCTTCGTTCACCCAGACTCTCTCTGTGACAGTTTTTTGGGTGGTCTTGTTATGATACTTACGCACACAAAAGCCCCCTTCAGCAAGACTTAAAACATACAAGGGGATTGTTTTCCCTCAGTTTTGTCATTGACACAAGTGATTTATACGCACTCACAGCGCACTGTTTACACAAAAAAACAATGAGTCACTGTATTGGACAGCCTACTGCCTGAATGATTTCTGATTATTTGGACTGCATGCTGAAACAAAACAGTAATTTGAGGATGATATAATACCTTAATGTATTGTTATTAGGGGAAAAAAACTGGGAAACTGAATGATCGGTTGGAGCATAAATCAGTGTGGGAACCTTAGGGAGAAACAGAGCAGCATGGGGTCATCCGGGAAGGAACGAACAGCTATTTTCCATTATTTCTCAGGAAAAAGGTGTCTGATTTTGAGACAGTGCCGTCATTGTATAAACTATGTTTTAGCTCAGGGCATCCTCAAAAAGATGCATTTGAAGACTGATTAACGGCATTGCATAGCCCCCTTGAATACATCATTCTTTCCTGGCCCGTAAAGGATGCACACAGGGTGTCTATAGCCTTGTTTCCACCAGGCAGTCTGGTGCGGATCAGTACAGTTTGGTACGGGTCACATCAGTAAAGCCTGATCCTGTGCGCGTTTCCACAGCCAACCGTACCCTGCTTGATGGGCCGGATGTTGAGAGCAGCGTCAGCTACGTAACAGCGTGACGTCACTGCAGCGCTACACAGTGTACCCCGCCAATAAATGCAATGAAGAAGAAATTAGCGGCATTGTAAACAAAGAGCAAGATGGAGGACTTCCAGCAACTCTTCTACTTTGTGATCAGCATGTTCAACGTTAAAACACAGGGTAATGAATACACTTCCACATGTATGCAGTGCATGTGGTTTGGCATTATTGAAAAATAGCAATAAAAATGTTCAAAAATTAGAATCCTCTTTAAAATGATTGTTTTTTGTTACATGACAATATTTTTACAAGTTAGCCTGCTAGTTATAAGTTGCTAGGCTTGAGGAGCTTTGCTTTTGGTGTAAGGCGAAAGGCGGGGCAGCTGCAAACACTGCAAAGTTGGCCATTTTCCTTCAGCCCCACTGATAAAAGAATGTATGTAATCCCCTCAAAGGATGCACCCCCTGAATTGATATACAGCTGCATGCTACTTTTGAGGAGACTGCTTCATTAGATAACTTCACGTATGTTATAGATTTGATAGACTGAAAAGTTGCTGGTTTTGCTAAAAGCAAGTTTCAGGGGCTTGATTTTAGCTCAAGGAAACCAATAGCTCAGGGTATTTGTCAAGCATATGGAAGCCGTATGTGAAGGCCTCGAATTGTTGGCCAGACATAAGACAGCTGAGGAGGGAGGATGAAATCTAAAACATTAATCTAGCTGTAAATTCAGAGTGTGGATCGGTGGTTGTGAAAGGTCAAGCTGTTGAGCTTGGACACCATTGCTCGGAATTGCTGTGTCATCTTTCACACAGCTGAGCCTGTTTGCAGCTGAGATTTGTGAAAACATATTTAGCTTTATACATCAAGAGAAGAGATGTGTGAGATGTTAGGCAGCAATACGTGTGTGTGTGTAAAGAAGGACTGAGAATTTGTGAAGACATGAGAACGATTGCTTTTTGCACAATTATCCCTGGGTGGATCCTGGTTTCTGGCATGGATGATAAATGTTGACTGGTCACATCTCAAGCCCCTGAAGATGAGAACTGTCCACGTGAGCTCCAGCTTGTTTTCCTCTGCTTTTCACAGTGGGACCTGCTGCTTTGGAATTTCTTTTATGTACCAGAGCAAAATGATATTCTCTGTATGCCCTAATTAAATTAAGTCCACAGTCAACATCATTTAAAACCACTTTAATGCTCCTGACATGTCTAACCAGTGACCCCATCTAATTTGACATTTTGTGTCAGGGTGATGCAGCTGCAGATGCAGGGGAAGGGTAGTTTCAGGGGCAGGTATGTTTGGAGTGTCATCACTAAAACACCACCAGAGGGCAGAGACTTGAAATGCTCTGACAGGTGATTTTCTGAAACATTTTGGGCTTTCATTCAAAAAGGCCAAGGGTAAAAGGGATTACAGAGTACAGACATGTCCAAATATCCCCATCATCACTGTAGGCTCCAAGTGTCAGGACACATTAGACTCAATGCCTCCCAATAAACACATCTGTCCCCCTGCATTAAGCTCCAGATGTAACCCCTGAGCTTTCGAGGGCCAGGGACAAGCCACACCTGGTTTAACCTGTCCACAGATGTTGGCTCTGATTGGTTGACAGAGGAATGGAAAGTTGTTGAAAACTGGAATTGGACTCAGTCACTGGCTTAGTCCCAATGTTTGACTCCTTAATCTAACATTCTTGAGCTACTGTCTGGAAGAATTTAAGGGTTCATTGACTTCTCCTCTAACTGTACTTATTAAGAAAATTACATTATGGTTTCCAAAGGGCAAGCCTTTAGGAATATTGCATTGAATTTCCTTGCCCACTTGAACACTGCTAAATTAAGAAATACAAACCTCCAATTTGAACTGTAGAGTAGTGTAAGTAGTCTACCAGTTCAAAAGTGTAACTATTTTAACTGTGCTGACTCTGTTGGCAGAGGTCAACATTCAGATACTGACTATTCAATTTTCATTCACAAAGCTCAAAATTAGATTCAAAGTTCTTTTTTAAACATGCTTAACAAGAAGCAGAACCAGGCTCAAAGAGGGCAGCCAATTTACCATCTGAACTCAACCCAACAAGTAAGGAAATTGGTTTGGTAGTTTTTTTCTTTGTTGTCACGGTTCTTGGTTATTCATCGAATATCATTAGAAAATCTGTTTACTTTCCATTCTTACCATTCTTACCACTTACCACATTTGTAAGGAACCTGTATTTGTGGGATGAGCAGCAGAGCAGCAACTTGTCCCACAAATCTTGACTGCAAACCTGTAGAAGACAGTCTATGGTTTCTTAGGGCTGCCAGGGAATGGAAGGGGTCTTTTTCAGATGTCATCTTCTTTGGATGTCTGTCTCTGACACCCCCCATCATATGGAACATGACTGATACTTTGGAGATAGCACAATGGCTCACTTCATACAAGTAATACCACAACTCACCAAACATTGGCTTGAAGTTGCTCTTTTGCATAGGCTCCATCCAGATTAGTCAAAAGTGGCATGCTGAATGATCTGTTTTGCATTGGCAGAGAAGATTTTTAACCCTCTTACTCAGCTCCAGTGCTCATCCTTCAAATGCATGTTTCTCTAAAATGTGACACCATTCAAAGGGGAAATAAACAGGCTGCCAAACAATACTAGAGGCATTGCCAGTAAGCATTGTTACAACAAGGAAATGATCTATAAAACACATTTTCTTCCAAATCTTGTAGAGTGTATATTTGTCTTTGCATGAAGAAGATAGATTACTGCACCTTTGCTATGAAAGGGGTATTCGACTGACATGTTGAGCCATTTGGTGACTGCTGCTTAGTGGCACATTTTGTTTAGTGGACCTTTTTTTTGTTACAATTTCAGACTAGATCATTTCTGATGAATAGAAAAACTCAATACAAAACACAGAAGATCCAAACAGTGAAGAGTAATTCCTGTCTCTATTATTCAAGTAGTTTTGACACAATGAGACTCAAAAACAGCGATTCTGGACCACAGACTATGTAATTAATGGACGCCATGACAGTCGACTCTAACTGAGGACTCCACAAAAACTGCTCCCCCCAGTGATTGGCAGCAGTATAGGTCGAAATCTTCCTCTCCTATTGCATTCCAGATTCAAGGTGGTAAAACTCAAAGAAATGATTTCACCTTGTAGAAATGTTTCTCACATCCTTACGCTATGGTGGTATGAAGATGTCATTTGGCTGTACTGTGTTCGAATTCTTGACCCTGCAATGGCGGCCAATGCCAGCTCCTGTGACAGGGTTCTTTTGGCTTCGAAACCGTACACAGTTAAAGGCGGAGCCACGCCATCCATTTGATGATCCAAAGTTTATGGTCTGGACCTCCACTTACTTTATCCCCAGCCAGCAGGTTTCTTGACCCTGTAGCTGCCTGAAAAATTGACTCAGTCCATGTAAGCCCAAAACACTCATCATGATTCTCCATCGAACCAGATCTTAGTGTCAGTTTCACCCCTATTGAAACTTCGCAATCATTCCAGTTGTGGATCATAGATGAGCTTAAACCTGGGGACAGGTCGATTTTCACACAAATACATAAGGCAGAACCGCCGATCCTCTGGGCTCTGGCAGGTTCCAGCTGCCCCCCCCTCCATCCTCTCTCATGGGTCCAATGCATCCCAGATGTCTCACGCTGACTGGCTGAACGGACTTGCAGCTGGCTTGAAACAGGGTAAGAAAATGTGTGTGTGAGAGAGAAATGGAGGGAGAAAGGGAGTGAATCCAGGGTTGTACCTGCCAAACCCTGGAAAGCTTTCCTGGTCCTTCACACTGCTGACTTTGTCTGCTTTAGCTCAGTGTAAATGAAACACAAACTTCACAATATGGCAAATAAGCGGCTTTCATAGTTGTAACTGTGTACTTTTGGATGCCAAACATCTTCCATGAGGGGATAATAAAGAGTGCACATTGAGTTTATTTAACTACGCTGTATGAGATATTAATTTATCGTGTGTTTTACCACACAGAAAGACACATATGTGCATGAAACAACACAGATCCACTTTTCTTTCCTCTGCTTCCCATCACAGATTCCTTTCTTTGTTTTTAATTAACTGTGTGTTGCTTCTGTGGTATTGTCTCTGCTCTCTGCACTGGAAGTGAAGGTATACATGTTTAAAGGCTTGTTATCATCATTGTTCTGGGAAAATGTTACAGTGGTTGATGTCACCACAGAGTCTCCAGCAAACAGAACAGAGACAGAGACTGGAGACCGCTTGCTTCCAGAGTCCTGTCACAATGACACTCCCTCCTCAGATCAGATCTGCCTGTCCTCTGTGTCGCATAAAACTCACTCTCTCGCTCTCTCTATCTCTCTCACACACACACAAATGCAGACAGGCTTAGACTCAGTCTCCTTCCCAAGTGCTTTGTCTGGAACGATCTATTAAACTGTAGAACACACCTATAAATTAGTCTTTTGGGGATGATACCTAATGCACATTTCATTAAATGTTATGACATACTGTTGTTTTATTTATAACAGCAGTCATAAAGATATTGGTCTGTGTGCTCTTGTGCATGAATTGAGTGTGCAGTTGTGTACACTTGTGTTTGCAGTAATGGGAGAAGGGAGTAGGTAGAGTCAGGACAAAAGTCTGTGGTCCTGAAAGCAATTGTTTCTTTGTTAAAAAATGTAAATATCCGCTCATAAACTCTTTTTCACATTTTTTACAATCACAAGAGAAGGAATAGTTTATGTTGGACTCCAGTTTCAGGAAACTGGCTTTGAAATTTCAACAGAAAATCAACTACTCACTCTTTCCTGTTAGTCATCTCAGCGCTGAGTAAGGTTGGAGGAGTAGAGAAAAGATTAGAGGTGGAGTAAGGGGACTTGTTAATCTTGATCAAGTGTTGGTGAACTGAAAAAGACAAACACTCCTTCACAGCTTTTCACACACTTCATATGTTAGAGCTCCTCTGAGGTTTTCTGATTACCACCGTTTTACAACAATGCATACTTCACGCACTGAATCATGTGTTTAGGCTTCAGACTAGGTGGTGGTGTTCACGTGAGTGTGACCATGCTTCTCCTCCCTGGGATCTCCTGTGGTCTTTTAACTGAAGACATTTGATGTCAGAGGCCCTGTCAGACCAGATGGCCTGTCCATTATGTCGACCAGATCAGCTTCAGGACCAGAGATGGCAACACAGGGGATCTGCTAACGACATGTTGACATGAAGTAACAAAGAGGAATGCGTTTATGTTACCCCTGTTTCATATTTCAAACAGAGTAGTTTATGCCGACATTCTTTAACATTAAAGGAACTCATGGGCGACTTTCAGACATAGAATTCCAGGAATCCAGATAATTGCAGCAACTCTCTTTTACTACTGATAAATTATTTTTTAACTACAACAGTTGTAAAATGGATCAAAATGAATGTGAATGGTATGTTGTAGAAAGCCAAGTAATTAACTCTGCATGAAAACCACCACCTACATTTTTTTTGGTTATTAAAGGAGCCCTTTATATCTCATGTCAACAAACGTCAACACCTCGGGACCACACCCCTCAAGCAAGCTCCACCTGCCCATCATACTTACATTCTAAAAGATAAACAAATAAAAAATAAAAAATAAAAAAATAAAAGAGGACAGTGGAGAAGGAGAAAGAGGCATGTTTGGGCGAGAGCTCACTCACACCAAGTGAGGCTATATGCTTCAGCCCCCCCCTCCCTCTTACCCCATTTCCTTAGGGAAGATATGAATGAAAAGATTAAATTATTAACATAGAAATGAGTGTGTTGAGGAATGTGAAAAAGAGGACAGTGAGGGGTGAAGATTCAGGACAAGAAGCCACTTTGAGCTGGAGCTCAACTCTACCATATGACAAAATATTTAAGGAGTAACCACTAAGTGGATATGAGATTTAGAGGATGGATAGGCACCTGACAAGAGAAACTCAGCATTTTTTTCCAGAAATTGGAAGTGAAAGATCCAATGCTTCTTGACCTTAATACCTGGACACTAAGGTCATATATCTGTCAGATACAGCTGTGCCTGAAAGTTTACACCCCCGTGCACTATTTCTGATTATTTTGGCCTTTTCTCAGAAAATGTGAATGATAACATAAAATCTTTTCGATCACTCGTAATTAGTGGTTGGGTGAAGACATTTGCTATTTGCTTGCATAGACTGTATAAAACATGGACGTAGTCTCCGTGACGTCACCCGTCTGTTACTGCAGCTCCGTTTTGAGGCTAAACGGCGGACGCGGCCATATTGGAAATGGGACGAGTGACGAGTGCTTAAACTCACAGCTATTGGGCGCCCATCAGTCACGTGATCTGAGCTGTGGCTCTGATTGGGTAAGCTCTCGATCCTAATATCTTCCAAACGGCTGAGTTAGAAAAAAATTCACCCCCTCACAGTGTGTGCCGTTAGCGAAATTAGCGATCCAGACGGGAGACAGAGTTTGTACCAGGCTTTAAATACGCTGTGCTTGTACAGGACTTCCGGTGCTTCTGGAGCCAGCCTCAAGCGGTCACTAGAGGAACAGCAGCTTTTTAGCACTTCCGTGTTGTCTCCTTTTTTCAGACCGGAGGTTGCCGCTTGTTTGCTTGTAATCAGTGTGTGTGTATAAAAAAATGAACAGGGTCATTTTTGAAGTTTATGTTGTCATTATGATTTAAAAAGAGTAAACATAAAGAGTTGTTTGTCAATAAATGTCATCACCCAACCACTAACCATGGGTGACAGAAAGGTTTTTGTGTTACCATTCATATTTTTTGAGAAAAGGCCAAAAAATCAGAAATTCTGACGGAGGGGATGTAAACTTTTAGGCACAACTGTATCTGTCCCTCTACTGTGATGATTTTGACCATTGTTATTCAAACCTGTGTCTTGTTAGACAGCAAACTCGATGGGAGTGGAATATGGAAATGCTGGAGAAAATGTTTCCTGTGTTACGTAATCCTGCTATAAATCCTTCCTTTGGGAATTCTAATTAGAGATGAGGTTTGTAATAAGTGAGGTTTTAGTTTGCACTGAGGTTCACCAGAAGTTGTAATGCTTAATCGTTCATAAGTCAAACCCTGTTTTTTAAGTGCATCTTGCTGAGTCATGAGCCTAGGTGGTGACTGCAGAAATTTCAGGTAGAAAACCACGATAACATCAAATTAGAAAAAACGGGGTGGTCTTATCAGTTGAGGCGAGAGAGGGAAACACAAACAGCTAGAAGGAGGGAGGTGGAATGCAGGAGAATGTTTTGTGATGTTCGGATTCCTGAGATCACATGTAGCTGTAAGCGGCGGCTGCATATGTGAATGAGCTCTTTGTCTACAGACCAGGTTCTTGGGTTCAGCTAATCAAATGGATTAGAAACGGCTTTGAAAGTCCGCCCATCTGAATTGGCAGCCTGCACAAAAACAAACACTGTAGTAGCTGCAGCAGTCCACTTTCACTTAGGTGTGTGTTTGTGCATGTGCTCGTCTGCATACTGGAGCACTGGACTAGATGAATTTTTGTGTTCTGGACTGTGTGCAAGAGCTTGAAATAGACTTGATTTGTATGCCAGTCTAATGAGATGCTGAAGCGGATAAAGTTTCATGATAAAGGAGACTGTGCAGATTGAAAATAGCATTGCACTGCTCTATTTCACACCACATCTGTGCCTCAGTCCAATGTGTTTTCTGTCGTATTCTGGCATGTTAATAAGATCCAGATCTAATCCTTTTGTCATGTGATGTCAAACCTAATCAGCAGATATTGCACTCAGATAAATCATGTCACTGGAAATGTTTCAGGATGTTTTCAGAGAATTCTCACCTTAAAAAGTTTGCATTCAACAGAAAACACTGCAGGTGTGGGACCTAATCCAATAAGCAACATTCATACCCTGTATAGGTTAACTCTCATACATGATGTTAAGGAAAATTTTCTGGAGGACCTTTTTATTAAAAAAAAAAAAAAAAATCCGTAAGAATCAGGTAATATTGACAGTATATGTGAACCAATAGGTCTGAGCACCAGAGGAGAAAGGACCTGGCTTATCAGTGAGGATGCAGACTTCTCACGCTGACTCTGATCCTGAGGCTTGATTACACAGCCTCCCAAACTCGGATGGACTTTCCACTCGATACTCCTTGTGCGTACATACGTGTTTGTATTTTCTTCCCACTGTGTGGAGGAGTTTCCACTGGGTGTTTGCTTAAGAGAAGAAAAGGTCAAATCACTAGGACTCAACTTACCCCCTTGGTTCAGTCCTGGTGTTGCAGATGCCTTTGTCTTTTTGTTGCTTGCATTAAACCCTGCTGTGTTTTTACATGCTGAACACCTACAAAAAAGTTGATGTATACAAGAATGCCAAAAAAATAAAAAGGCCCTCACAGAAACCACTCAATGCCCAAAGCTCCCAGGTGGCCAGCTAACTGCCTGGAAGTGATAAAGTTGGGAGGCCCCTGGAGAATGGGAGAATAAGAAAAACATGTTTTTTCATCCAAAAGACAGACTGATAGAGCAGCACATCATCACAACCTCAAAGGAGATCCCACACAGAGAAACAGATTGCCCTTTAGGGAGGTTACAAATATGGTTTACTAACACATCACTCACATGGTTACACGTTAGATAAGATTAGGACAACTGCATGGTACAGAGCATGTGTTTTTGTAGTTGATGTGAAGATAAGAAGGAAGATTTTCACCTCTTTGAGACCCTACAAGTGGAGCCTGTATAATCCTGTCTTTACATTCATTGTTTGATTTGAAAATGTAACTGACTACTGCCTGTGTCTAATCAACCACAGTGTCAATGCTCTTAGCTTTTCACAATAAGATGATTTATGTTTGATTTCATTTCAATGTTTTTTTTCCTTGTTTATTTCCTGTACACATTACAAGCCTGTCTTAATGAAACCCTGCAGGCATCCCAAGCTGAAGTTTTCACATGTTTGTACTTTCACTTTCTGTCTGCCCTCCTCTTATTGCATTAGGAAATGTAAACGTGTCACCCTGCCTCCCCCTCCTGATATGTATCCTGTGTTTACTTGCCTGTATCTCTGGCCGGCAGATGTGAATATTTGTTGTTAGAGTTTCATCTGCGCAGATTTTTGACGTATGTCAACCTGTCAGACAGCGGAGCCAGGGCTAACCAGATAACTGGAATGAAATATTGTTGTCTTGACTTTGTGTCCTTATGTGACCAGGGTGACCTCCAAGCAGAACAAGCCTCTGGATGAACGCTGCGTTGAATTATGGTTATGTAAAGTTGTGTTTCAGGACAAGAGAAGGGACTGAGATTATGATAATAGGAGGGGAGAATAAGTGAATCATCAAAGCTTTGCTAATTTGGAAAATCTGCCTCATTCCTCCCAGATGTGTCTAATCAGAGATGAACAAAGTCTAAAATGGAAGTAATGGCATCTGGAGGCAGCTTGATGATATTAGAGGCAGTATGACGGCTGACGTGTGAAGCTCCTGTTCTCGGCTTAAATGGATAGTGAGGCTTCAGCAGAGATCTCATACGAATATGAGTTTAGCAATTATCTAGGTAGATATGTTCTGCAAAATCTTGCTAACAGAGATGATGGTGGTACACATCAAAAAAGCCAGACAGTGATCATGAGATGACAAACCCAACAAACAGACAGTAATATACATGCATTCAAGTCGTGAGCACTCATGCAAAAACACTGCACACACACATATGCACTCATTGACAGTCAGCCGTGGACTTTGGGGCCCCTCAGAGACACCAGATGGGACAATCTGCTGTAATTGAGGTCATCTGTAAAGTCATCCAGTGATACTGATGTAGATCCAAAGTGAGCAATGAAGTATCATAAAAACTGTCAAACCTTTGCCAATTCAGTCTGTATTCTCCACAGATTCCATTGGACTTCATATCTTTTCTCCATTAATCTCACACTGAATCGTCTCTCTCTTTGGTTTTGTTCCACTCCTGGAAAGAATGCCAGCATATTCAATAACCACCAACTGTATCTTCAGTGACAGTCTTCAAAGATGTCACTTAATCCCCAAGATGTTCCCAGCTTTGCCTCCTCAGCTACCAATTCCACTAAATCCATCAAGAAATGTTTTATCTGTTTCCAATCTCTCTGGCTTTTGTCCCTTTTGGTCCTGGTGGCTGAAAAGGCCACACTGTGTCCAGCTGGCGTAGCACAGAGAACAGAACAGCTGAGATCATTGATCACCAGGATTACAGAAAACCACTCACCATCATCAACAGCTCATCAAGAGACAAAGTTTTTAAACTTCAAGACTTTGTAGGAGCGTCTCCAAGTTCCCAGCCATTGCAACCAATTTTGTGTCTCATTTAGACAGAAAGCAGAGCTTTTATCAAATAGTTGACTCTGTGTGCCTGTGTACTTGAGTTTGTTGTCTGAGTGGTTTGGACACATCAGTGATTTGAATGTTAAGCTTCATATTCTCATATCCTTGCCGGTGGATGTTTAGACTGAGAGCAAGTTTTGGAATACTGCTTTTATATGATCTTCATGAATGTGATCTCCTCAAAGTCCCCTGAGATCATAAAGTGGCTTTGGCACCTCAAAGCAGGGAGGGATTTTTGCGGCAAAACAGTATTTCAAATATTTGAAGCATGCAGATTTCTAAAATATTAAGCTTTCCTTGATGATGGCATGCAAACTTTTTGTGCTGCACTGTAGAAGTATATAATTAACCCTCTTAAAAGGAGTGGTATGAGAAAAAAATTGAAGTGAGTAGAAGCCTTTCACAATATACTTGCTAAATCCTTATGAGTAAGTCTGGCACTTTTACATCACGCATAATCTTAATCATGTACATCAGGAATTTGCAAAACTGAGGTATATTGACACCATTAACCAGTGGCATACCAAAAGGTTCTGTTTGGGGTTGAATTTTGTTTCATCTTTACAAACGTCCACTCAGCTTAAAAAAAACCTCAACACACACAAACCAAAAGTTCTTGTTGTTTCTGGTCTTGCTGCTTTCACAGTCTGTATTCATACTAAAAATCCATTCATTTTACAAATCTTTATCCTTCATGTTGAAGCTGATGAAAGCAGAAGTAGATAATCTTCCAATCAAGACGTTGAATCCTCTGAAATCATTTTGTCCTGATGATCCAATCATGAATTTTGCATACTGGCCATTGATGGTGGCAACACATAAGCAAGAGAAGCTAGATTTGGTGACTCTGGGCCCCTGTTTGGTATGACTGGGGGCCTCTTTGTGCAGACAAATAGACTCCTGCCTTTGTTGCATGCTGCCCTGTGAGAAAGCCTGACGCTCAGGGTCTGAATGTTGACCCCACACGCTAACAGTAAACAACAGCAGAATGCCAAACAAACAAAAGCAAATACGAGCCAAGAGTTCCTATGCAGCCTCTGTAATGAGCTTTTCTGTCCTTGTTTTCTTTTTTTACTCTGTCTCCATGTGTCCTCCGGAAAGCCTTGGTGGTAAGTGTGCTAATTTAACTTTGGAACATGGAGTGAGAGGCCAGCAATAGCAACAAACCAAAGTTCACTTCAGTGTCTGATGGAAATCCAACTCGGCTCCATTTGCACATTCATTCAGGATCATTTGGCACAATGTAAATCATCACATTGGCTTGTCCATCTTGTTTTCTTTTTCACTATTTCCCTCAGTTTCTAAGGATTTGGTGAGTGATTGGGATTTGAATCAACACCTCTACTTCTCTACTCTTTCAGACCTGCCATGTACACATTTCCTCATCCTGATGAACATGTGGTTCCAAAGCTCATGCACAGCTGCTTTCGTGGTTAACTGCCATGACTTTGCCATTTGCCCTTGTTTTCTCTTCTTCTCCCGGTTACACACATGTTCATTTATCCAGTGCCATGGGTAACCAAGCCAAATCTTGGCTATGAGGTAGTCTGTGGCAGACTTCCATTAGCTTTGGCCCAAACCTTGCCACTGTGCTCCAACTTTGACCAAACAACACCAGACCCCTGACCTCCGGATCAGTTAGCACACGAGTGCCTCTGGATTTGCGCTGATCGACCAGAGTAACCACACTCCCTCTACATTCCAGTGTTTGCCTGTAACTGACACTAATCCTGTAAGCCCTAATAGATATTATCACTTTACTATGAAAACCACAAGCTATTTAATTGGACCCGGGTGCTGTGATCCTGAATCCAAGAGGTGGTTTTTTGAAGAGAAGCCAGTCAGTTTGCATGTTTTACTGAACATAATTTAGTCGATTATCAGTATGGATAAATGTACAGGCAGCAACTCTTCATTTTGAATCCTCAACCACAATGTTTGTTGCTCTTTCCCCCTCATTCTGCCTCTCTGCTTGTTGTTGACGTCCATTCATAACTTTTCGCTGCTCTGTCTTCCTCTCAGTGTTTTCCTTCAGAGGACTACGCCTGCTGTTTTAGAGCTCTGCTTTTCATTGGCTTTATGAGACCAACTGTAAATTCCTGAGTGCGTTGTGTCTCTCTGTGGGCTTTACCCAGTTTTTCCTTCACCTCACTAAATTCTGCCTCCTTTTTACTTAACTGCCTGGAAAGCACTACCCCCTGGCGCACCTCTTATATTTTCTTTTTGGCTTGTGAAAACCTGGACCACTAATTATGAGGTGATAATTACTGAGCACAGCTGATGAAGAGTGTGCTGCTTGTGGTGACAGAAGCACAGCTCTCTTGTTCTACATTTACCCTAAAAGGTGTAGAGCTTAATGAACTGAGAAACACTCAATGGATTTCACAGTCACACTCACTACATGAGGCTACATCAAATGATGGAGCACATTTTACAATGTTCTCTGTTTTGTTTTTGGAAGCAGCGCACTTTGTGCCCCCTGCCCTTCTGTTTCCCTTTATGAGCTTTTGTTAAATCTGTTTTGAATTCACAATAGCATCAGCTTTCAACCTGGGATTCCTGATCTCGAAAAACCAGGTCTGGTCCTCTTTTGCCATTGTTGTTGAAAATGCAAATGTCGGTCTTTAAGATTTAAAAAAAAAAAAAAAAAATTCATTAAATCCATAGGCACCACGACTCTCAGCCCAAAGTGAAGTTGCCACAAAAACTGCCTCCCCTGGTGACTTGCTGTAGGATAGGTTAAAATCTCTGTCTCTTCATTCATTACATTAACATACACAGTAGAAATGTCACTCACACCTTTATGCTGCAGTGATATGGAGATATTATTTGGCTGCATTGGGTTCAGCCCTTTTCTCTGAGAAGTTGGTTTTCATCAGTTATGAGACATTAAAAACTGGGTTTAAGTTACATTTTATGATGATTGATAGCTGCTGCTCTTGAGTGGGGTTTTTTTTGGAGTGGAAAGATACTTCAGGAAAGAGAGCCAAGAAGAGATTCCACTTTTGTGAAAATTAGTGAATAACATTTTTAAATATAGTTTTCCTCTTTTTGTTCCAATCAGGCTCTCCAGGGTCTCTACTCCTTAGACTTTGGCTGCACAATGGCGGCCCCTGTGATGGGGTTCTTTTGGCTTCAAAACCATGCAATGTTAAAAGGTGGAGTAACGCTGTCCATTCCATTCACTGTCTATGATATTTACTGGTTGGTGAGGGAGAACGGAGAGTACTGGAAGTGTAGGAATATAACACAACTGATGCTATGAGTGTTTAGCTAACCACACTAAACTGCACTTGATTTGTAAAGAAGGTGGCAGACAATGCCCTCGAGGAACACAGGCCCTGAGAAAGTGGAAAATGTAACCCTGTTAATGGATGCGCTCTAAGAATGCACAAAGTTGGGCAAGAAACAAAGTTGTCAGAGAACTGGTGTTTGCTTGCATTTGAGCAAGAAATCAGTTAGTGTGGAGAGCAATAACAGGTGGAGCACAGATATAACACTTTTATGTAACCTTTCACCATCCACTGAAGAAAGTTTATCTTCATTCTAGCCATAATCAACAACCCCACTCCAACTCCAGTCTGGCTTCACAAATTGCTCACTCAACTGTAGAAAATGACCACTAATGTCTTTTATCGTCAATCGCCTGCTTCACCAGAAATCCAGTGGATGGCTGTGGCTCCCAGAGGCTATACTGTCATAGGATTATTGCAGATGCTTTCCGAGAATGTTGTTAATCTGGGTTCAGCTGGAATGGGATAAGCCCATACTTATAGGTGAGAACATGTTCTCTCAGGTGTTTTTTTTTCTTTAAACCCTGATTGAATCAGGATGCGAGCAATCAAAGTACAATCCAGGAAATGCAAAGGAATATAGCCAGACTTGATGACACAAAATTGGAATACAAATAATACACAGAAGGAGCTAGTGTGTTTGTGATATGCTGGCCAAAAGAGGCTGTTTGGACATCTGTTAATGATTTTGCTGATGTGTATTGGGGACAGAGCGGGGTGAGTTTCACTGTAACAACAGAAGTTACATTGTTTAATTGAGGTGCATTTTGTTCTTTTTTGTGGCCCAGGAGCCCCAAGTGTTGGCGCATAGTGCTTATTGAATGGCTAACATCACTTGGAGTAAAAAGCAAGTATGCTTTTGTGCCGTGGGCGCACATACAAACAGAAGTAAGCTCTCATATAGTGGTGATTCCCATAATGCCTCTGGTATGTCCTGTAGCCCTTTGAACTTGCTGCTACGGCTTCTGTCTAATAAGGAGGAGTCAAAGGTTAGTTCTGAAGTTCTTCGCAAGAGGATATAACATTTGAACTCCTGAGACTTAGTCTGAAGTAACCACTGTCGCAGACGGGGTCTACATCAAATCTTTGCTAAATCTGTTCAGAATTACAGCAAATCTATACATCCAGGGATGGTTTTTAGCATGAGAAAGATACTATACTAAACCCTGAAAAAAGGCTTTGAATGGCATTCCTCTATCAATGAGCTGAAGTCAGCCCTTTCTCCTTACTGCATGATCCTGAGAGGAGGAGGAAGTGAAAGCATGAATGAAAGAGGTATAGAAAGAGAGGCGAAGAAAGAATGTCATAGACGGAGATGGTGGTGGGAGGGGATGAGAGGCTTCGGAGAGCCATGAGGCTGAGAAGTTGAAGGGTTGTTGAGTTTGGGTCCGATGGCTTGATGTGCATCACCGATCTCAATCCACTCAGTCCACATACACATGGTTAGCCCTTTTCTGACTCTGGCATTCAGATGCACTTTCCCACTGTGTAGGTCAAAGCCCCATTAAGAGGGCATTTGGTTGCTACTTTGTGTTGTTGTGGGGATAGTGAGGGGAAAGGGGTGGCCTGGTGATTGAAGGAATTTGCTACTACAGTACTTCTCACTGTCAATCCAGACTCCAGTAGTTCCCACACAGGCTGTCAGTGCTCCAACACACTCAGGCATTGGTGCTTGTCTAGACAGGGGCAATCTGTGAGTCTCTGTGGAAGGCAAAACTTTTATTTGAGAATCACCTTGGAACATAAACACAAATATAGAATAATTGTGGGGCAAAAAAAAAAAAAATCTCTGGCATCTGTCATTGGAAAGCAAATATGACCAACTTGCTTGAGTTTTGTCCAGCAATGTAATTTTCAAAAGCAATCCTAGAGGGACTGGGAGATGTTCATTCATACAAACATATGTACCGGTATGTGCAGGTATGCACACACATATGTACGGATTTTATGCTTCTATGTTTATTGGTACAGGTGCATGTAGCTGCTTAGTCCAAGACTTTGAAAATGCCAGAACAGGAAGTCAGAAGAAAGAAAGAGGGCCTGGTGAAAGGGAGGTGTAAAAGCAGTGAAAGGTGTAGTTGGATGTTTTACTTTCTCCAGATGGAATCAACAAGTGGTCAAAGTATCCATGTTAGAGTCTTCTATCTGACTTATTCCTTTGGCATTTGCGTCAAACTGCAGATGTTTCTGCAATAATGTTTGGATAATAGGTTTTCTACTGCAAGCCTAACTTGAATCCTCTTCTGTCTACAAGCATTAGTGTTTCCAATAGTGTTTCTGTTCAGATGGTAGCTCTGCTGTTTGACCCCTGCTCTGTGAAACCTCCTAATTGTGGTTTTATTGTGTCAGGAAACAGATGCCGCAATTAGACTCCCATTGGGAAGAGTGGTAATGTCTGTTATTGCTTTGAATGTGAGAAAAGAGAGCAGGCCTGTAATCAAAATATCATAACAGTGTCTAAGATTCAGCTGTACTTCCAAAATACTAGTATTTATAGCAAGCAGACAGTGTTTTTATAAACTTTAAACTAAAGTCTGGTCTGATGTTTTAGCACAAATGCTGGTGAATTGAGTAGGCGTGACACAGGGAGACTTACTTTAGTTTCAGTTCGTGCTCGATATGGCCTTTTCAAGAGCTGAAATACACTCATATCTGAGGAGCTTGCTGCAGGAAATGCTTAAGTTAGTCTGCGTTTAATCAATGTGTGTCTAAAATGTAATTGCAGTCTCAAAACAAATGTCAACAGGATTTCCTATATTAATTCAAACAATAAAAAGCAATAAATCAGGTTGTCTGAGTTGCAACAATAGCACGCATGCTCCCACTGTTTGTGGAAAACTTCTCTTGTGTATTTCTCCCTGTCACTACATCCTAACTCTTTGTTTTTGAAAGGTCAGATCTAAGGTTCAACATCCTCAGATTATGAGACCTTAAGAGTATGATTGTAACCTATGCGCAATCCTCTAAACAAGAACCTTTACTAAACGGTGATGTCATTGCCCAGACTGAGTCTTTTGGGTTTTCTGTCATTTTTCACTTTCTCTGGCTCCTACTTAAGCCTCTGCTCCGTGGTCTCTCTGTGGTGAAGTTTAACACAGCAATAGCTGCTGGCACCAGCCAGTGCAGCCTCTGCTGGGTTTCCGGCTTTTCCTTTTTACCTAATTGCTCACCACATATGTGACAAATGACGCCAGATGCCACAATGGAGAGAAATCCAGCTCTCTTATATTTATGGGCTCCAGAGAAATACTTGGCCTTATTTATATAGGCCTTTTTACTAGACCTGGCCCCAGGGAGTGGAGAGGGACTGGACCGAGCGCCAAAATGGACTGCGGCACGTGTGAACCATTAAATAGTTGGATAATCCAGTCAGGTGTGTGGAGCAGCAGGTTATGACTGTGTATGTTATTAGGATGGAAAAAATGGGAGCGGGGGAACAAAACCATAAATTTTAAATCAGAGCAGTTTGACTCAAAATATGAGAGGGTTTTGAAAAAATAAGTTGTCAAGGAGCCCACTTTCTTCACTCCCTGCTTCAATTTCCTGTTTTCAGCTGAACTCGATTTTAATTCTGCATTTTATGATCTCATGTGTATTTCAGTTTCCCCTCTTTGGAAGGTAAAGGCTCTGTGAAATAACAATTAAGTTGAAGTGAAGAGAGTGGACGTTACAGTGCGTGTCCATGAAGCAAGAGTACAACTGTGGGGCTCTAAACAACAGCATCTTTCTAAGTTATATACCAGTGGCTCACATTTAGTTGCAATCTGAGTTTCACCTCCCTGTTTTATAGACTTTTTCAGTGTTAAGAAGTTCAAGCAGAGAAAAGAATGACTGAATGAGGTCCAGTAAGCTTTTACCATCAAACCTCTGTTCCCTTTTTTAGTCATATTATGCTGAACGATCGTTTAATTCATTGTCTGTGGTAGATGCTCTTTAGATTTTTCGTCTCAAGCCACAAGCATTATTTGACTGCAACAGCCAACAAGTAGAAAGCAGCATTCCCCATGTGTTCATTATTCTTCCATTTGTTCTCCTTATCCCCTATTTAGAGTAACTTTAACCTGGAGTTAAGCTTCTTGGGGTCACTGTACTAATACACAACACACACAAAAGATCAGATCAACACTCCTGTTACTACCTCAGAGACTGGTGAGGAACCTCAGCCTTGTGCAGTGTTTGAAATGTCGGCGGCTCGTTTGATGCTTCTCTCTTGTCCTCCTCCATCCTGTCTCAGCTTCCCTTGGTATGCAGGCCAGGGGTTCTTGGCATCCACATCTAGAGACTGCAGTCCAGATGAGCCCTGCTTTACTACATGTCTGCTGTGTTCAGCTGACAGGAAATTATGCAGGAAAGAAAAGTGAAGCTTAACCCGAGAGACATGATTTAGACATTTAATTTGAGCTCAGGTTTTTATGGTCCCATTTGACTAGGTTGTGCATTTAAGTTTAAAAAATATAGGTTAAAGAGTAAGGAAATATTACACTCATTTTAAATTTGACAAAGGGTCTCCTTGTGGGACAGAAAATAAACGTACTCAGCATCCAAATTTTGCTGGGGATGCTCAGGGAGTCATTCATGAACCTCGTAAATGTTTCTGACAGGAGGCATTTCTATTTTCTGCTTAAAAAAGTGCTTGCAAATGTTTGTATGCGTGTGTTCTGTGAGTGTTGTGTTGGGCGGTGAAGGTCGAAAAAGAAAACCAGATTACAACCAGTGGTTAAAGCCTTCATCGGCAGGCTGAGATCACAGCACGGTAAATCGTCCCCTCTTGGCCTGAAGCTCCTGCCAAATGCTCCTCTTTTCTTCTTTCTTCTTCTCTGTCAGTGGTGTTTGTAAATCATAAACTCGCCACACAGGCAGGGAAGCGGGACTGCTGTGCTCCATGAACACGTTCATAGGAATCCATTGCACTTTCTATGTGTCATTTGGAAGTAATGGATCAGCTCCTCTGAAAGGTTGTTGAAATGGAATGTTTTTTTGCCAGACAAAACTGTGAAAGTATGTTTTGTGTCTGTTTCTTCAACCAGCAACCTGTTTGTCAGATGGGGTTCATAGGTGTACAAAAATCTAAACTTGCTGGCTGTTGATGCCACCTGAAGTGCCAAAAAGTCAGTGATTTCACTGTTGGCTGACACAGCTGTATGCTGGGTGGTCTTCAGTTGATTTTCTCCATCTTTTGCATCATTAATCAGGCCTTCTTTTGTATTTTTCTTTGTCCTCATTTAGACTCTAAGTGGGGGTGATGGCTTTGTTTATTGTTTCACGAAGTGGTTGTTGTTTATAACTCTGACACTTCAACTTTGATGAACAGATATAAATTTGGTTTGATAGGATTACACAAAGTCCATTTTTAGAAAACATTTAACGACAAAAAAACGGTCTGAATGGCTTTTGGGTGGTAGTGTTTACTTCAGTGTGCCATTCTGTTTTCTGCATTCATATTTAGAAACTCCAGGGGCACGGCTCCAAGGACGCAACACAGCGCCGTCCAAAATCCGGCTGATTCCACCAAAAACAGATGTTTCTGGTTTCCAGGGGATGAAACCACTGTCACTAAGGATCCCATTCAACTGTAGTGGCTTTTGAGTAAAATGTCTGTCATACTGGTCATTAACTTTGGTATACATACTGTATTGTGTTTCTGCTATGATGGATTGTATTGCTGCTTTGGTTATTTACTGTCTTTTTATGTAATACCACCCAAGCAGCAGTCCCCAATGTAAAAAAAAAAAAAAAACAACGACCAAAAAACCAAAGTCAAAGTGTAGGTTAAAAGCACAAATCTGCAGTTTCTTGATTGCCCACTTAAGGGTGGCTCCAAAGCAAAAAAAACCCCTCACAGACCCCATCTTCAAATGGCCAGTTACCTACCATGCAAAGCTACAACTTTTCCAACTGTATCAGTTGTGCCTACCGCACAATTAGCATGTTAGCATTGGAGCCACCAGCATGGCTGTTGACCCAAATTAAATTGTCATGAATTGCTAGCTGCATTTCTTCTGCAGAATATGATTTTTTTCCCCCTTCAAGTTGAGGGTTAATGTTTCTATTTCAAAAATACTGTAACCAGTTGAATGTAGTCTTTTTAATGACTTAATTTAAATATACAGTTTGTATAGGTTGTGTAGGTTTGTATAAGGTTGCAAAAAAACAAGAGTTGTTGCTGTTTGAAGCATCAAAAGTAAAATGCCTCATATCTCTCTTAGATTCATTCATTGCATTGTTGTTATTGAGTCACCAAACTTTGATTTCAAGTGAAGCCTTGAGTCCTTCGGGTTTCATAACAAGCCAACGAAAAGTCACCGAAGAAGAATTTGAGTCTTGTCCAAATCGATTCTCTGCTAAAATGTTATTGTGCAAAAATGAAAAAAAAAAAAGAACAAAACAAAGCAAAGCAAAAAGGAACAGCATCTGGGTGAAATTTGCAGTCTGGCTTGCAATTACGCATGTGTTCAAGAACATAGCATTCATAAAAACTGTGTCAAACTGTGATTCATGGTATCACAACTATGACGTCATTATTTACTTGGTGACAATCATTCTGAAGTCTCAGGTTCAGCATTATAATTGTACCGAATTATACTTTATACCGGATTTCAGATCCCTTTTTGCCAATAAGAAAGAACTGCACCCTTCAGTATTTTGTGCCCTTTTCTACAGATTTGGCAGCAGCAAAAGTGGCACAATCCTTGGCATACCTTGGCCTCTGGCAGTGAACAAATCGAGTAATGTGTACTTAAGCTCTTAATTTCCTATTTCTGTCATCAATTTTGGAATTCATGTCTCTTTACTGCACTGAAAGACCATTACGCATTAATAATTTGAGCTCTTTCTGTCTCAGGAGACTCAGAATAAGTGGCTAGATGTTTTGAGTTTTGTTGCCTGTGACTGACACTCCAAAGAGCTTCTCAGTCCAAGGCTTTTGACACAGATGGGCCGGGAGGAACCAGTTGGCACCAGTCATGATACTTTTGAAACAGTGGAAGCTTATTGTAAATCTCAGTGCCTGGTCTCATTGTAAAGAGTTGTTTTGGACTGTGTCCGAGTGTTTCAGAGGGTGGTGACACCGGCACCAATGGTAGTTAATGCAACACAGAATCAGCTTAGTGAGGGATCCAGGCTGGGAGCTGGATAACTACACAGGCCGGCCCCAGGAATTAAATTCCCCCATTATGATGGAGCGACGAAGGAGAAAGGGGCGAGGGAGGGAATAGAGGGAGAGATTACTGTCAGTGTTGCACGTTGTGCACTTGGAAACAAAGAGGTAGAATTGATGGAGGCATAAGACCCAGCGAGTTTTTCTGCCAGATGACTGATATTTCAGGATATTTTCAGGGAAAGGCAGTGATGGCTTTAGTATTGTGAGTTTATGACCCCTTAAAGTGTTGACCTCACATGAACCTTTAACAACCCCCTAGTGTGTGTGGGAAAAACACACTAACATAGACACACTTCAGCTATCACAAACCAGGGCATAACCAAACACACAAAGTGAAGTTGTAAGAGTGATTGGCTCATTCTTGTTGTTTTCACCACAAGTCACAGGAAAGAGAAAGCAAACACAAGAAAACAAAGCTGCTATTGTTGTGTATCAGCCTTGACTGCAGATAACACAAGCAGGAAATAACTAAAGGCAATGTCTTGGATTGATTTATTTCCTTATTCCTGAGATCACCTAATCTGAAGTGATAAAAGAATACAGCAGAGAGGAGATGTGCTCAGTTTTTCCAAATTCTTGTACCAAACTGTAAAAATAAAGAGGGGGGGAAATATGGCCAAGACTTTTTCCACCTCATCACCCACTTAAGCCACATCAAACTGAACCCATTGACCCTGAGTGGGCTAACTGGGACCCTGTTTTAAGTCTCTCCAAACAAAATGAATCCCTTCTCTTCATGTGTGTCTGTTTTGCTGCTGGAGATGCTTCAGAGAGTAAAAATAATGTTGAAGACCACTTCTCACACACAAGGAGAAAGTTATGCCTATTTACACACCCTGCAGTGCTATCATAGGAGACATCAGCCTGTACTGTACTGTGCATACACGTCTAAGCTGTGGACACCAGAGTTGTGATAATATTTAGCCTCAGACTCACATTCAAGCACAGAGATTTGCTTTTGTTGTAACAGTGAGAACTATTTAAACTTAAATTGTTTGAGGATGGCGACTAGACATAATTCACGGTTCTTATAGGCTGATATTTTGCTGAAAAACAAACTTTTGAATCATTTCATCAGTGTATTATAAATAATCATATCAGTAAAAGCATTAAGACTTGAATGTCTAAAGCATATTTGTATATTTGATCAGTATTCATCCACTATGACAGGGTGCATTTTTCTGTCTTGATACTCTCTACAAAAAAGGGAAACACAAGAATAATTTTTTTATCCCACGGGGTAGAGTGAAATGAAAGAAAAATATGAACAATGAGCTCTTTCAAGACACACTGTAGAGGAAGTGGGGGAGAGGTTTGACTTGGTAAGTGTAATCCTTTACTGTTTTCTTTTGTCTTTATCTCTGGAGAAGGTCAAACCAGTGGAGGTTGACGATCTAATTAAATCTCCTTCACCCATGCATTTATGTATTTTGCTTGAAATAATAAAGTGAAAACTTTCGAGTCTGTGTACATTGACACATTAGTAACTGTGACTTCATGGTGGAGTTTCTGTCAATCATGCTGATGTAGGGTTATTGTAGGCTGCTTAAGTGAAAGCCTCATACAGTGCATGCCTTGTGCTGCAATAATGTGGCATGTTTACCTTCTGCCAACTCTGGCTAAGCGTAGATGATGTGTGTATGCATGAGTCCACGTGTATTTTTACTCCTCTCTCATGTGCCTGTGTTTTCACTCGACAGCGTGTGTGCTTGCCCGTCACTCAGCCCTAAGCGCAGCAAACCTTGGAGGATTGCGTCACAGTCAGAGAAAAGAGCAGCCCTCGCCAGTAAACTGGTCTTTAATTGCTTTGCAACTGAAAACACATTGCCGAGGAAACAAGGGGCTCATTGTGAGAGCGTGTTCATCTTAACGCACCTCATATTTTTCTGCAGGCTGCTGACCCCCACCAGCTCTAGAACTAGCATTTACAATAAAACACAAAGCAGGCAATTAAAGTACCAAGTGTTTGCATGCACACTCACATGCAGACACTATTAACATGTGTGTCTGCACATCTATACGCTGATGTAATCTCACAGCAAGTCAAGATGTTATGTGTTTAAGCACTGAGGATTAATGTGAAGTCAGTTTGCCTACAGGAGGATGAAGTACAACATTGTGCTTCTGTGTTTTACTCATGACGAGGTATTAAAAATGAGTGAGATTGAAATATGTGTGCATATATGTGTGTGTCTCATGATAGATATGGTTTGGGTAGTGGTCGGGCTATGATGTGAACCAGATGTGGACTAGATGCAGTCTTGTGCCCACTGTAGGAAGAAAGAAGCCTGTGCGTGCATGTGTGTATGCTTGTTCATGCAGAGCGCCAGCATTGATTACAGTTCCAATGTAATTTTGCATCACACCAACCGCATTTGGCAGAGCAGGGATGCTGTACTGGCCTGAGGTGAGCTCATGCTTCAAATGACTGAAACATAAATCATACAGACTGCACACAACCAGTTCTATGTCAGGGCCTAGCAATTTGAAAATATTGATATCACTACAGCTATTTAAAAGCTGTGTTAGATAACCTATGTTACCATGGAGGTTCTCTTTGACCTAAAACCTGTAGGTGTACATGCTGTCTGTTTCTGTTGGTGTAGCGGTTTTGACCGAGAAATAAGCTTGAGCTTTATTTCCAATCCACTTTCCAGGAAGAAACATCTGAAACTCCCAACTTATGTAATGAATGCGCTGAAACTGTTTGCAGAACTTCTGAATTAGTAAAATCTAATCAACCTTTGTGCTTGGGGCGGGGTGCACTGGGTTCATGTTGGCAACACAATCGTTGGCCAAAACACTTAAATTGTAAATAAGCAAATATTCAAAATCCCAAATCTTAAAAAAAAGAAGATGTTTACAGAAATCAGTGATGGAAAACAAAAGCAAAGTGTTAAAAAAAGACCCAGTATGAATTTTTATAATACACTGCCTGGCCATGCATGGGCGATTATTTTTCAGCTAGCAACAAGTTATTTAACCCCAGCCGATGCAATGAGTAACTTCTTATTTCTTAAACAACCATGGCGAAAGACAAATCCTGTGGCTGTGGAAAAGATGTAAGTCTGTTTAGGAAGGATCAAATCATTGGCATGAATCAAGCAAAGAAAACATCTAAGGAGACTGTAGAAACTACTAAAACTGGGTTCAGACCTGTCCAATGCATGATTAAAAACTGGAAGGATGGTAGGAAACCCTCTTCTTGAGTGCATCAGGGTAAGAAGAGAAGCAGGTGAAGTGAGGTGCCTACTGTACAAGCCTGTGGGGCAGTGCTATATTCTTGGGTTGCTGCAGTTGGTCAGGTCAAGGTTCAGCAACATTTTATTCCCAAAGAATGAGGTCAGCCAACTACCTGAATATACTGAATGACCAGGTTATTCCCTCAATTGATTTTTTGTCCCTAATGGCATGGGCATATTCCAAGACAATGCCAGGATTTATTGGGCCCAAATGATAAAAGAGTGGTTCAGGAAGCATGAGACATCTTTTGCACTAATGTATTAGCCACCACAGAGTCCAGACCTTAACTCCATTGAGAATCTTTGGGATGTGCTGGAGAAGGCTTTGCACAGTGGTCAGACTCTTCTATCACCAATACAAGATCTTAGTGAAAAATTAATGCAGTACTGGATGGAAATAAATCTTGTGAGACAGCAGAATCTTATCAAAACAATGCTACAGATTGCATTATCAAAGCTAAAGGTGGTCCAATGAAATATTTGAGTGTGTGACCTTTTTTTTGATGGCAACTTTTTTTGTCCAGGCAGTGTTTATGGAAATATCCAAGGAGGAACGTTTCCAGATTGTTGAGATCTTTTGTATTAAACTGTAATATATGTCAAGAAATGTTCAACAGCTCCACTGTTGACTTGCCAACTTTCCCACCATACAACACTGACCACAACAGATTCATGAGTGAATGCTTGGGGCACCACATCATACACATACATTCTGCACTACATTTGAATACATTAAAAAAAATACAGTACATAAATACTCAAACATAGTAGCATTAATATTTCATCACTTCAGAAACAGCCAGCATGAAAGTATCACAATACATCGTGAGGCTTCTGTCAAACAACATTCAGATGACAAATGACTCTGGCTACTACAAGTGGCAGTGCTGGAGTGACTGAAACACTCCTGGTTCAGTTCATTTTTCCACTGAAATAACTTTGGGCCTTCAAAAAGATACAAAAGCAAGAAAGCAGAGGGGATAACCCATCTTTCAAAAACGAAATGCTGAGAAATTTATTTGCGCTAGATCATCTGTGCAAACAAGAGTAACAGTATGGCAGGGTTAAGTGGGCAGGCCTGGTGATCAGCACATGGCTCTATTGCAAAAGCTGCTGTTATTACTGAAAGACATTCTTCTCAACAAGTTATGTAATAATCTGTTTACTTTACAGCAACCACATTTAATTTCTTGAATTCCGGCAGCATTATAGTACAAGGCTGTAAACAAGATACTAAGTCAAGAAAATCAGAAAATGAAATATCTCCCGGATCTTTCTGTTGTCCCAACAAATGACACATGGAAGAATTTAAAAAGACGGAGATGACGCACAAAAAGCTCTGCACTTTATGAATTAGATCCACATTGGGCTTAATCTTCTAAGAATTTCTGTCCAGGTTTTGTGCAGAAAGTATGTATTATAGGGTATTATGTAAAGTGGGTTAAGGTTTGGATTAGTACAGATAAAACTGCAGTTTGCATCCAACCATAGACCTTCACATTTAGCAATTTTATTAAAGTTGATTTTAAACAAGCACAAAAGTCTTAAAAACTTCCAAAAATTTTCTTGAATGGCTGCCTTAATACAAACAGTTGCCTTGATTGTCTCCATTTTTTCAAGCTATACCCCAAATATAATTCAATCTTGACTGACAAGTAAGCACACTGATGAGGCTAAAGGCCCACTTCTTTATCTCTTCCCAAATTGAAAGAAGCTTGGTTGAGCCAAGCTGTTTCAATATGGCACCAAAGATGGACTTCAAAACTCTGCCACAGAAACAGGTGACATGATGATGATGAAAGTCCTTGGTTTGCATCTCGCATTGATATACAGTTGTAGTTTACACACCCCGGCAGAATTTATGATTTCTTGGCCATTTTTCAGAGATTATGAATGATAACACAAAATCCTTTCTTTCACTCGTAGTTATTGGTTGGGTGAAGGCAATTACAGAATTAAAAGGTTTACTCTTTTTAAGTCATAATGACAACAAAATCTTCCAAAATCACCCTGATCAAAACTTAACATACCCTACTGGTTTGGGCCTGATAACATGCACACAAGCTGACATAAATGGGTTTAAATGACTTCTTGTGCAAAACAATCCTTGTGGTTTTTGCATCATGTTTATGTTGTCATGTGTGGCCTCTACAGACTCACTTTTACTTACTGTAAAATGATTTTGGATGCCCTTACCGTATTACATTTTTTACAACCACTATGTAGAGATGAACACGAATGTAACATCGCTAAAAATCAAACTTACCAAGAGATTCATCCAGCATTACATCTGACAGCAGGATTAGTACCAAGTTTTGCGCCAGAATTGTAAATCATAAATGAGCACAGTTGTTATCCTGTGTTAGACACTAAACCCAAGTGTTCAAACAAAGACCCATAGATACAGACAGCAGCAAGCTTTCTCATCTCTCCAGGATAAAACCTCCAGGAAGTTCACAGGTCAGCCCTGACACTACGTTTCTGTCTCAGCAACAACAGTTGTCACATTCCCACAGCCAAGAGAGTGCTACCAGTTCAGCCCCAATGAGATACTTCTCTGATTTAAACACACATGGCAATCCCTCCCTCTCTCTTTCACTTAGTTACCCGTTCTATCATCATTTGGCTCTTACATGAACAGATGTTAAACACTGGTATGGCTGACTAAGAGTGGCATGGACACTGAGAATGGCTTTGGAACTTAGGAAAAAGTCAGAAAAAGTGACCATAATGGGTCTAAGAGTACACACTGAAATGCCATTCCACTCTAACAGCTATGTCTTTATGAGTGAGCATCCCTCTGGTTCTTTTGTGGAAAAAGAGGCTGTTTCCATTTTAGGAAGGGCCCCTTGACCCCTGTGAAAATCCTGTTTGTCCCCTCTGTTTGAGGAACTGTACAGGCACAAAAGATTATTTTATTGTATTTTATTTTTTATCCAATACTATGAAAGATCAAAGCACATTGTAATATTTTTTTAGTTATCTGTTTTGGGTTTTTTTGTGCCTTTACTTGGGTAGGAGAAGACAGTGGATGGGGCAGGAAACAGGGTGAGAGTGTTGATTGGCATGTGGGAAAGAGGCCACAGGCCAGACCTAAACCCAGGACACCCTCACAAAAGCAAACCTCATGGCAACCAGCGCAACCCAAACCACAAGGTCTCCTGCACTCTGAGCACTTTATTTTTGATTGAACAAATGCACATACTCATACATATGAAATTAATTTCTGGAGTAACGTAATGTAGCAAAATATCACCATACATGAAATGCCTACTCTCATGAGCCATGAGGAAACTAAAAACACAACAAAATATTAACAGAAACTCACAGTAAAGTTATTGCTGAAGGATAAAAAAGAAGGGAATCAAAATCAAATCTCTGTAATCTTAACCTCCTGAGATCCAGGCTTTTGTCTGGTGTACACTTTTTAAAGATGACGTAGGCAGTATCCCTAAAAGTGACTTTCAGGTCAAAGTTTTAAAAAAAGAAGTAGCATTGGTCTGGGATGCAGAAATGTAATGTTTTCGTATACAAACGCAGGGTCTCAGGGGGTTAAGGAAAGAAATCTTACTTTATAACTTATCAAAACACTGACCTAGTGAACCTCGATGGGGCAAATAAGATGAACAAAGGAAAAAGGGCACCACAGACTGTTTATAGATAAGGCAATGAGGCACAGGTGAAAACAATGAGGGCAGGGCCAATAATCATGAAGGTATGATAAGAACATCTCACCAAGGGGTGAAGATTTTGGAAAATGAGAGGAGGCATGCCACTGCAAAATGAAACAGGATAGAACAAACAAAAGATGAGACTGATCTGAACATAACAGCTCATGCATATGTGGCTGGGTTTCTTTGTTTGTTTTTTTTGTTGTTGTTGACAATTATATCTATTATCAACAAGAAATTCTTAAGTATCTGTGTAAGGTGATGGATGGTTGGGAATCCGCACATGATGGTATGTAGTGAAACTGAGTGAATAATACATGCTGTTGACATGCCTAGCCTCCTGTCCTGGTTGATCCTCTCTTTCCAGGTTGATGTTTGCTTGGTGCAAGCTCCATTGAAAAAGAACCAAGGCTTATTTTGAGACAAGAAGATTAGGGAGATAGAGCTAAAATGCACCACGATGCCTTCAGTGGAAACATGACCATTGACAAAAACGGAAAAGAAATGGTTGTGTAGTGCATGGAGCTGGTGCAGTGCACAGGCTTTTAGAGGTAACTTATAAATGTATAGCATAAAAAGCCCTGTGTTAGTCATATATGGAAAACTTGAACACTGAAAAACTCTTTCAACTTGCTTCATGAAGAACACATGGATATTACTGCTTTCAGACTCTCCTTTGATTGTTACTGACACCTGATTGGAGCACAAAAGTGACATAAATTTTCCAAGAAAGCTCTACCCTATTCAAACTTAGTAGGAACATTTCCCCTATGGAATAAACAGTTTTTTGGCTTGGTTCTTGTGATATGGACTTCCTGACAAGGCTACATTTTCCAACACTCCACATGAAATGTTACCATCCCAGAGCACATCCAGAATACTTCCTCTCCCCCTGTGGTTGGATACCTCCGGTGGGTCTTTAATGCCCTCAGAGTGGGGAGAGTGGGTAATTTATCACCGTCCTTGCTGAACTGTTGGAGATGGAGGTCTGATTTTACTGCTGGTGTCACATGTTAACGAGCAGAGTTTATGGTAGAAGTGATGGAGGGTCACAGCACCTCAGAGATTAACACCCCAAATCATTCAAATGTAAATAAATTTTCAAGTTTGTTTTTTAGCCATGTGGTTGCACACATGGCAAAAACAATCCGAAAACCTTTTTCCCTTTTTTCGCTTTAGCTATGATTTAGTTTCAAGAACCAAATTATCTTTGGGAAAAGAGGAATAGATAACATCCCCTGTGTCTTTATGTCTTAATGAAGTCTGGGTCACTTCCCCGGTCACTACTGTAAATAAGGATTGAGTTTCTTCCTCTGTGCTAAGTAGCTGATGTCATTTAACTGGAATATGTCCATTTTTTTCTACCTTTTCCTCACTTGCTCTGTGTATTGGTGTCTAAATCTGATAGAAGTGTGTCCTGTGAAAGTCATGGAGAAGAGGACTAAGGAGGACTAAGCAATGAAGCTTGGATTTATTAAATTCTGCATGAGTTTTTACACAGACTGCAGATTGACAGCTCCTATCAGAAGGAAGAGAGTGGGTCTCAAAAAAAAAAAAAAAAGGTTTGCATGCAGAGTATGAAGCCTCATTAAGACGAAGACATTTGACATTTCGAGGTATATTTAGGATCACTTCACTACCTTTGTATTCTTCCCAAAATCCTGTTCCTCAAAAGGCTGCAAACTTTCAAAATGTTGCATAAAGACATCTTGATATTATATATCCACTCAAAATATGGAATAAGTTAAGAGCAGATAAGAGTGCTTATCTGAAACTGCTCACAGATGTAGCACAGAAGACAAAGTCAGCAAGTACGACCATGCACTCTGCGCAATACTTGGGAAACATTGAAAACCAATAAACTAATTGAACACATGTAAGCCAATTGAAACAATAAGGTTTATTTAATACAATAATAACTCAGACAAATAGCAATTTTTGGCAAACATCAGTTATTCCTGTATCACTAAATATTGAACTGTGTGTCTGTTTTTTCTGTTTTAAATACTTCAGTTGAAGTTTTTGCCCACACAAAGTCAACATGGATCTGTTTAAAGCTCTTAATTGTCATGAACTCACAGAAAAAGAGCCGCATATATCACTTGTTTCTCTTTAACATCTGGACAATGTGCTGCAGCAGAGCCCTGAAAAGTCTGCCAGTCATTTCTTTGAAAAATGGTATTATGGAAGAGCAGCTCCGCCTGCCAGAGTAGACAAAAACTTGGACTCTGGCTCTGTCTAACTGTCTCTGTTTTTTGAGGTGAGAGTTCCTGGAGCTCTTGGTGAATCTTCAACAGAAGGGTGAATACTTAAGCAGCTTCACTTACTGCAGATCTTTTAAATCCGTGTGGCCAGTGATGCATTGGACGATTTTCTTATATAAAGGACCATATTAGACACACATATCAGACAATACTGTAAACCTGCAGAAGCTCCAGCGATCAGAACTGCCTTTAAAAGATAAACAAACGCCGACATCATCACCCAGCCATCCTGTCATGTGTTCTGTAGTCACAATACACACATAAACAAAGAATATGGGTCAGATAGTGGGTTGATAATTCCACATACTGCCTCTTTTTGTCTCAGTATAACCCTTGGCTCTGAGTTAAGTTTTGTTATGATACCCGCTGTGCTCATCAGCTGTAACAGAACACATTATCTTGGTGGTGATGCTTCCCAGTCTGCTTCCATCATCGGTTGTTACATTGGTTGCAGTCTGACCAGAAATATTTATGATTCCAGGTTGAGGAGGGCCTGGCAAGGTCGGGAGCAGTGAATTAGTTGTATTGACGCCACATACTTAGGGATTATTTGTACAAATAATTGGTTCCGATGTGACTCAGATTAGGCCATAAATATGGCTTAAGGTGGTCAAGTGTGTCACCGGCCTTACAAATGATTTATTTATACAGCTTAAACTAGTCCCTCATTTTAATAGTTGGCAGTGCCTTTGTGAGATCTGTCTTTTTATCACCTTTATTTGGGGTTAAAATAACATTAAACTTAATATTTTCATTCACAGCTAAGTCAAAACATTTCTTTTAAGTTGGCATTCACAGGGAATTACAGCCTGTGCATGGGGCCCTTTGTCTTTTACACTCAGCCAATGCTGAAGCTAATACTATGTTCTGGTCTGAGGTGACTTCAAGTCTGTTTGCTTTAATTCTGTTACCCCACTCTTGTGTCTTTTATACTCCTAACTACTTTCTGCGTGTCTTCCTTCTCCATGTTGTGTCTTCAGAGGTGACTTGTCAGCCACCAACCACAAATTAGCCAATCAGAATCAGGTATTAAAGAGTGTTAAGTAAAAGAGGTATAAGATAATAACTCTAACTTAAAGGGACAGTGAGGACTTTCTAAGTGATTTTGAAAAAGTCTCATATCTAGATAGATGCTTAATCATAATCCCAAGTTTAAAATGAGATTATCAGCACTAAAATAAAGTACTTCCAAATGGTAATTCCAAGCTTTCCAGTCCGGTTGGACTAGACTAGATTAATTGATGGCATGACAAAGTCTCTTTGACAACACCATGCAAGCTGATAAAGTTTAGCAAAGAGAATAGAGATTTGTGCTATTCTATGCTAAATAGATTTCTTGGATTTAGTTAGCAGTAATGGTTGACACCGGAGCTTCACTGTCTGACAGAAAAAAGACAGAAGAGCAGAAAAAAAGCTAAACGAGAGAGTGATAGAGCACAGGCTAAAGACTGAAACATGAGCTCGAAGCTAAAACACGAGCTAAGCTGTTTTTGATATTGTTCATTCAAATGCGCATGTGTCAGTTATGCTGCAGTGATCTGAAACTTGAGAGTCAATCAATAAAATGAAAAGCCTGTTTACATCTGCTCTGCCCGGTAAATAAGCACTGGTTGGACATAACCAACATTACACATTATGGGTACATCACTGAGCTTTGAGTACCATTAAATGTATCCCGCTACTAAGCTATGGTGCAAACTCACAAAGTTTGCCTGTTGGCACATTTCAAACAACAGTGCTACGTAACTGTTGATAAATAAATTAAGTCGTCATGTTGTATCTGGTAAAAAGTTATCTTGAACAAAGACAAGTATTGTTAAAAAGACGGATCGATTTACTTTCACTTTCGTTTTCACAACAAATACATCACAACAGTTTATACAGGAAGTGGTTCCTATCACTATCACTTTAAAATAGTTTCACATCTTTTCCCGAAGGAAGATCAACCAGATCCGATATTGTCAGTTAATGGACACTTTTCCTCTGTTGCTGTTTAAGAGTCGATTGGTCTGAACTCTGTTTGAAAACTCTTCCACTTGTGTGTCTGTTTGCATACCATAAAGAGGTGTGTTTTTCTTTCGAACCCACCTGTAAATGAAGAGTAAATAAAGCAGGGTAAATGCTGCTGGATCCTCACACAGGTGAGAAAGACACAGCAAAGTTACCAGCCAAACAAAGAGGCCAATTCAAATTCTCCAAGCCTACTGACTCTGGGCAACAAATACTGGCAACTCATGTGAATTAGCTTACCATAATTTAAAACAGGAACATTGAAGTTAATATAAAAATCGATACAAAAAAGATGCATAAAAACTTTTTTAAGTCCCAGCTTTAGAACTTCATCATCATCTTATACTGCAGGCAGGCTGAACCATCTGGTAAGTACGAGTTTCAAGGTATGACATGCTAGTATTGCAGAAAGCCTCATCACCCGAACATTTGTTTTTGTTTCTATTGAGCCACAAACAAACTAACTATGGCAGATGTTTGCTGCTGCACAACAGAAAAATAGTTACGACATCAATCGGCTTCCAGGAAATAACAAATTCTGTCCAGTTGAGGATGCCAAATTGAATCTGATTGTGCCACTCACTTACGTAACAGCCTTGAGCTGCCAAAAGCCTTTGAGGCACGAAAGTGACACAATAAAAGACATTGTTGAGAGGATGTAAATATTAATTACAATCAGTTTCACTTTTGTTTTCTGTATTTATACTGGTTTCCTGTGGCAGTGCCATAGATGAGTCAAAGCAGGACATTGCAAAAATAAAACTCACATCACCTGACAGCAATCTCCTGGCAGAGGAGATGTTTTGAGAGAATTTTTAAGCCTGAATAAACTTGAATTCACACACTGATCAAATTCTGATCCTCTCATTATTGTGATTGAATCACTCTGCCTAATTCCCAGTGTAAAGCTGCTGAAAAACACAGAGGGTAACTATGCTCGCATTCAACAACTACATGGAGGAGCAGCACAACATGAGCAGGGGGTCTGGGTGTGGATCGCAACTGAAGCTGTGGCTGGGATTTTTAATGAGTGACCGCAGTGAGGCGAGGAGGAGGTCCATTGTGTCGGGAGCTGCAGCGTCCTATAGCTGGCAGCAACAGCAGCCACACACTGGGGCTGCACTTTGATGTACAGCTGCTGCAAGAGCAGATGGAAGAAGAAAAGGAGAGGGTAAAGAAATAAAAGTATTGAAGGGTCAGGGAGAGAAAGACTCAAATCCTTTGAGATTTGATAAAAAGAAAGAGAATGTTCAGCTGAAGAAGGAAACATTAGAAAGAGCTGTTTTGTTTCTTTGGATTTAATTTAAACATGTTCTTTCTACATTTACACTGTTGAATTTCTGTTTAAGAAAGAAAGAGAGTAGAAAGAAATGACCAAATCATATCAGCCGTCACTCCCCCCACTGCAGCAGAGTTAGGGTGGGATATGCAAATTCAGTCTGTCTGCCTGCCCCTTCAGAGGCAGGAGAGCAGCACGCTGCTGCTTGCACACACACCCTCATCCATGCAGAGTGCAGAGGACTGAGAGGGTCGAACCTACACAGTCTGCAGGTCCCACACTCTTGTGCATGCATGTGCATGGAGCTGAAACTTTCCTAGAGACACTCTCTTTCTTCCCTCCTTCTCTCTTCTCCTTTCCCCTCCTCCTGCACACCTTTGTGTTGTTTTCCTTGCCCCCTCTTCTCTCCTCTGCCCTCCCTCTTCAGCCTCACTAGTTCTCCCTCTGCTCTGTCCTGTGTGCTCAGACTGACGGTGAGTGTGCGAGCTGAAGGGGTGTGCGGGCTGAGATGCTGCTGATGCTACAGCTGTTTGGGCTCCATGTCTCCTTCAGGGCCCGCTGAGGAAGAAGAGACTGCACGTGAGCTGGGGGAACTTTAATTCAGCGCTCTGAGAAGATTGCAACTGTCACTTCTGCAAACTGTTTCACCACATCTAAAGGCTCTGGAATAACTGAACTTTTAGAGACTTTTCAAGAGAAATAGAAAAATGAGGACCAAGTTTTGGAAACTGATTGCACAGATCCTTCTCTTAGGAGCCTTGCTCTCTGTGGTAGACAGTAAAGGAACTTTTTATGGAGGCCCAGTCAACCCTTTTTATGCAAACAGATACAACTTGTACAAGGCTGGACTCAACCCCCACCATTCACCAAACAAGCCCATGACTCGTCACAAGTAAGTGCTCTGTTTTTTGGCCTTGTCATAGGCACTAATGCACGTATTATTCCCTCCTTCCCATCCTGCAGGGGATTGACTCCAAAAAGCATTCCAAGCAAGACCCACCTCATACTGTATTTCCCCTGAGAAACACATGTCACCGACAAACTGCGGAGAAAAATATGGTTTCAGTTAGGGGCATCAGCATCGGTAACAGATCCTTGAATTGACTCTCTGTTTCTCTCTTACTCACCATCAGCTCTTTCTCCGTGGTTCACACCTAAAACCATCTGTGGCTGAGGATAAACACTAAAGAGCAACAATGACATGCTGCTTTATGAAAACAAAGCCATCATTATGGTCTTTATGGTCTTTATGGTGCAGCTCAGGGGGGTGCTGAGTTGATGACAACAGTATTGATCCCTTACAGACGTTGGAAGTGTGTGTGTTTGCTGGGAGGAGGGCTCAATTAGAGGCAGGACTGACAGCACAGCTGGGGACCTGCTGCCAGAAGGGAGTGGTACGGCTAATCTCTGATAAAAAAAATAATAATAACACAGTGGTCTCAAGTGGGTTTGCATGAGAATTGCTATTGAGAGTTTGTTTTCTTCTACCAAACTCTTCCAGTGTCAACAGAAGGAAGGAAGGAAGGAGGGAATCTTCTTTTTTAAAATCTGATATTGCTGAGGCTGTCAGGACAGTCAAGACTCATTAGCACAGAGGACTAAAATCCCAAGCCATACATGCTATTTGAAAGGCAGAAATCTGCGGGGATAAACCAGTCTTGCAAACCTATTTTGCCTGGAAAGAGATGGCTCCATGTTTGGCCTGCGGGGTTGTAGCTTTTTTCCTTCTTCCTCCCTTCCTCTGTCTCTTTTTGCTTGGCTTCCTCTGAGAGCTGTTATGTCTTTGGACAGCTCCCCAGCTACCTGCTGCTTCACTCAAACTGCCACAGAGCACCACCAATCGCCAGGCTCTGCTCAGTGTGCCATGCACTCTCTTCTTCAGGACGCAGATTCTTCAGCATCACTAACACCAAGTGCAACATGCTCCACCTCCACCTTTCATCTACACAGTGAAAACATCTTCCATCCTTCTCTTCACCTTCTCAGATCCTCCACTGCAACATTTCTTATCTCTTGAATACATCAAACACGTATTCGGAATTACAGCCTCACTCATCACAAGTTCATTGCAGTTTGATATTCACTGATGAGTCTCTGTCATGCTGCATCATTCCAGGTGCTACACTGTAAAAACTTGAATCCAAGCAAGTCATTTTGTCTTATTTTTACTAAAAATTGTCTCATTATTCTTGATATGAGCCACATCTAACTGACAAGTCCAAAAAAATGTTTTATTTAAAGTTACTTAAAGACAAAACTGAGGTCTGAATTGTTTTTAACAAGTTAAAAAAAAGAGTCAGTGGGATAAGAAAAAATTACTCGTTGAGTTTCTTGAAATTAGAAACATGTTGTAATACAAGAATGAGCATAGAGACATTTTTACTAAAACTTAGACATAATGCCTACATTTATGTTTTACGGTGTACAAGACCTATCAGCAAACTGAAACCACTGTATGTGTACTCACTCTTAAGTTTTTCATCTCTTCGTGGTTTAGGAAAACTCCAGTCAACAAGATTTTCCTCCAAAATGCTGGAGCATCAGTGTGTTACTCTCATCATTAAATGTCAAATTAGTAAATAACTTTGTTCAGCAATAAAATATAATTGAAATTACATTAATTTATAGATAAGTAATGCAAAATGTTGATAGTGATTTTTTTCATGCAGCCAGAAATCCCTGTTAAACTAATGCTATCTTTGACATTTCCTTGCCTTTAGGGCCTGTATCTGTGCCCAAGACCTAAATTTCAAAGTACTTCCTGCACTTACAATTGCAAGTTCATAAACGAGATCAGCAGGGACTTTTTCTTCTTAGAAACATGTATAATCCTATTCTTCTCTGCACAGACTTCCTAAATTATTGCTAACAAACTGAAGTCAGTAGTCCTGCCTCTTCTTCCCATCTCCTTCTTGGTTATAGAAGGAGATGGGAAATTAAAGAATTATTTTCATTCAACAGTTGAAAATGCTGTTTGGCTGCCAAGCATGGGTAACAAAAAGCATGAGCCATGGCTTGGTTTTACTCTCTTATTTCTCCTCCCTTCACATACTTACACTTTCCTGTTCTTGTCCTCTGCATGCTGGTGGCACATGACTGTAGCATCATCTTACCCTCTGACAACGCTGCCAAAAAAGTCTACTTGCATTCATCCATTCCACCAAGCCTGCATCCCATGATTAATACATTAACCAGCCGTTATGGATCGTCTAATCCAAACTAAGTGATCAGCAGAGACAGATGGCTTGGCTTGTCGTTGGTAGCTGCTTCTGTTCCCCCCACATGCCTCTGTGTCCAACTATAGTGTTTATACAAGCACTGCTGACCCACCTTGGACACAGTGGGCCCTGAGGACGTGTCAGTGTCAGACCACCACTGCAGATATATGAGCTCAGTTGTTGTGGCCTTACTGGTCAGTGGAAATAGAGACTTAAAAATAACACACGTGCCATGACGTGTGTGTGTGTGTGTGTGTGTGTGTGTGTGTGTGTGTATTTGCTTCTGTATATTTTGGAGAGAGATTTAACCCATGTGCTTCTACAGCTTGTAAATACAAATGTTAGTTTTCATACTGACCACAGTCACGTGGACAAAAGGAAGGACAGTCATTCTTTTCTTGTGTCGATACGTTTAAGAAATTCTCAGCTGTTGGTGCACCTCAAACTTTTTTTTTCATGTCGAATTATTATCTGTGTTTTGGCAGCAATGTCAGTGATTTGATTTCACAGTCATTCCTTTCACTCAGTACAACCACATGCTGCAGAGAGAGAAAAAATGTTGGCCTGTCGCCTTTAAGTTGCTGATTATGACTGATATTAGTGAGTTACAAAACTGTGTCTGTCACAGCTTTATTTCAGAGAGGGTTATATTTTCCCAAGGCTATAAAACTGTGCAAGAGCAGTTTGCACCACAATATCTGGAGTGCTTTGAGGTCAAATGGAGAAATGGTACTTTAAAAGCAAAGGAAGTAAGACCAAGCTATTGAAGTGCTAACATTTTTGACGTTGTATCTTTACTTTCAAAAGTATCGAGAAAAAGAAAACAGCAGTAACAATAGATTTATCCAATGTCTCACACGCATCTTGCACCATGTCGCAGTATTACATGGTAAGACTGCGCAACAACAGGTGAAACTCTATCCTTGAGCCTTCAACTCAGCCCCCATACTTAGCTGAGTAAATCAATTAGAGTCCCAACAGATGCGTCATGTCTTCACTGATCAGATTAGAGACATATCTAAAGGCTTTTCTATGATCTATTGGACAGAGATCAGAGGGGAGAGGTCACTGAGTTGGTAGAGGTCAGAGGTTGTGGGTTGGCGTTGTAAGTTTGTGTTGAGTGTCCAGTCAAGGACGAGAATGGAGCCAGTCTCCTGCTAAGGGTCACAGAGGCTGGGCAGTAAATTCCCAAGCTCCTTACCAGCACAAATCTACGTAATGTTTGCTTTCACTGACCCTTCTGCCAAAATGTTTGGTATCTTCAAATGTACCCTGAGGAATTTTAAATGGTTATAAAACTGGATCAGTTCATCTCAATGCCAGAAAAAGTCCTAAAAGTGCAAAGTAGAGCATCAGCCAGCCAACTGACTGGGAATTCATGAGATAACTTTTGATGTGTTTTACTGCACAGTAGGTGGTCACATTCTGTCTAAGGGGTGTCAGTTTTAAAGTTAGTTAAACATATTGCATTAATAGAAGTACAATCAGCTTTTTTTATCTCATATATGTAGCCACAGAGATGAGACTCACACTTTTTTTTCTGTAAAGGCAGCCAAAGTTGACATGAAAAGAGCATTCCTGATGGTTGCTTTGAAGAAATCTGTTGTAAACTTGGATTTTCAATGTCTAAAGCCAGATGGCTGATTTATTTTAATGACTTATAAGTAAGCGACTGTCACAGTTAAGTTTTTCAGGTAATAAGTTGGTTTTGGACAAATTTCCTTGTTGCTCATCCAAGTTTTGAGCAGTGGTGATTTACATACTTACATTTTACTGACTACTACTGGTTGCCAGTGCTGTAAAATATAAAACATTGGACCATACAGCCTTAATTAAGATTTGAAAGTTTGCCAAAACAAACAAAAGGGGGAAAAAGGGTTATGGTCAATGGTCAACAAGCGAACACAACTGGTGTTGTACTGTTATTCATATATTGCAACCATCATGAGGTTAATACATTTTTGGCAGGTACCCATAGTTGCCATGACGTGATCTGACTGTTTTTGACACAAAGTTTTGAAGCCCATCATTGTCAGGAGCCGTAATGGAAAGTTTGTTAGGTGAGCAGTGTCTCTGATCAGGCAAACTCTTGATCTTAATCTGTCTAGTTTAAAAAACAAAATATTCAGGATAAAGTAATTTCTTTTGTACAGGGTTGTAAACATGTTCTTTTAAATGTTTTCTCATTCTTGTCTTCATCACAGACTGTGAAACTAAAACATACATAAACAATGTCAGTTTGCAAACTTTTGAACACAATTTAATTTCCTATTAAGTTAAAATGTGATCAAACAAACAGTGCCACTAAATTACTAAATTCTAATATCCTTTCAAACTACCAAACAAAAAGGTATTAATGGTTGCTAAAATGTAGAAAACAATTACTTTGTTTTACCTTTATTTAAGACTATAAAGCCTCTGAACTTCCTGCACACTCATATACACTGAGTCCTGGTTTCAATTGAAAAGTTGGCATGTAGAAACACGCCCAACCCTTTATACAAGTTCTGGGGTGCGCCGTTTAAACATAAATACACACTGGCCACTTAAAGTGACTACCATTGTCAAGCTTCAAAAGCCAACGGGTGACATCACTTGGATCACATAATCTATGTTATAGACGTAATCTGGCACAAACCAGCCAATCTCTGTAAACTGTTACCTCTGTAACATGAACAGACCCATATTTATTGCATAAAACATAAATTTGCTATCCCATCAGTAGCTTAGAACACCCGATCTGTGTATAACCATGCAAACTATTTTTCTCTGTTTAAATGGCATTAATTGAAGGGCTAATGGGAAATGGTGGCCATTCAACTGTCAATACTGGTTTATTTTTCTAAAATATCTGGAGTGACACATCTAACATAATGTGGTGGTTCTGGTTTTCCTTTGGCTCCCTTTTTATACATTACACGAGACCCTCTGTTTTCAGAATGTATTATCTTGATAGATTTACCTGTATTCTTGAGGGAATTACTTTTGTTTGTTCAACATCAATCTTGTGTACAACACATTGCCACTGATTTAACTCCCAAGCGTGCAAAGTACATTGAGATTATCAAATAAACAATCCTCTCCTGGTACTTCTTTATTTTAAAAGCACAGAGCACTATTCTTAGTCAAAGAAGATTAAGTGCTTTGAGCAATGCTTAAGGATATGGTACTGATGTGTTTCTTACTAATGTTGTTATAGCCTCTGACTGTACTCCATGAAAAAAATGTTGTAAAACAAGATAAGTGAACATATGACATATGAACTTACCACATTACGTTTTTCTTTGCAAGCGCTTTCCGAACCTTTATGGTTTCATTTCTGTAGCGAGGTTTCAAGAGTGATGGCCAAAATGTAAGCATGTTAAAGTAATATTCTGCCTTCAAACTACAATATCCAGAGCTGGGGATGGGTGACAGAGCAATCCTGGAGTTCAGTGCATCACCTCTCTTCTTTAACCCTAATCAGAAACCACAAGAGCAACGTCAATCAACCCTGAACCAGGGCTACTTGAAGACATGCCAGTTGGCTGGAAATAGATTTCATTAAAGCATATGCATTGAAAGAGATGGTCCCTGAGGAAGGTTGTGAGTTCATAGACACGGTTGTTAAAGGTTCTATTAAAGATTGCACGGCTCCCTTTCTGTCCTGCTGTGGTCATAAATCTGTCAGAGGCACCAGCAGTGGCCAGGGTTCAAACAGTCAGGAACCCTGCAGGTAAGAGAGCGGTTAGTAATGAGGGAGGTGAGGCCTTCAGAGCCACAGCTTCATAACAATGGAGGGAGAGATGGCCGGGTTAGAGGGCCTGGAAAAGTCAGGGTCACGATAAGCCAACACAGAGGGGCTTCATCTAAAATCAAAAGGGGAAGAAGAAAGCAAACCATGTGCAAAGGAATAAAGAGCAACGCTGCTATGCTCAGATAAGCAAACAGAGATTACCTGCACTTTGCAGACTTGGCAGAAAACAGGAGAAAAGGCAAACTATGAGAAAACGGGATGATTGAAAGGTGAGTTGCATGGTCCCTTGAGAGGGTGGAGGTTCAGCAGCAATAATATTTACCAAAAACAGTCCACATGAGAATCTGAGATGGGAATTCCTCTTTCCCCCTGGGAAGCTGGGAAGCGATTTTGGAGTTGTAATGCTATACTGGAAATATTTTCACTTGGACCAGACTAGCAGTTAAAAAGTGACAGTACAATGACGGAAAAAAGCCAATGTTCAGGGGTTAAATCAGGAAGTTTGTCAGAAAAGTGTAGCTTCCATGTCTTAAAAATAATGTTTTGAAACTGATTGATGAGGCAAAGTGTAAGGTCAGGTGACAGTGGGATGTGCACGTGAGCCTTAAATACACTGATGAATTTAAATATGTGTTATGTCAGATGGGTTGGGTAGTTTAGAGAGGGTGTGGATCATCTAGAGACATGTTTTTTTTAATTAGATGGGGTGTTTTCTTGCCTTTTTTACAACAGGATTAGGCATGCAAATTCCTTACAACATTAGCAAAATATTTGATGCTTGGAAAAAAATGGGCAGAAATTTCTGGAGTGTCATCAGAAATCTCCAAAACAGCAGCTGTGGGAGCCCATTGTAACTGCAATTCTTGTTTGTCAAAGTCTTTCTGTGGATGCAAGTTTATAAGAATCACATAGGCAATCAGTAACATTTCACTAGGACTAGTTAAGGGATTTCTGAGGCATAAATTTGTTTTAAACTCGCATACCAGAGAATGGAATATGATCCGATTGGATACTATTAAGGTATTGATAAATCAGCATAGATCCAGACAATGTAGTGTTGGTTTCTGCGTTCAAGCTTGTGTTTTTTTTACCATTCAATTGGTATGTACATCTGAATAGCCAAGTCAAAATCATATGTTTTCATTACACTTACACACAGAAAAGATCCAGGTAACACTCTCTTTGCAACACTCTTTTTGCCAGGTGTGATTGAAATTATCAGCTGGTGACTCCAAAAATATTGGTGCTGGAGACCGGCAATGACCTGCAACAGGAATACACATATACCTCGAACAGGCTCTTTGGCATTGCCAGAGAAGATTTGACAAAATTTTCATGGATGCAATCTACATACATTGCTCTGCTGCAATACCATTTTGAACATATTACTGCTCTGATTTTTATGATGGTTTTTATCACAAAGCACAGCTGCACCACTCAATGCTACTTGCATAGCTGTAGACTTTTGCCTGGATTTATTGCGCATACAGCCGACTTCCTATTTCTCCGACCCACCTTTGTATTCTTTTTCAAAAAACATTCTGGCTCTTTGAACAGATGCTTGTTTCCTCTCCCAAGGGCAAAGTCAAAGCTAAAGGTTCATCACCATGCCTTTCTTGTGGCTACCCTAAAGCTAAGAAAAAATCCACGTGTTCTCAGCAGACATCTTTAATTCTATTTTGAAACAGATTTTTTTCATCCATAATTGATTAGTCAGAGTATGAGGATGCCTTTCACAGATTACAAATACAGATGTCTGTCAGGTTTCTGTCAAACTTTTATTTTTAGTTTCCATGCTGCAGTTTGTTATCACAGTTAAGTGAGGGTCATAAATAAAATTGACTTGACCCGACTGACTTTCACTGTCTGGCACTCCCTTGGTTATCCTGTAAGGCCAACCACTCCCATCTGTCACTAATGAGTGCTAAAACAAACATCAGAAAGTATTTATACAGTACTAAAACAGGCTTCTTGTTTCACATTGGTCAGGATGAGGTGTTAATATAGCTTGGAAAAGTCCCACACTCAGATCCAACAACATCTAATTCTTATTTCCCCTTCAGAGTTCCCTATGATAATGTCTCAATCAGGAAATCATCACATTGCACTCACAGCAGACAAAATAAGTTTTCTTCCACCCTGTGACTGCTGTGTGGGGTTGAGACGGTTAAAGTGACTTAAAAAAAAACACATTTTCCTCATTTATGACAATTTACACATTGTGGGTTCAAATTTCTGTCAATAAAGATTGTTTAATCTTCATCCTGTAGAGCTGTGTTGTCTCAGTGTATATAAAAGCTGCATTGCGTGTAAATTCTATGTATGAGAGATCCTGTGTTAGCTCAGCTCACAAACTATATAGCTATCTCACATGCTGAAACTCCTCGTTTATCCTGTAAGGATCTGATTTTACACAGCAGAGGAGGTGACCCGCACTTGCCCTGACCAACACTGCAGCACAGAGGGACAGGATTTAGCTCAGCGCTCCACTTTGATTCTTGCAAAGCTAGAACCCCCTTTTGACTGTACAATGCTGAGGGTAAAATATCACTCACAGACCCAAATGACATTGACAGATCCATGAAAACAGGCAAAGGGTGTGGGGAGGGGAAGGCTGAAACTGAGACCCAAAGGGTGTGTTTTTTTTCTCTCGTCCTGTGTACATCTGGATTCCTGAACTTCTCAGACACCGTGTGTAACTTTTGAAGGTCATCGGCTCCCCACAGATGTGCACCTGACAAACAAATCGGCGAACATGGTCACTTTTCCCTCCGCTGATCAGCTCTGTGTGTAATGTGAGAGGGTCTCACTCTTACTGTACTGTATACACAGACTTGCTCAGACACTGAGTCTGCTCTCCATCAGCTGTCAGGAATCTCTGTAAGCCTATCACACATTCACACAAAAATAAATCTATGCAGCCTTTTAGACAATAAAAGTAAGCACTTGGACAATAAACATTACAGAGCAGTAACAGTGCAGCCCTGGGATGGGCTTTAAGTACTGCTATAATAACAAACAACCTCAGAATCCATCAGCAATCATCATCTACCGTTATCTCACAATAGTGTGTGAGATTTCACAACGAATGCCAGTTTTTCAGTAGTTTCTGTGTAGCTGACAGAACTTAAGTCAAAATATCCTCTTTGTTATTAACACTCACGTTACATCATTTCGTTCTTCACATCCTTTTTCCCTCTTTTTAAAGTAGCTCTCAGTGTAATGCTGTACTCATGCCAGATGCATTTAACATATTACACTTGATTTATTCATGCATATTTGAATGCTGAATACCAGAGAGTCTCTGTGCTGATTGGCCATTGCATTGCAAGAGACTGGTTGATGATCAGATTTTTCTAATTTTGTGAAGCAGCAAATGGAGTGAGCAGAGTTGAATGTGTCACAAGGTCATGCTCCGTTTGCATTAGATTACCACCAGTAGGATTGGAGGATATACTTATTTTGCTCACTTACCCCTCCTTCAGACCCTTTTTTTTCTGCACACACCACAGCCAGCTGTTCCAAGGGTTCTGATCTGTTTCAGGGTCATCCTTAGTGTCTGTTTTCAGCTCTGTCTTTTTGTGATCATTAAACACTCTGTGATGTGAAGTTTCAGAGAGGTGTGAGACGCAGCAGCTTTCAATCAGTGGTTATAATCTAATAGTGGGGGCGTGTCTGTTGGTGAAAAGACTTACATGAAGGCAGCTCTTGTGTTTCCTTTCCTCATCTCTCTGATCAATTTCCTCTCTCCTCAGAGCACAATTACCACTTTGGAAGTTTTGCCGTGGAGCGCAAAGAGACTGTGTCACCATTATGACGATGTACATCAGGGTCTTACGTCCACTGTGTTCCCCCCACACGTTTGGGATAGATAATTTCTGTAATTTTACAGTTTTGTTTATCCTTTTTTAAAGATAGGAAGGCTTCAGTAAAAAATGAGGATTATTAACCATCCAGTGAGGATGTTGTTTTACAGTGTTTGTGTAGGCCCCATGCATCTTTTTTAAGATTTCAAATTGAACTCAGGCTTTGTTAGGTTGGAATTTTTTTCCATGTATTCATTCAAAAAATATCTCACATTGAACTTAGTTGTCTGTAAAATTCCTCAGTATTAAAATTATATTAGTTTACTCCAGAGGCATCAATTACAACAACCATGTGAATGTGATCATGAAAAGTATTTACGTGTTCTGGTAAAACACAAGAAAAATGTCACATTTATTTTGTTGCCAAAGGCTCTGTGTGTTCTGTCAGCTGGAGATGAGAGCAGAGGGAGTGACTGATGTTTAGCCCCCCTCAGGGATCGTAAAGAAAAGAGCCTGCAGGTTCGGCCGTGCCAGAGAAAGATGGAGCTGTAACTGCAGAAATAGAGGACCAAACAGAGAATCAATCATACAAGCTTATCTGGAGATGCTGCCAGGAATAAAAGTTTTCTTTATGTCATGTGCGCAAATTCGTAAAGTTTCCAGACGGTTTCTTTTTCACAAACGATAAGTGTTAATGACTAAATTGCCTTTCTGAGTTGAAAGTGCTCAAGAATCTCCCATCATACCACATCAGTTCAGGTCATAACCACTATTTCCTTAACAACGCCTGACCTAGCAGCAGGTTGTCAGGCTGGTATGAAAGGAGCTCTGTCTTATTGACTCCTGCCCTTTTCCCTCCACAGCTATTAACATATGTCAATACAGAGAGAGTGGTGACACACACGCATACTCGCACACAAACACTGCCGATGATTTGCAGGGAGCAGCAGCAGTGCAGCGGTTTCTCACAGGCTGTCCTGCCTGTTAGCTCTCTGAACCTGTTAACTTGGCATGTTGACTCTGTTTGGCCCTTGTGTCTCTCCCTGCTCCTTCAGACACTTCTATTTGTCCCGAAACAGCTGTGGAGTAACATTAAGTGCTGCATGTGTTGCAAAACACTCCCCCCTGAATGTAAGAAATGCTTCACATGTGAGTCTAAAGAGCACAGATCATCATTTCCTGTGGTGCACGGGGTCTGAGGGAACATTTAACAGTTGCTGTAGCTGCACTGGCAGTGAAGTGAGAGATGGTCCAGCTCCAGCATGATGCAACAACTGCTCAAAGTAGTTATTGTAAAAGTGTTATTATGTGTGGGATTTTGGACATCTGAATAAGCCTGAGATTGACTTAACTCTCAGTTATATAACTTGTCCATTGTTTATCCTAATGACTTTATGTCCATGATAATTGCTTCAATCAGTGTGTCAGTGAGAAGTGAGTTATGAGTTAAAAATGGCTAGAAACCATACCTAGCAAAAGCCAAGTGAAAACATCTGCTGACATCATTTTGGTCACAGCCAGAGGAGTCCATACATTTTGCCATAAATATCAAACTGTGGAACATTTCCTGACTTTCAGAATGAACTTTGTACTGCATATAGAACAGACAATATAATCTAAAAAAGTAAACAGTAAAGAAAAGCTCCTCTGTCATCCTGCATGACAAATTTGGCAGGAAGAAATAACTTCAACACCCTGTGAGAGGTGGGGTCGCAGCAGAAACAAAACAAATCAAACAGAAATATCAAGGGGAGGATAAAGTGCTGTTTTATGACCTGTTTTCAGAAAGTGATAAAGTGTTGTTTTTCAGGAAAGAAATTGCTTATAACCTGAAATAATGATAATGTAAAAAGATAATACAAAACTACTTTCTGTTCAAACTATTCATTGTTTTCCTTTCCCAACCATCTGGTGCAGTGACTCATAGTTGCTAAATCCAGTAATGCTTCATCTTTATCACATGTTGACTGCTCTGAAGTCATGCAACTGCTTTTAACATCTTTGTAATCAACTTAATTAACTTTATCTAATAGTCTAACAGGCTCATATGCCTTCTGTTAAGTCGAGGATGTTAAGTGATGTGTTGTAGACATTGTCCCCTTTTACTGTTCTCTGAGTCTCTACACAGCCTAGATGGGTGCCTGTCATGAATTTGGCTCTATTTGAAGATTATGCCTGTTAAAGGCAGTTTTTCAGCCACTGTAACTTGCTATGCGCTGCAAAGTGCTATGCTTACATTCTTAATTAAGATACGATATTAAGATTATTAAGATAAGACTGTCATATACTGTTTGATTGGACTCAGTCTTATTCTTGACTCAATGGAGTCTTTGTTAATGAGGACAAATAGTCCAGGCTTTTCTGTTGAGAGTCTTTAAATGGGAAGTGTTGTGAATTTGAAAATAAATGATTCATTGTCCAACTGATTGGTTGTCTGATTGGCTGCTACATTTTATGATGTTGTATAAATGTCAAGCACAACTAGCAGAGGTCTTTTCACCCCTGGTTCTCATACAGACAATCTACTCAGAATAAAAAAAGAGGTGGTTATTATCTGACCCAAGAGGAAAAAAATAAAACAAAACATAGACTTGATGGTATCAAAAGTATATCCCAGTGTGTTATATGTAATTTACACACATTTCTCTCTGAATGCACTTATTTGACAGAAACAGAGTTAATTAGTGAGTCTCATTAGAGTGCAATACTGACATTAATGTTGTGTACTGTGTCACTCTTTTCCACAGAAACCACTGTGCATATGTGGTCCAGAAAAACATCACGTGCATCATGCAGGATGGAGTAGCCACCTTTGTGAAGGCTGAGTACACCACCAAGTGCATCTGGGGTCAGAAGTGTCCTGTTGTCATGTAAGTTTTCCCGAAAATCGACAAACGAAAACCCTTATTTGAGCAGAAACATAAAGCTTAGTCTTTATTCCAAAGAGATGGGTTGGAAGCTTTAAAATGTGTTAATACCAAGTTTCAATCAGCAAATGAAGTGTGCAGAAGACAGAGACTGTATCAATGCTGCCCTCTAGTGTCTACAGCAGGTGCAGTCCTTGTTATTATGTGCAGATCCACAGCTGCACGCACAGCTGTGTTTGTGGTCGAAGGTATTCTACAGACAGATGCCACTAGGGGGGAATGGAGCTAATTCAGATCCAATAAAAAACATCACATGGTTTTAAATCACATTGGCTACCACTGCTGTGAGCACTATGTCTTTGTCTGACTGCTGACGGTCCCACAAAGTTCGACCACAATGATCAGTCTGGGTCAGCCAGACTTTTGTCTTTTTCAAAATATGAATTGCATACATGCACATAAATGACACAAAAAAGTGAAACATATCTCTGATGATGCTAACTGTAGTCTGAAGTCTGAAACCTTCAGGAGTATCCTACCTTTTCTTTATTTGCTGGGATATAAGCTGTTTGCTTTCAAAAGCCCCCATAGAGGAGAAATTAGAAGAAAAAGATTAATGTGTCTGGTTATGTGTTAGAGAGAAAAGAAACAAAGGAAAATAAATCCACAATCCAATAGATATTCGACTTCAATGAGATCACACGGGCTTTGCATGCTGCCAGTGGTCCATGGATGCCACACCATTTACATTACATTTATCTTAATCTTTTAATCTTCTGCTAATCCACATGTAATCCCATCAAAAACAACTTCCTCCCTTTATCTCTGCTCTGTGTGTCCCATCCTCTGATCCTCTGGTCTGGCTCTGTGCTCCCAATTTGTAATAACAAATGCAGCGCTTCAAATAGTTTCAAACAAAACAATTGTAACCAACACTTTCGGTGATATATACATTTTTTTTGGACATTTTTTTTCAGGTACAGAACATTCTATAAGCCAAAGTATAAGGTTGGTTACAAAACAGTGACAGAGCTGGAGTGGAGGTGTTGTCCTGGATTTTCGGGAGAAAACTGCTATGATGGTCCCACGTCTCTGCCTGATACCATGATGCCACCTTTCAAGGGTCAAAGTCTGCCTCATCGCCCGGGGGTGAAGGGTTTCCCCCATGGCCCCAGACCCCCTGTGGACCACAAACCTGGGGGAGGCCAGCTGGAGCCTGGCAGACCTATTCCCAGTGTGCCTGACCAAAGACCAATACCCACAGGACAGCTGCCTGCTGGGAGTGGAAAGCCAAATTATGGTAAGAACAACTTTATTTATGTAATGCTCTGGAGATTTCAACTTGCTCCACTGCATGACTGTTCAAACTTGAGTTTGCAGTAAGTATGCTTTCTTTCTGTTTGGTCCTTTGAAATATAGGAAACAGATTCGGGATTTCAGGAGTGACAGGAGATCGTTTGGATCGCATGGAAGATGATCTTCGTCGCCTCACTCAGGGCCTTGACTCTCTGAATGGGATGGTCGCAGGCCTGGAGGAGCGTCTGCGCACTTCTCTCCGGGTAGACACCAACAAAATCCTGGTGTCTTTGCTACCAAATGGTCCACGTACTCCTGACTCTACAGTGGGATTTGGAGTGATCCCAGATGGGACTCTTGATGTACTGGAAGGCGGAGAAAGCTTCACTGGTTTAGGAGACTTAGCAGGAAGAGTCACAGAAGTGAGAGACGAGCTGCGAGCCAAAACTCACATCTTAGATGAGATTAAGGTACAGATTTCACTCGTTGAACAGGTCTCCCTTTTCTGCTTTTGTCCTTTTTTAGTTTTAAACTTAACCTTTTTTTCACTGTAGGGAATGGTGCTAGGTCATGATGGCCAACTGAAAAAGCTACTGGATGAAGCAAGAGGCAAACCCCTCCCAGGCCCTGGTTCCACAGCTTTTATTGACAAGATTCTGGATGCTAAGTTAGCTGATGTGCGAGCTGAAATCCTGGATGGTTTTGAACGCCGGCTAATTGGGCTTGAGAACCACTGTGACTCCAAGATTGGGGATGTGCAGAAGCAATGCCACAAGGAGCACATGGATGGCCAGGAGCAGATGCAGCAGTCACTGGATGGAAGAGAGACCGGCCTCAGGGAGGAGTTGGGCACTTTACAAGCTCAGATCCAGGGTCTAACTTTGACTGAGAGCTGCTGTGGACAGGTAATACATGGAAGGGATTGTAATATGAAGTTTCGAATAATTACTGCACAGCTTTAATTGATGTTTATCTCACAGCATTGTTTCAGCAAGCCCTCTTGATGCTGATGGTCTCATTTGCTTTTGCGAGTCACAATGAATTATCACTTTTAATTTTAGTCTGTTTTGTAACCAGCTAAAGCTCACCACCTCTGCTTGCTGGATACAATGTAATAAACAGTCTTTAACAACTGCCCGTCACAACCAAAATTAAGATATCAGGGCTACACGAATTGTTGTCATCTTATATAGCTCTATTTTTGGCCAAAAGTTTGAGGAGAAAACAATGAAGTACCACTCATTCAGATTAACAGGTAGCCTTTCAAAGCCACTTAGTTCTTTTAAAGCATTAGCTTCAAGCAAACAGGCTAAAGCTACACACAGGAAATTAGCCAGCCTGTCTGTTCCCAAACAGAAGCTAAGTCCTCTAACATCTGTTGAGCTACTTTTTAAAACATGCAGCGATAATTACAAGCATTAAATTATCATGTGCTGTTTTGCAGCCGGCATCTTTGGAACAGACAGTTGCAACAACAATAGGGTTACGATAGTCTAAAAATCCCCAAACAGGACCTCTTGACTGACCTCTTGTAGATACTGCAGAAATATCCAGAGATAGCTTCATAACCCATACATTCATTTAAAACACTCCTTTTCTGTTTAAAGTGGAGAATTTTCCAAAATGTAAAATAATTAACGTACAAAAGCCCATTTCCAGCAGTTTAAAATGTATTATAAAAAAACTGGCTTGGTTGAATTTATTTTTATTTTTTTTTGCCCCTATGAAGTCAAAATTATGTGATGAAAGTAACATTTTTAAAATAAAGAATAAAAATTTTGACTTTTAATCTAATTCTTTTTTCTTATAACTTTGACATTATCATCTCACAATTTTGACTCGATCTTATAATTTTGAAATTTATGTCTCAAAATTTTGACTTGGTCCTTACAATTTTGACTTTCAACGCAAAATTTTAACTTTTCCCTCCAAAATTTTCACCTATATCTCAGTATTTTTACTTTCTATCTCAGAATTTTTACTTGTAATCTAAAAAATTTCAACTTTCCGTATCAAATTATGACTCTTTCTATCACTTTTTCTGACTTGTTATTGGCCATGCCTCATGCATGCTCGACATCTTTACAGGTTGCTGCACCAGAATCCACAATATTTCTAGTAGCCCAGTGCAGCACTGTATTTTAAATATCAACAGTCAGTAGAACAAACTAAGAAAACCCTGGAAATTTTGAGGAATTTTATAAGATCTCCCTGAATTTAATTTACAACCAAAAAGGAGGACATGTCTGGGCAAAACAGGACGTTAGGTCCCCCAAATCAACGAGGTAATACTCAGGGAGCTACAGCACTTAGCACAGAACTAGGCTGACCTCTACTCTTGTATTCTGTTGAAATGAAACTAATGTGAACTGGTTAGTTTAGCTTATGGCTTTCCCTTTAGAGCTAGGCTAACTGCTTTGAAGCTGCGCTAAGTGTAGATCCTTTTAGCAGTTCGTATTCCTGAGAAAGATATGAGAGGCATTTTTCTTTTCAATCTCTCTGCTAAACGATGCATCAATATATTTACTAATACGTTGAGCTATTCAGTAGCTATATTTTCTTGACAATGCTTAAGAGAAAGCAATATCACTAAATCATAACTTCAGCTTTTGCTGGCTAACTAGTTCAGTTTTATTTCATTGATAATTGCAGGTGAACAGTCTGTCCCATCGTGTTCTGCTGCTGGAGGAGTCAGTCAAAGGTTTGACTGAGTCTCAGAGACTGCTGCAGACGGCCCTCACCGACCAGACCATACATGTGGAGACTCGCCTGGTGGATATAGAGAGCCACTTCAATGTCACAGAAGGGGGATCCGACGGGGTGGCAGGGCTTCCTGGTGGTCTGGACGGCTTCAAGACCATGCTTGAGGACAAACTGAAGACCCTGGAGGAGAGAGTATTTGTGGCAGTGGAGGAGCTGAGTAATGCCACAGCCCCAGCTCTCCTGGAAGGTCAGGTTGTCCCGGCTTTGGAGACCGAAATTGAGTCAGTGAGGCGGAGACTGGAGGGGGACCTGGGTGGCATTCAGAAACAGTTAATCGACTTGGAGCTCCTCTGTACCTCTTCCTGCTCACCCTCCACTCCACCAGCAGGGGGTATCAGTGTCCCTGGAGATGAGGAGGACTGTGAGGAAATGGAGAAGAAGATGACTGACAGACTGGACTCCCATTCTAACCAGCTGGCCAGCTTAAATAGCACCCTGAGCAACCTGATACTGCATATTGCTCAAGAGGAGGAAGAGGATGCTGTCCAAGGAGAGATCACCCTGCTAAAGATCAATTTCAACACTGTGAACCGCACCCTGAAGGGCCTCAAAGACTCTATTAACTACATTGCCAGTGAGGTGGGCCATGCTAACTCTACCTGGGAGCAGAGGGAAAACCAGCTTGTCAACCAGGTACAAGGAATCACCAAACTAGTGGGCCACCAAACCTCCTTGCTGGGTGCTGGGGAGAGGCGACTTGCCCAGCTGAAGGCAGAGCTCGTGGCCTTGAAGAGACGGCTATCCGGAGAACTGCAGGGCTGCAGGAGCACTGCCATTGAAGTCCAAAGGGAGGTGAAGGAGGTTGACAGCAGGGTGAGTCATGTGGAGGGCCAGTGCAGTACACTGGGCGAACTGGCAGAGCAGCTTGAAAAGATCAGGGCAGAGCTGGAGAAACACTCAGACACCTACCTGGCCCAGGTGAACGGTTCCCTTGACACACATTCAGAACAGCTAGCTCAGCTGCAAGGGGATCTCAAGAACTGTGCGGGCAAGGGAACAGCCAACCAAAACGAAGACCAGTAGCAGCCAAGCTACAGATGTTTTATTTTGTTTTGTTTTGTTTCTTAAAATAGAAACTTATGAGTGCCTCTTATCAGACTCATGTGACTTCCTCTGCTTCTCTCCTCTCTCTCTTCCAAACCCCATCCCCGCTGATGCAAATGAACTGAACCGGTGAAAGTAATTTCTCATAAGCTCTCAAACCCAAGTGCCACCAGATGTCCTGGGTATTTAGTTCAGTGAGGTGAGGAGAGAAAAACAGAATTCAAAGACATATCTTTGGTTGTATAGCTGGGCAATATTTTCCCTTGAGGTTTATTTCATAGGGCATTTTTTTCTCTGATCATGATTGTTCTGACATTTTACCCTGTTTTAACTTATATGAAGTGACTGCATTGCTATGTTGTTAGACTGTTGGTAATAAAGCGATAATAACGAAACAAAGCGGATGAAATGGGACTAATGCGCTGCTACGGGTTTCTACTGACAAGCACACTTGACATCCCTTTGTGTGGACTCTTGCCTGGTCCTTTTGAACAAATACTGTAAGTCATCTTGGTGCTATTTACGTTTTTGTAAAACTTCAGTGTCACACTTGTTTAAAAGCAATATTGTACGTCTGCTCGACAGCTGTGTTTATTTCCCATTGCATTGCTCCAGGTTGCAGAGCAGTTCCCAAAGTCACCATCAGGGGACAGTGACAACATATTTTCAGGAAAGAAATAAACCCTGAAACACTCCCAGATGACAGTGTCTTAAAGGCATGTTACGAAATGTAGGCCATCTTTTTGAATGTGTGTGGGTGGTTTATTTTAAAAATGACAATTCATAAAATTCAATTTAATACATCTGTGCCCGCAAGAGGGATTGGTTCATGCATCTTGCCTGATGGATTATTATGAGATCTATTAGCAATCCAACATCCACTTATTATTATTATTTTAAATATAAATGAACCATACATGATTATGGCCTGAATTCATTCATTATGTGAAAACAAATATGCACTGTGCATATGAAGGGATGAGGGAAGAAATAAAACTGACATGAATGAGGACAAAAAAATCACATAATTAGTTAAGCCAGATAACCATTCGAAAGGGGCAATAAAAGTCACAATAATTATTAACAATAGCACCTATTATACCATGCATTTAAATATACTCTAATGTATAATGTTATTTGTTTTCACTCTACCAGAAGAAGAAGACATCAGGATAAAATGGGCAGTAGTTCAGTTTGTTTTTTGACCAAAGCCTTACATACAAAAATAACAATTGCTATTCATTAAAAATATAGTAAAATCAGCAACACAATCAACAATTCGATGAAACTAAATCATTAAGTTTTTAGGTCATTATCATTAAAGAAAGCAGCAATTTTTTTTGGTTCATAGCTGACATTTTGAATAGATGATGGGAAAGTTCCTGTGACCAGAGATTGTGTGGTTTCTGCACTCTTCTGTTTGATGTAGGCTTGATAGTATGTTGGGAGTCTAAAATAGACCTCCAAATAAAAATAAGCTGGTGGTTTGGTGCTGCCTGTCCTAGCCACATACTTCATCTGGATGTCAACAAGCTAGTGTAACTAGTTATAACCTTTATCCACCTCATCTGCGTTTCTTGGATCAAATACTGCCAAACCACATTGCATTATGGGATGCAATTTGCCATCTGTGTTTGTTTATACCTGGGTAGTAGACCATTTCATTGTTATGGCAGGAGCCAGCCCTGGCTAGTAGCCAGGGATACAACAAATTCAATATATGATTGACATTTCTAGGAAGAAACAACAATATTATTCATGATTTGTTCAATCAATTAGCACCTCTGGTTCTAAAATGTTTTTCACTAAATCATTTGTCTTTACTTATTTTTAATTTCAGTCTTGCTAAATACTTTGATGATACTTGATACTTTGACTTTTACTCATCCATGTTTTAAGTCTCATAAAATGAAAAAGGGAAAATAAGCAGACCCAAAAGTAAGGCTCTTAAATAAGTTAAAAATCAGGGAGTAAAACTGAAAAATTCTAAAGAAATTTGCCTAATTGGGCCGAAATTTGTTTCTTCAGTTTATATTCCTTTGACACATGAGCCTTATCCAGTGAAGGTTTTAAGAAAATGTTAATTTTTTTTTTGTTAATACACAATGGTAAATTGTTTTTACCTCTTAAAGACTAAAGCGGGTGAAAAAAAACACCCGAACACGTGCCTGTTAAAAAAAAAAAGGGATGGGAGGAAGAAGATATGCCAACCTTTGATGATGTCAGTAAGCAAGGACACATGACACTCAGACAAACACAACTATAAAAATCATGTGAATACGTTTGCTTTGCTGAAAATCACCTGGGGATAGTGTGCCAAGGTTATTTAAGTCTGATGAAAGTGTCACAGCGACAGGTTGACATCTATAACTAAATAATCCTGTGTTTATTGAATTCTGACAAATACACAACTGCTTTTTTTTCAGCGGGCTGAATAACCCACAGTTTGAAGCTGTAATTCAGCTGCCAAGATGTGGTCAGGAGGGCAGAATTTTCAGGTGGAAATATTTATTCTGTCTCCAAAGCAACTCCTGCACCTCAGACTCACTACAGTGATCTTTGAACAGATATTGTTCTAAGCTACTTGTGTTCAGGCCAACAGGCTGTGGACCGAGTCGGTCAAAGAAAACAGTAAATATGCTTTAATGAATCTACACCTTCCTGTGAGGTCATTTGAAGTTTAAGGTTGCTATATTGGTTAAAAAGAGAAATAAGAAGGCAGCAAGTAAACTTCAAGTGATCACCTTCCTCCCGTTTTTTCCCTCTTAGTATGAAATTAACTTTTCTTTACAGCTTTATGACAGCAAACTTATTGAATTATGGCTGAGCCTTGTCAGGTTGCACTGTCTGCAGGTTTTTGCAGAGTATCAACTCATAGTTTAAGACAGCATCATCTCTCTCTGATTAACTGGCTGTCAGCATGTAATGGGGACCAGAAGTGTATCATTAATAAATGCTGTGCAGCATATTGGCTGCAAGAACACGAGGTGTGACTGCACAGAGTAAGCAGTTTCTGTGAGAGAAATTCATTCTAGACAAAAACTCCTGACATAACCAAATTGGTACATGAAGGAGATAGCTTCTGTGATAAAGACATACGTAACACTATGAGTAGAGCTCACAAGCTCACAAGACTGTGGTCACATGAGGTGGTCAGATGATAAGGTGAGGTCATTAGGTTGAAAGTGAGGAGGATGTTTGTGGAGTCAGAGGTTGGGGTGAGACTCACTGAGAATGAATGAAGCAGGGTGAAATGAGCTGTGAAAATGAGTTGACTTCGCACGAGTGAAGCGCCGTCAGCAGGTCTTCTGCACGGCATCAGCACATAGTTTTTAAACACAACATCTCTGGGTAACCAGAGCAGGATGAAGCAATCATAACATAATGAAAACCAGAGGCGAGACGTGAAAGAAATACGCTGGGGCGGATGGAGCGGATGGAGTGGGTGGAAATTGCAAAGGGAAATATGGAATCAGAATTTCATGACAAAGAGCATGAAATAGGGGGAATATAATGAACGTGCTCAGAAATGAGAAAATGAGGTAGTGTATCTGTGACAGTTGAGGGAGTAAGGAGCTTGGATGATGAAGATTAATACCCAGGTTGATAGACAGGGATGTAACAAGGGCAGGCCATCCAGGGGAGCAAAGGTTGGACACCATGACAGAAAGTACAACTGTGTCAAGGACGATGAAGTGTGCCAGAATCAAAAGCAGATGTGTTTACAACCTTCTCAGTCCCTCTGCGGCTTTATCCCTTGTTTCCTGACAGGAGAGTAGGCAGGAGTCACAACGGAAGAGAAATACACGCCTGCTCGGATGCACAAGCATATACGCAACACAAACAGCAGAAGTGTTACATTCAACCCCAGGGCCTGACAGCAGCTGGATGCTCTGTCGTCCCTTGGGAGGCAACAACGTACAAAAGACTGTCCTATCTGTGACCCACATGAAACACAGGAGTCAGGGGAGGAGAAAATGAAAGAAGAGAGGAGGACAAGGTTGTTGCTGTAATGCTATGTAACGTTCAAGGCAGGCAGTCACAGGCATGACACAGCACATACAAACACACACACACACACACACACACACACACACACACACACACACACACACACACACACACACTCACTCACACACACACGCACACACACACACACACACATTCCCATAAGGCACTGTTGTGTTCTATTACTCAAACATCTGATTTAAACAGATATGAGAGCACAAGCCTTTACTGCGTGATGTCAGCACATATATCATACAGAGGCTAAATGCAAAAGTAAAAACATGAAGAAAGCTAAAGTGCATGCCTCTTGTGCACGGATATAAAGACAGACGCAGAGGAAAAGGCATGCATAAGCAGTGTGATGTGATTCTGCACCACTGAAATCCACAAATTTAGTTATTCAGCTATTTCCTGATGCAGATTCCAGTTTAAGGGAGAAGTGCACTGACACACAAAAGCAGCACACAAGAGCATCAAAGCGTCTAGGAAGCACAACACTCGAGAGGAAACGTGTGGATGAATTAATAACGGCTGTATATGTGTGCCGGCGCGTGTTGTACACACATGCCAAGACGGTTCTTGAGATCCTAAGAGCTGCCCTCTGTGCGTGTCTGACAGCTAAGTGACACGAGTGTTAGCATACCAAAGCCTTGTGTTTCCCGGACTCCATTAAGATGTGGCTACTCCAGCCGGGGCCTCTGAGCTTCTGCCAAGATTCCCCCACACACACTGCGAGTACTGTTACACATCAGGGGAGAGACAGAGGCATTTTTTTTGAGTGAATAAATGGAGGCTTTTTGCACAATTTTCCTTTGCTAACTGGTGTTTTGCAGAAGAAAACAGAGTAGAAAGTGGTGTGGTTCTGGAGAATACATTTAAATGCCCATGTAGTTACCCTCCCTGCCACAGAGCATTTCTTTCTCAGAGTGTAATTCAATTATCAGCTGTCACTTCTGTTAACTGGAGGAGATGTGCAGTTAATGCGCTAAATGCCACAGGGGCTGGAGCTGCTCTGATTCAATGAATCTTAAGAGACCCCTCATTGCAGCATCTCATTCTGATCCCCTTTTCTCCTCCATGGGTGACAAGCTGGACAATTGCAACAAGAAGCATCTTTGTTTGGGGCTCTCCACACACAGAGTCACACTTGAACCCACACACAGCAGAGAGAGGAAAGTGGGGCTATTAAAAGACTTGTACCGAAGTCGAGGAATCATGCCAGGAGAAGCTGGAGTTTAAATGTGAACCAAAAGAGCTAAAAACAGACAGGAACCCTTTGTTTGAGCATAAGAGATGGCGTGATGCTGTCCATTCCTCTTCTGCCCTGAGTGGACATGCTGCCAATTCAAGTACAAGAAAACTTAGTTAAGGATCTTCAAATGTAGAAATCTCAAACCATGTTTTACTTGATGAAAGAAAGCAGAGGAATGTCCTCTTTGAGACACTCAGTGAATAACTCGCAGTGTTACTATTGTTTCCTCTTCTGTCCCACACGAGCTACAAAAAAGTGACAGCCGTTGTTTGAAACCAAAGTCCAATTCTCCCAGCAGAGACCTCTCACTGGCAGCTCATGCTCCAACTGTTGCCAAATCTGAGCTCTGTGTATTGTACGAGTAATGAAGTGTAAACTCAATGTCTCTTTATGGGAAGCATGACTGTGTGCCGTCCAGCAGTCATAGTACACAGCACATTAACACTATTCCTCTGACATCTCAAAGAGATGCAAAAAGGAAATACTTTGTAAGAGGCCAAAAAACAGAAGGTCAGCAGAACAGGACACAACAAGGCAGTCAAAGGCAGTATCTTTACAAGTTTCATTTTATTGGTGTACTTTGACAATAACAATGATGGTATAAAAGAAAAATCTCCATCATACAAATTTCAATAATCAAAAGATAATATGCCGATACACAAACGGATTCACATAAGGCTGACATCAAGTTTCAACAAGTGGCTTCAAATGGCTTCAATTCAAGGAGAGTTTCTCTCCTTACAATCAGAGAAGATATATTTTAAATTTCTCAACCTGTTTTCTTTTTGTTGATTTTTTTTAATAGTTAGCTTTCATACAAAAAAATGAATCAGTGTAGTTTTAGAGTGAATTGTGTGGCTGGTTTTTGGGTGCCTGTGTTGGTTGCATTGTAAGCATATGGTGGTTTTGGCTGACACTCGCCATCCTGCAGTGCTTCCCTCTGACCTGCGCCTTAACCCACGCTGCTGTCGCAATCAAAGAGACATCACAGGTGGGAACAAGGACACCGATCCTGTCTGCTGCAATACATCCCTACAATGGCTCCAACATGTAAGGTACAAGGAGGCCTCTGGAGAGCAACACACCTTAGGGATTGTAAAAGGGGTTTAAAAATTCATGGGGTGTCTTTATTTCAAGAAAAAAATAAAAAAATAAAAATAAAGGCTGTGCAGAGAAGCAGTGATGTAAAACCGTTGATGTCTCTGTGTAAGCTTCACTTGCACTTAAATGGCACCCGATTGAACCTCCAGCCAAATCCCTCCAAAGAGCCTTGTTCTTTATGCTAGCATCTGTAGTGATTTAAGACCTTATAGAACTTCTAAAACACTACACACAACACTATTTACAATGATCATTTTCTTGATATGCACTTTTTTTGATTTAAATATTTTCCGCTTATAAAAAAAAATAAAAAATTGAGTGAAAAAAAAGAAACCACTGCAATAAATTAAGAAGCTTTAAGGCTGCCAGTTTTGTCAGACGGCCAAAGAATGGCCCCTTCATTCAAACTGGCACAGAATGGATCAGAGTAGGTGAGATTATGAGAGGATGAAACCTCTTGGGTGAGCAGCAGGCCTGGTTTTGGTCTGGATTTAGACCTTTTACAGTAAATAGAGCAGGAATAGACTGTCAGCATGCTCTTAACAGAAAACAAACATTTCCTGCTCTGGATAAAAAGCAGAAGAGCGATGACTGCTTCACCTCTGGTTTTAGTCATCTAGTGGTCAGAGGTGTGCTGTAGTCACAGGAAACTCATCTTGTTCTTTATGGTGTTGGCAGATGAAGCTACTCATTCTACAATGTGGAGTATAAACTCCAAGGTCTTTAAAACGGCCTTTTCCTATCAAGAGGTTAACTTGAAGCCTGGACTGGCTTTTCCCATGTGTCCATCTAACTTTTAAACTCAAAGCAATGCAAAAGAAACGATAATATACAACATAGCATGTATGCGTCAAGTCCAGGACATGGACCTGTTAGTTGTTCACAACCATGTCTACGGTACAACTCTAATCAGTGCTGTAAAAGAAAGGGAAACAAACAAACAAACAAAAAAACTCCACATGGAGGACAGTCAGATTTCAAAAAGGTTGAGCCATTTCACTCAAACACACATGGAAAAGAAAACTTAACACGTATACCGCTATTGTCCGCCACTTTCACTGGGCACCTCCTGAGTGCCTGGCTAAGAGGTAAACACGTGCTCCTGTTTGTGAGGCTGAGGCAAGAAAATAAATACACAAATTAGCTTCACATGGCAGAATGTTAAGGAGCCAAGATAATGCAGAAGTAAAAACAAATCTCTGACATATGCGGGTTGGAATGACATGAAAGAGCCATAAAAAGTTTGAGGAATGTTTCGCCTGTCAATCTTGCCTTTATGGTGTAAGAGTTTGGTTCCAGTGAGCACATAAAGAGAGTGAGAGGATCCCTCAAAGGGAGCTCTGGAAGGTCAGCACCATTGATTATCAATTAGTATAAAAGGAGGTTCTCAGTGAAAGACAGCGGCCGCTAGCGTTTTCTGATTAGGCGTCTTGCTCTTCCTGTGGTTGTCACACAAAATGGCTTCATCCGATGTGCCTGTTCAGCAGATTTACACACACCAGATTATCGGTCCTGTTCTATTTCATCAAAACACACAGATTTTGTGTGCAAATGTAATGGAACAGCACCCTGTTTACACAGACCTGAACCCCATAGTCCCACATAAATACACATAACTACAAGTTTCAGTGCATCTAACACAGTCTGTCATATATAATCTACTAAATCATCACATCAACTGCAAGAAAAATAAAAACTGAATCACAGAAAATAATCCATAAAAGATCAAATAAATAAAATGAGGTCCAGCCTCTTTACTACTTATTTAACCATGGGAACACAACAGTTTGTCAACCAGCCATGTAATCCCTCAAAACATACATCTTAAGAAATGCATACAAGGCGATCTGTGTGAAATGAAGTAGCTGCATGACCAGAGATCAGACAGTGAGGAGAAAGTGTCTGTAAGAGGAACTACATTTACAGTCATGGGATATCTTTTACTCTGAATCAACACTGTCAAGCACACACATCAGAGGAGGGGTGCTTCTGGCAACTTCTATGTTCTGTTAGAGTGCGCTCAGCCTGTGTCAATGCACAGCGTTTGCCCGCATGCCACCCCACAAACTCTGCTTTGACCTAAACGCCCCAAAGTTTGATTCACTACAGCAAGCTAACAAAGTTAATCAGTGGTTACTCATAAGTTGCTCAGACGTGCATTCAGCACTGCTTTTCCTTATCCAAATTTAGATAAAGAAGAGTCTTTAAAAAAATAAAGGCAGCCATAGATTGTTGTAGAGATAGTTTGCCCAGCACCCACAGTGGAGCAGGGCTGGCTCGCTATATTGCAAACACTAGACAATCTGAAACATAACAAAGCAAAAGCTTCTGTAAACACCAGTGACAGTGACGGCAATCAAGTATTCTCTTCCTCTGCTTCTGCTCTTATAAAAATAAAGGTGAGTAAATATTGTGGGAACTAAAAATAAAATGACAATGTTTTTTTCTCTCCCTGGCCTGGACTCGCACACCGCACACAAAGTGAGGTTCTAAAGTCAGTCTGTCACAGTTTCAGGGGTAAAAGTCTTTGGGAAGTTACCCTAAAGACCTTTACACTGACAACAGGATACATACAGGCCATTTGCATAGCTCTCCCTCACTTGTATACACACAGAAGCGCACATAGACACGCACACACAGGTTCCAAATGGGTGGTGTGTTTGCTTAGGCAAAGGTGTGTTGAGTGTGAAGTTTGCATACGCAGTCACTCCGTCTCTTTAGTCCAATGAGGGTATGCTAGCACCCATGCTATTGCATCTGTGGAGTGAGGAAGTCAGGTCTAAGTTCTGCTGTCAGATATTACAGCTTATTGCTAACAGGATGAGCATTGCTCTCCAATATACAGCCACTTGCAGGCAGCCAGAACGTCAAATGCAACTACGCAACACAAACATCACAGTCTTTAAATGGTATGTTCACAGGACAAAACAAAGTTAGTCAGAGATAATTAAGGTATTATTATTCTCTAAACTTGGGATTTCACAGACATTATACAGAACTAAAAACACGCACTCTTTTTTTTAAATAGCATTTTCTCTCGCTCTTTTCACTTGTAGATTTGGCATTCCGTCTGCAGAACCAGCTGCAAGAGTGCGCTTGGTTAATGTTGCTGTGTGTGTGTGTGGTCGTGTGTGTGTGTATGTGTGTGTGTGTGTGTGCATGCAAAAATTTTTTCACAGGCTTACTGCATTTGCTAAAAGATGTGCAAGAGTATATTAAAGAAAAATCAAAGCCTCAGGGACCATGTCAGCACATGTAAGTCAAGCTAATGTGTGTGCACGCCAATGTGCATATGAATCATGGCTTATTTTAATAAACAAGCACACTAGAGTAGGGCTGGATAAGAAAATGAATGAATGAATGAATGAATGGATGAATGCTGAAGGCCAAAATGGTGCAAAAGGCATGTGGAGATTGAAGACTAGAGAAGCCCAGATGAGGAGAGTGATGGACTGTGGCACAAGCAAGTGCAGCACTTATCCTTAATTCTGTTTAAGTTTTATGCAACATACCTTTTCTCTGAGTCTCCTTTCTTAGCATACAAACAAAACAAACAAAGCAAAAAACAAACAAAAAGACAAAAACCCCAACAACAACAACACAAAAGTCCAATGCAGTGCTGCAACTGGTGAGATATGGCTGATGTCCCAGAGGACTTTGATTCCCAGATGTTTTTGCAGTTCAGCTGTGTCCACATCAGTAGTCAGCTACAGGTGCAAGCTTTCTGCTCAAACTGACTGTGATGTTGGTGTAGAGAGGCCTCCTGGACACTAGAGGGGAGTAGTTCAGGTTGTTTAGACCATCCACTTTTTGTCTCTCTTTTGAGTGGCGTAACAGACTATACCTGCAAAACCAGACAGAACGTTAGGAGGAAAAAGGGATGGGTAGTCTAACAGTTCTGCACCCTATGAAGAAAGCCAGTTTAATGTTCAGGTTTAACTGGTTACATTGAGTGGCACCTAAGCTTGAGCGAACAAAGACTTGAGCAGTGAAACAGGTTTCACCATTGGCACACTGTAAAAAAAACTTGGCTGACATTGAGAACGCCTGACACAGAGGAGCAGTTGCATATTTATTTCCATGGGATTGGCTCATCAGCAGATTGCAGTTTTGTCAGCCTGAATACATCACATTAATCATGATAGTTTTATTAAGCATTGCAGAAACACATTTTGTTAGGGATGAAAATGTACTGCTCCTTCCTGATTTTTTATTGCATTGTGAAATGAATGAAACATTTATTCTATCGTTGTTCTTAGAAACAAGGAGGGGGAATGATTGGAATCCAGCCCGAAAGCATACAAGCAAATCACATGCAAGGTCTTTAAAAGAGTTGAAGCTCTCTCAAAGTCACTGTTCTGCCTTTTCATGTGACTGGCTTACACCACATGAGCCAAAGCCTTGTTCCAATTATCAGCCCCCCTTTTTAACCAAAGTGTGGGTATTTGTATGTGTCTGTGTGCATGAGCAGTGCATGTGTAGACACTGACCTCCCAAGGAACTGGACCTCCCCACGGTGGTGATGTGGGATTGACATGTAACGTCCCTTCTCCCCGTGCGGTCGACTTACTGTGTAGTTGGCAAACTGCACCCTATACAAACATTTAATGCTCATTAAGCTTCAGTGTACACAGGCAAGCAGAGCAAGACTTGTGTTGTCTTTTATTGTCATATTTACAAAGGAAGCATAACAGTCGTCACTGAGATATCCATATGATTATGTTTACCTTCTTGGTCGCATGATACAGATGCACAAAAGGTTTTGCAGTGATTGCATACAAAAGGGATCATTACGAAAATAAACAAAAACAAACCACCAATCAGTCTGAATTGACAGTGTGTATTGAGAGCCCTGAGTGTGTACAGCTGTCTGGGAGTGTAGGCGGGGGGAGGGACAACTACGCTGTGACAAGGGCATATGGATGAAAAATATGAAAACTATTACAAAGCCTGCTGTGCGCAAACTAGCCTAACCTATCTTTTCAATACGCCTTATGTCAACAGTGGTGAAGGTTTTTTCTTTGCTAGATAGGAGAGTGTGTGTGTGTTTTTGGTATTTGTGTGTGTGTGTGTGTATGTTCACCTCACCTGTTCCAGAGGTCATCATCCTCTCCTCCCCAGCCCCAGAATGCATTAGGAAATCCATTAATCTTTTTGAACTGCTTCACCGTCAGGCCACTGACACCACCAAAGAACTCATTATATGGGAGGCTTGAGGGGGAGACAATTACATATATTAAACTCATATTAAGTAAGGATCACATTCACTGTGTGACGTCTGTGGGCGCAGATTCAGGACTCACATGTAGGAGTACTTGTCGAGTTTGACCGCAAAGTGTCGAGGCATGTCTGTACAGCCGTAGTAGTTCCTGTCATTCTCCATGAGGTGGTCCACGTCGTGGAAGATGAGGCAGTCCCAATCCAGGTCCTTCATGGCCTCTTTGTAGCCCACATTGAACAACATGGCTCTGTTAAATGGCTCCGTACCTCCCTGAGAATTGAAAGAAGAAGCCTCAATAACTCCTAAATCTGGAAAGAGTTTCAATTTTCACTTACTTTGAGTATTAAGTATTAAGTAGTTCATACCTGCTCAATGACATAAAAGGCAAACTGGAGTCTCTGTTTCTGCAGCACTGGTACCAGATGTCTTAGGAGGATGGGTAAATGTTCATGTCTGTTCCTGAACGGTACTAGGATCGCCACCTTAGGGGCACAAATGGAGTAGAGAGTAATAAATTGGCATGTACCTCAATGAGCTTTAACACACAAACCTCCACTAGTCAAGCACATCATCCCCTGACCTTATTGCCCCTCCTATTTCCTGTTGTTCAACTAACAAATTTGTGTAAATGCATTCTATTTTTCTGTTTCTGCAATAAATACATTTCAACTGCTCTAGATACAAAATCTTCTGTGCATTATTCTTGTTCAAAGTGCAATATACATGATCTTTGCATCCTAAACATGTTTACTGTGCAATAGACAGTGTTTCTTGAATGTTTCCTCTTTTGTTAATTGGAGTTCCCTGACAGCACTATAGATGATGTCGCTTTTTCAGGGAGAGACACTCTTTTTCAAATTGTCTCCCATGAAATGTACATTATGTTCTCTGCACATACATGTGTACTCAGAAACATACAGTTTTTACTATGCAAACATGCCTGAATCTAGTGCACCTAAGGTGAAGAAGGAATTAATTTCATTTGAAAATGCATTTTTTTGTAGATTAAGATGTTTTATTCAACTCTACATATTTGAGGACTTGCATGTTAATGTATAGGAACACCCAGGAGTACATTGTGTCCCGATGTGCTGATATAAGCAACCTACTTGAAACTAAGTGAGTGATCTGGTGCTGCAGTCTCTCAGCAGTAGGTTAATGGAAAAGTGTGGGACAAGACAGAAAAAAGACAACACTTATCAACACAAAATTCATTCCTAACAAGTAACAGGTCCTTTAAGGTCTCATTTCCACAATGAGGCGTGACATGCATTAATCATGGAGGTACTGAGGCTCTTGACATCTGTGAAAAAGTGTTCATTTTTCCCCATAGACTGCTGGTTGCTATGATAGTCCCTCTTTCTTTAAAGTTTCTTTTGAAGCCGGCTCAAAAGCAAACTGTGACAGGTAGGAACAAAAAGCAAGAGGAACAGGAAACAATACGTGGTGAAGAGAGTGAGAGCGATGGAGTAAAAAGATGATTGCCGGTAAATAAGAGAGATAGAGAGATGATTGTCAGGACACACAGAGTCCCTCAAGGCATGAATGTGAGCTACACAGGCAGACAGATGGCAGGCAAGACTGCTCAGTTAGCCAAAAACAGAAGGTGATAAAAACAGAGGGGGGCTGACTGAGACCGAAACTGTTCTACAGAGCACGCAGAAACTAGGCTGATTGATTACTGTGTGCATTTTTGACATTCGAATGTTGTTAAGAGTGAGGACATCACCCTGATTTATGTGGTTAGGGACAGATTAAGCAGGAATTTGTGGAAAAGTGTGTGTGAGACAAGCTTTCATGTGATTGGGCATGGTTTGAGTGTGAATGTTGCCAAAGTTTAAACCAAGATCAAGGTTAATTACCCCACTGTTACTCCAGAATGGACAACTGAACTTGACCCAGGTTTTCAGAATGCTATGAATGTTCTTCAATTTTGAGACCTGTCTGTTTTATCCTGCTGGTTTCTAAAGAGCTTTTAACTCTGAAGAAAAGATGCTTTGTATACTTTTTTTATCACTTCCTTATCATTATTCGTCAAAAGTACAGCGAGTAGGAATCAATATTTTTTGTGATAAGACTGTGCTGGATAATAAGTATGATCCTCGATTTGTCAAATTTTTATCATCAAAAACTTTGATCAATACAAATGCTTTTGTGCACAACAGCTACTACTCTTCTTCACCTTCAAACACTGCTTTTTTGTTATCCATAGTTTGAATACACTTAGGTCAGGACCACTCTTGTCAAAAGAGTTAGGCTTATTTTTATGTCATAGATGTGTGGATGTTTTCAACGTATTTGTCATTCATTAGTGGCTGGTGCTGAGAGCAACTATAGCTTTGCTGAGCTTGACTTCATGGCCTGTACTAACCGTGCTACTACAGAAACATGGATGACGAAGGCCTTGAAGACGGGGACCCACTTCTTATGTTACAAAACAAAATGAATGTTGTATTCAATCAATCAATCAATATTTATCTATTTATTGCTAAATCGTAACAAATGTTCTCCCAAGATGCCTTCAAAAAGCACTGATGGGTCAAACGACTATACACTCAATTAAAAGTATTTATGAACGTTACATTTCTACCAAGTCTTTTCAGCTTAATTCTGTGAATTTATATGCACTGCACCCCCAAATCATCTCGGATGGTTAAATGTAATGAGCTGAAGTATCGGAGATAAATGAAATACTTAAATCACATAATTAATTTAAAATCTCAGTCAGTGGGTATAATGTGAACTGAGCTTGTATGTCTTGAATTTGAAGGACAAAAGCTTGTTTCAATCCTCATTTGACCTTGGGACCCTGTTATTGAGCTTTTGTAAGCTTCCATGATGTCCTTAGTCATGTTTTCTATATTTTATGTAAATAAATAAACTGAAAGAGTTGTATATACTCTGATAAAGATATTTCTCCATTTATTTGTAATCTCTGTCATGTCATGATTATTCAGGGACCTGTTTAGATAAACATCAGTTTAGGTTGCATGCTAATCCATGCTCTTCTTATAATATTTACAACACACCTTTCATGAAACACTAATCTAAACAATGTCACATGTGCACTTACCTTCCAGCGGGGTAAACAGTCTTTGGGCTTCCAGTAGCCCCCCGGGGCTATCCTGGGCTCACTTTCCAGCAAGGATCTCTCCATCTCCCCCAGAGATACCTCGCTCATATTCACCTCCAGTCTGCCTTCTGTGAGTAAGAAAAAAGGGTAGAGAGAGAGAGAGAGAGAGAGAGAGAGAGAGAATAGATTGGTTTAGTCAGAAATGACACAAAGATGAGGAGGGGAAAAACATAAAGATAACATGCAATGCATATGAATAACAGAGAAAGAAAAAAATGCGGAGCCAAGGGGCAGATTACTGGAATATCACAAAAAAAATGAAAATTTAACAGGTGAGGAGAGGAGAGATGGAGGTGGTGGTGGGGGGGACTAATGCATGTAAAAACTTGAAACAGTTGGGCAATCTGGTGCATACTCAGTTGCATAAAGATGTTCTGTTACAACACAACTGTGTACACCATTCAACTAAACTCAAACAAAACAACTCTAGTCATAATGTTGAATAAGCACACTTTACTGTCTTCAAAGTTCAACCAAGGAGAGTCTTAATGTTTCATGTGTTTCACAGGTTCACCACTTGGTCTCATATCAAAGACAAACACAAATCAGAGTACTCACTCATGGAGGGCAGCCTCTCGGGGCAAACCTGGGAGGGGAGGTAGGTGAAGTCCTCAGGGAGGTATGTGGTGGGAGGAGCATCGCTCTCACTCATGTTGAAGTCGTATGAATAATCTGCAGTCACGCACACACAAATATATCAACATCACCATCATCAGTAGCTTCAGCTTAATCCAGTCTTTATCAGCATGAGTCTACTTTTGTTCTCTGTTGTTTTGATGCTTTTAATCTTCCCACCTTTATTCCTGCTGCCCCAGCTTAGCCCTTTGTATGCTTTTGTGAAAGTACACCAAGCTCTTTTTTCTTACTTTATTTAACCAAGGCCAAACGACATTCTTTTGCACACTGTTTCGAAGAAAAACACCTTGGTGTATGTTTCCTTTCTTTTTATTTTACCTGTGCCATTGATGCTGTAAGCTCCTCTCACCACCTGCTCCAGCACCTGAGCCCCAATGTTCTTCACGTTCTCTCTGATCTGGATCCCTCTGGCTTGGACCATGAACACATACTCATTCACTGGGGACAAAAGAAGGGGGAAAGGAGTGTTAAGCTATTTAATTCTTGGGCAAACGTTGGAAGTCACAAGTGATTTTCAGCCAAAAGATTGAAAGACGTATAAGTAGAAATGGACAAAAGGCAGCTTAATATCCCATGATAAAACATAAAAGCAAACAAGTCTTGATCAAATAAAGAAGGAGGTTATCTTAACACATTTTTGAACTCATGACCAATATCTTTCGCTTCTCCAGAACAATGCACACACTCGAGAACTAAAAACTCAGAGCATAAGCATGTTAATGCCTGCTCTAGTGTAAGCACACTCTTCCACCTGATCTGGCCCAAACTGATTATCTGCCTTGGTGACTTAATGAAGGGGATTTTCCAACCACACATCAAGGGGCTTTCATTCCATAGGAGCCAACTGTTAGAATGTTAATCCATTACAACAGGAGTAGTGGAGGGGAAAAATTTACAACTCAGACTTACTCAAGAAGCATGTCATTGAGTTTTAAAGACTGGTTATTAGCTCTCTGTGCATGATGATTGCATTGTGTTTTCCCAAATAATGCTGCTGCGACTATTGTGCTGTCATGACTGTAACTTTATATTCACTTCTATCAACAGGAGACAAAAAAGTGAAACTGAGCGCAAAAGTCACTCAAAAAGAGGAAGCACATTGTGTCTCCACTAACCACAAAACCCACCAAAAGTGTTATCCATGCTCAAACAATCACAAGCTCTGATTACATCCTCATATTGTGTAAAAGATCTATTCCTGCAACTATTTTGATTTGCATGACTGCAGTAACTGTTTGAAATGTTTGCAAGGAAAATGATTCATTTTGAGGTCAACCTATGAAAACGGAGGGGCTCAGTAAAAAACTTGAGAGGGGAAGTGGTTTAACTGTTAGCTACCACATTGCTTCAAAACACCTTGCATACAACTAGCATAAGTTGCATGAGGTTGGTTCAAAGCAGGACATGGATGTGTGAACTAGATTCACTGGAACTGTTTGATGTATGTTCTGAATCTAGCAGACAACTTACAGGGGGTGGATTTCTCTTAACTCTCCCCTTCAGGGTCACTTTCTATTACTCCAGATTTCTTTTTTTTTTAACAGCAGACCCTGCAACCTCTGCCAAATGAATGTATCCTTTTAGTGAATCTGACTGTACCTCCCTTTAATCCAATCAGAACTTTTATCTTAAAGCAACCCCAATACTATCCACACCCATCTGTGAAAGCACAGAGATGTGTGTATGTGTACATGCCAGTGCGCGAGTGCGTAATACTGCTGAGCTTGAAAACTACGGGATGTGATTTGTCATTAGTAATTGTATTACAGTTTCCATCACATTCATCTTGTTTTATACAAACTGCCTGGCTTGCAGAGACTATTGGCTGAGCGGTAACTGAAATCAATGTTCTCATTTCACCTCTGCAACACACAGATATCACGGTGCAGCCCAAGCAAATCTGCAATGTATAATAATAGTAATAATGAATAGTAAGAACACAGACTAGAGCCTGTGCACTGTCACTGCCACACAAGCAGGAATGGAACAGCAATCACATACACACACAGAAACACGTTCACTGATGGCCTTCTGAGGCGCCATATGAGCAAAGAATGCTAAGAGGCTTCTGGGGTGTGATCCAGTCCTGCAGGCAATGACATATTTTAACATGATGTCGTCTCCTCCTGCCTGCCAAACATATGGATATATATCATCTATGCATGTCCATATCAGAGGTTACACCAGTGTATATGTGAGGACTGCACAGTGAATTCCAATTTCATCATAGCCACTATGTGGTAATTTGAAGAAAACACATCAGAAAAGCTTGTTTTACTGCACCTGAAAAAACAAAAAACACAAAAAACAAAAAAGGAATCATTTTGATTCTTTCACACTGTGAATGACATGCATACATTTCACTTGTTAGTATGTATTATTGCAGTCAAATGACACTTAACTCCCCTGTTGTCTTTAGGTCAATTTGACCCAATTCCAAAAGTTATTTTGCCATAACCTCCGTTAGAATTGCTTGAAATTTACATTGATGGTTCCCTGCTTTGCTATTTGCACATAAAATTAGTTATGACCATTTTGTTAAATTATGTGTTTTTTTTTCTTTGTTTTTTTTAAGTTAAGCATCCTGAAGACATGAAAAAAATGAAATTATTTCTAAACAATATCCTTCCTACACTTTGGCTAATACCTGTCTGTGATAATAAAATCAACACATGAACCTCTGTTAATAACCTTCATGGAAAAAATGAAAACAAACCAAATTTCTGCCTTTACTACCCAAAAAAAGAGGTTAACCTTTATGTCTGTCATACCATATATTACAAAAGATATGGTATATATTTACAAAACCTAATGTTAGATAAATGTAAATATGTTTAAACATCTTAATTTAAAAGGAGAAACAAAAAGAAAAATGGAGAAAATTTGATATCTTGTACTTTTCAAACAGTCAGAACAGACAGTCAAGAGTAAATCTGAAGCCATTATGAGGGTTAAGCGAGCAATATGCTACTATACGATCGATTGGAAATCTAGGGGTGGAAAAAGGACGCATTTTGTCTCATTCAAACTCAGGCAGAGCACATTGTTTTTTGTCACACAAAATATCAGTGGGCAGAAAGACACGGTGAAAAACAGTATAGCTATGCTCTTTAAAACTCGAGTAGCAAAGGTCATGTCCTGAGCTTTGCTTGAAACAACTTCTTACACCGCTAACAATGTCAGTCAATAAATTGACCTGATTACTTTGAGCGCTCCTGGCTTTCTCTTTAATCTATCATGAACTCATCCAGGTTCAAATCAAACAACCAGTTAGGATTTCCTTTTCTGTAGCTAGCTTATCACAGTGACTGTAAAACAGTATCATCTAGCCTCTAGATGACTTGTGTTTGCAGATGGCATACAGAGGTTGTGTCTGTCAGGTGCTGTAAGGGCTCACTCGTTGAACCCTTAATGGTAGTTGAAAGGTTACCAGTGAACAGCAGCCCTTGGCTACCACACCTCTTGGTAAAACGGAACAAGAATCACGACAACAATAAGAGCTCAAGTGGCATGGAGATCTATGTTAAAATGAGGAGGAACATGCAGTTTGCAAAGACAATGGTTGGCAACTTTTCTTTTCCTGCTTGAGCCCAGCAGAATGCCTGTGCATGTTTGATGAGAAATTTAAAGGGTTGTGGGGGGGTGGGGGGTGGCTGAGTGCTGATGACACAGTTCTGCTAAAGCACTTGATTATTTCTCTTCATGAAATAGTGAATAGTGTAGCACTTTGCATATGTATCGCACGTCCTGCAGGTGTAGTGCACACAGAGTTTACAGTCTCCCCAGAAGCTAAATCTAGCTTCCTTTCCAAAGGTCAATGTTGGGTTTTTCAAGGGTTTGCGAATATGTTCTGGCAAAAAGATGCAGAATGTGATATAACGTCATGTATAAAGAGCAGCAAGCATACAGTTCCTCTCTTATCAAACATGTACTCTAGAGACTGGAGTACTAGTTAGTGCCAAGGTATTCAAGGCTACAAACTGTGACAAATGCAATTAGACAGCAGAGATGTGGATTTCAGAGGAAGCTTCAACACAAGGCCATTAGCGCTGGACATGTAAACATGGGGATTGAAGCACATGCACGCACGCATGCCTGTGATATAGGAATGGGACTCCTCATGCATACAAAACTTCACAATGACCCCAGCCTAGTCCCACCCCCACTGCTCCTTATCCAATCAAAAAGCTCTACTGTAACTCATCAAGCATGACAGCAGACCTTGAACAACCTTGTCCTCTATAGCGCTCGCAGAACACACTGTCCACATGCCAAGTCCAGCCCACCTCTGTCTTTCTTTCTCACTCCCTCTCTTTTTCCTCTCAGTCTCACATCCCTTCTCCAAAATTATGTTCTTTCCCTCAGTATCTTCCATCTTCATCTGAAGGAGCTGCTGTCTGTGTAATGTGGTTTGTATCAGTTTCTGTCGAGTCTGTTTGTTCCCATCCTTCAAGTACATAATCTGAAAGATGATGGATTGCAGGCTTACAGGCCCCAGTGCCATCGAGGGACAGATCCTGTACCCTTCCCTACTGTTATTGCAGCTTATTGCAAAAAAAATTGTGATTACACTTAAAATAAAATCACAGAAACAATACACAAGGAAAAAAAAAGAAGGAAATGCACACAAACATAAAACTACCCCAACCCCCAGCCCACCAACATGCTTTGCCTCTGAAAGGCAATTAACTCCGCATTGATAGCTCAGCAGTGGGAGGTGATTGGTCCCATTCTGGAAGCTTCCTGATAAGAGCTGAAAGGCTGTTTTTTTTCCTTCCTCCCACAAGAGATAGTTTCTGCATGCACACACACATACAGTGACACACCATAAATGCAGTCATAGCTCTCAGCATTTAAAGCTGTCACTCTCAGAAAGGGTCATTTTTACTGCCACTGAATATCAGTGACACCCACAGACGGCACATGCATAAAGACATCCAGGAAATAGGCCGCTTTGGGCATATACAAATCATTTCTTGCTGAATGCTGAATTTGTATAATGTCAGAGTAAAGGCTAAATAAATGGCACTATCAGCAATGTAACACTCCAAATTGACTACACATGATTTAGCAGCCCATTCTGTTACCTTACTGGAAAGTAAACAGCCAATTACTCAAAGCATTAGTGCTAAATCCTTCACAATTAGCAGAAACAACCACTGTAATTTCAGTCTATTGATCTATTCAGGATGTTTAGGACTAACATGGGATAGTGATGAGGATTATAGATTACTGGTAGAGTTTTTTAAACACATTTGTGTTCTTCTTGAACCATTATTGAATCTCCTTCGAAGGGACAAGCATGTTTTCACCCCCTCTGACCCTCTGTAAGTGATGCTGAGAAGCCCTGAGCCTGTGGCTGATCAATATCCATTCAAACACACACACACACACACACACACACACACACACACACAGAATGACTACACAAGGAATAATGCACTTTTGAGTTTTTTCAATCAATTGATACCTTAGGGTGATAAAAACTAGGTAGCTGAAAGGTAATGAAGTCAGTGCTCTTTTGTACTTGTGCACCTCGATACATTTGTAACTGGAGTGCACTCTCTCTTTTAGCTGTTTTCAAAAATCAGGTACACACCATATGTCCCACACTAATGAGTTGTTTTATCGATTATCATTATGCTATTATTTACTGATTTAAAAACTGACAAGATGAACAAGTGCAGCAGCAAAAAGCCACAAGAACGCAAAAATGGTGCCAAATGGCTGACATCTTTGTGAGATGTTTTAGCTGGTAACGACCAGTGCTGATTGAGGTCCAACATCATTCCCAGCTCCAACATTCAACTTCTGAGCTATGACTTTAACTTGCAAAAAAAGAGCTAGGTGTTACCAATGGGAATCTTTGAAGTTAATTTTAGTTGTAAGGGTTTCTGGCATTATCTCAGTATGTTTGCATAGTTAAACAACCCAGTGGCTAACAATAATGATTTCAGTGAGAATGTTCTATAGAATATTAATATGCATTTTCTCAGCTAACCTGTCTCACTTATACATGTGCATAAACTACACATTTAGGAATATAAAACTCTGAATTAAAAAGGTTTGGTAGTCTCATCCCAGCTGCACAGTCTAAATAGTTATCAGAACAAGTATTTTGAAATTAAGTCACATTTGAGTATTTGTTTTTACGATTCAGAGGCATTTCTTTTATTAATTTTTTTACAGCGTTTCGTGTTGGAAGAACAAATGCTAGTGAGTGCCTCCACCTCCCAAACCACTGACAAACACACAAACACGAAGCAGAATTGTAACCAACCACTGCCTTACTCCAGCCTTGTGCTTGTATACATTTCCACTCAACAACGTTTCCACTCAACAACAGGGTAGAAAAATGGAGTAAAAATAGGAGTTCCCCATTTTGTAAATGGACTCAGTTCACTGAAGTTAACATTTTAGTTAATAAAGTACCCCTGGTGTTCTGTGTAAATGCACTTCATTGTTTGAAGATTTTTTACTAAGGCTTCAAAGCAACATGAGGACACGACTCTGGTCTTTTAAATATTTGAGTCGCAGATTAAATACAATGTTTTCTACTGCTAGTATTCCCTCCATATTTTTAGGTCAACAAGAAGACAGCAGACCTATTTCAAACAAAAGTGCAAAGTTTATCCGTCATGGAAAAAGTCGGTTGCTCTTTAAGGTGGAATGTTTCACTTCCTATCTCAGAGACCCATGTTCAGGCTTACTCACTGTCACTTATCTGCGTCTTTATTTATCTTTCCCTTTCACCCTTCCTCATATCTTGCAACCCAACCACCCCCTGCCTCACATCCATTTCTGTTGTCATGTGTAACTTAAGGTTATGTAAGCAGCAATGTGTCATGCATTCCCCAAGGGCCATTCTGCCCACATCTCAAGAGATACATCTACACAGAGGAATAAAGTTGCTGAAATGATGTGACTATTTATATGAGCTAGTAGTTGTGCTTTGAAATTTCTTTTGTGATCCAGAAGTGACCTTAAAGCTCATACATGTTCATGTTGCTTTATAAATCACCGTCTGTAATTTAAATGTTAACGATGTGCCCCAAAAAATAAAAAGACAAAGCTGCAAGAAAAAAATGAGATGGCTATAGTCACAGTGGATAATATCTCATACAATTTTGATTCAGTATTTGTCATAAACTTCCGACTGGATAAAATGCTGTACACTTCCTGTGTGGGATGGCACTTGTGATTTTTTTGAATGAACAAACTCAGATGTAACTCAGTAATGAACATGAGTAACCACTATTTCCAGTTTTGTGACATAAAATAGATGCCAGTTCTGCACCAGAAGTCTAAAAGCAACTTTAAATATTTTAATGTCTGTATTAAAATGCATGCAAGAAAACCAGTTTGTGTAGACCCAATGCAGGCAGAACGTGCCATGACGACTCTTAAACTATTTTTGAAATAGATAAACAGGAGCTCCTCAAGAAAATATAAAAGCAGGGACAACGAAATGGCAGGAGGTGTTTGTGTTCCAGATGTCAAGGAGGATGTGGAAGTCTGTGACATTGACCAGAAATGTCTGGGAAGTTGGCACAATTTCCTGAGGGCATGTCGTATATTGCGTCACATGGTAACAAACAGCTACAATAGGTCACAAGACTCTGTGATTGATGGTGACATTTATCTTGCTCTACTTTTTTTGTGCAATCAGTGAATTTAGAAAAGTGTGCTGTTCTCTTTGCATCAAAAGAAAATTTTTTTTTTACCTTTTCATCGTAATCTGATCCTCAATTTCACTTGATGAATAATAGGAGCATGTTCAGTTCACTAAACATTTTTAGCTGTAATAGCCAACCTATAAGAGCCTAGAGTGGTGTTTGAGCACTGTATGAACTCTCTCTCTTTGTTTTTGATGCACACCCAATTTCTTGAGGGTGGTACAATTTTTGGATTGCCTTGTAAGTGCACAGGTTTTTCCAAATGGGAGGTGTAAAGCAAAGCGAAGGTGGTAGATTCACTCAGGTTGACTTGAGGGCACCAAAGCCATGACGAAACCATTCATCCCAAATTGAACGAAAATGCGATTTTTCTCTTAGAGTGTTTTATGTAGGCCTACTTACAGACACATACCATCATGGCCATAAGAAGCTTGCAGATGATAGTGAAGAGAATAACCATTTAGAGCTTGTCTTGGTCACATGGCACTCAGTCATAAGTGGATCATGAGGCTTCCTTCAAACCACACGGTTGCACTACACACAGCCCCTTTCACACCACACCCAAGCTGTGTGTGTGTAAAACTACAATAGCAGGAAAACTGTCTGGACTGCATCAAGTGTGCAAACCAGGATTTGACCGTCCCAAGCTTCATTTCTTGATCTGACTTAAGGAAATAAATCAAAAACAGATTGGCTGGCTCAAAGGCAAAAGAAAGAGAATGCAGGAATCCATGGTCGGCATGCATAAAAAAGAAAAAGCATGAAACACAAGATCCCCAGAGCAGATGTCTCTTTGACAGAGTACTCTTCATTTACTGCAACTAGAAATGACGTCAGTGCTTATCACAGTTGCTGGCTTTCTGCCCACTTCCTGAGAGCATTCGAACCACTCGCATCATCCTTCCTGTTGTTTTGCTTTCCACTTCCTCATAGCCAGTCAGTTTCATTCATTCCTCTGTTGGTTTTAAAACCATTCCCCATATCTAACCCTTGATTCTCATTGCTGCTTTACCCAGATTAAAATACTGCCTGTGAGTAGAAATAAGATTGATGTGTTAAAATAACCTCACAGGAAAACATGTGGAATGGTCAGGGTTATCACGTCAGTTTATTCGTTTTTTTAATGGACAGGAAAAAAAACCTTGCGGAAACTTCAGCAACATTGTCACATGTGCATTCACACGACTCTTCTGATAATTTCCCATGAGTTCAGAATAGTGGTTGAATTTTCTCAATTCTAACACAGGAAGAAATGCAGAGAAAATCATCTGACAGACTTTTTTGGGAATTTCCCTTTCCCTGGACAATTGGAGCTATAGAATTGGAGCTGCAAGCTACCCCTCATCACTACATGGCTATCCAGTGCCTCTCCCCACAAACTCAGCTACACACACATACAAACCTACGGACCCTTTATCTCTCTCTATCTTTCACACACGTGCACAGAGCAAGTACCACAGTCACGCTCGTTGCTTTTTTAGATCATCTTTTAAAGGTATGATTTCAGAAACTTGACAGATTACATAATCTAGGGTCACATTCTTCTACCCTTCCACTGTCAGAGGTCAGTCTGAACGCAGAGAAGTAACACTGATGCAAGTCTGTGTGTGAGAAAAAGAAACACTCAGATGACAGTTTGGGTTCATTGTGTCACTACCAAGTGACAGCAACCAAAATAAAACTGTTGAGCAAGTAAGGTCTGAGGGAGATTTTTCTTTTAATACACTTGGAAAATAACAGCTTTATTTTGACTGGGGAAAAAAAGACTTCAATGACAGCACCACAAAAAGCTTTGGATCTTACTCAATATCTCACCTACAAGCTTTTTAACTTCCAGTAATGTAGTGAATAGGAATGATAAGTTACTTTCTTTGCAACAAACGAGTGTGCATACTGTATGTTGTAACTGACATGTCAAAGTGAGAGAGCATTTAGACATCAGGTGTGTCAACAGAAAGGTCTAGTGGAATAACCCTGGGTCTGACAGAGGTTTATGTCATCATAACAAAAACTTCTACCGCTGTTGCGCAAATGATACTACTAAGTGCAAAACAGAGTTGTGGAAATTTACCATGTTTCACGAAATTGTGTGTGAACTGAGTGTGAAATCATTGGTGAAATCAAGTAGAGAAATCATCTTGGGGGTTTGCAGAAACTTGCTGAATTAGGTTAGGAACTGTCCAATGCATTGTTAAAATCTGGAAGGATGGTGGAGAACCATCGAGTCTGGGTCCACATTGACCCTGTTCCAGAGTGATGGGCGCATTGGGGTAAGAAGACAGACAGGTGAAGTGACGCACCCATCATGCCTCGTGCCTACTGAACAAGCCTGTGGGGGCAGTGCTATGATCTGGGGTTGCTGCAGTTGGTCAGGTCTAGGTTCAGCAACATTATGTGTCCAAAGGATGACGTCAGCTGACTACCTGAATATACTGAATGACCAGGTTATTCCATCAATGGGTTTTTTTCTTTCCTAATGGCATGTGCATATTCCAAGGCAACAATGCCAGAATCTATTGGGCTCAAATTATAAAACAGTGGTTCGGGGAGCACGAGACGTCTTTTTCTCTCATGGATTGGCCACCACAGAGTCCAGAGCTTATCCCCATTGAGAATCTTTGGGGTATGCTGGAGAAAGATTTAGAGTGGTCAGACTCTCCTATCATCAATACAAGATCTTGGTAAAAAAAAATTAAAACAACACTGGATGGAAATACATTGTGTACCATTTTAAAAGTTTATCCAAACAATGCCACAGCAAATGTGAGCTGTAATCAAAGCTAAAGGTGCTAAAACCAAATATTAGTGTATGTGATCTTGTTTGGTGGCAACTTTATTTTTGTCCAGGCAGTGTATAATGCAGAATATAATCTAAATAGCTTATTTAAAATCGCAGTTGGTCTAGAATCTCAGGGGAAAATCATACATTACATAATGAGAAAACAACATTTAGTGAACAGGTTTATTTTATACCACAGAAACTTAAAGGGAGAAGTTCCAAGAGGAAGTTGAAATAGCTCCACTAAAATAACTGCCTTACTGTAAAAGTTACGAGGTCAGGGAGTCAAGTCATCACCTAACAGAAAATGAGGTTAACAGGGAGGAGAAGTGAAGCAAGGAGCTTACGTTTTGGTCTGTAATGTGTTAATCATTAGCTGGTTATTTCTCAGCGGTATGATTCACTGTCTTCTTTTATATTCTTTTCTTCCTTCTTTAGCTTCTGTTTCGAACAGGGTGTGAAACCTGATTACACGGGCTGTTTTCACAACTCTTTATTGTATACTGTAAGTGTCAGGCTTATCATCTGTACAAGGATATTCTTCAGTCCTGGTTGATCAATAACACTAATCGATTGATTAACCTCCAGTCGGGGAAAGAACTCTGCTGCGCTGTGCTGACAAACACAGCTGTGCGCTTATCACAGTAAGGAGTGTTGAACTTTTCCTGCTGATACTCTTGAAGCAGAAAGATAGTGAAGCTGATTACATAGATATAAGAGGTATTCTGTGATGTAATTGGAATCTAGGAGTGTAATGTAAAGTGTAGAAGAAAGTGGACAATAAAACTCCCTCTTAGAATAACATATCACACAGACACACTGTACATATGCCAGGAGGAGCAACATGGGGTCTAGATTGAGTTCATTTTTGGTCTTGTATTAGCTGCTCTGCCCCTCCATCTGCTCCTCTATCCCAAGTGAGTACGCATGCACGCACATATGTATGCATGTGTGGCTGTCCTCTGAGCCTATGTGTCTTTGGAGCTAAAACACAGAAAAAAAAAAACATCGGGGACCAGACACAGTGAAAGGATGTAAATAAACGCCACGGTGGTACCAGGACCCCATGTTTTCACTCTGCTGCAGGCAAATACTGGAAAAACTGATCTGAAGGACAGGAACGCAGAGATGAAGAGTGGGAGACTGACAGACTGTGTACATGAGGGAAATGCTTTATGTCTTGGAAAACACTTTCTGTAAACACAACTCTCTATTTTGTATTTTTTTGGGGCTAATAACACAACATCTGAGTGGAAATAGTAGGGTTATTCCCCTACATATCAAGTATTCATGACCATGGCAAATGTCAATCCATCATGAACCATAGCTATTTGTCCAAAAGCAAATGGGGAATAGACAGGAACACAGAATTACAAGGAAATGACTGTGTTGTGAGGATGAAGAGGAAATCAATTTGAGTAAGGAAAGAGATATGAATCACGTTAAGAAGTGAAGAAAAAAAAACCCAAAACGCCATATTTTTGTCCGAGGTGCCATCTGTGTAATTTCAATGTGTCATCTGTGAAAGTGTTATAACAGAACAAGTCTTCTTCAATTACATGTAATTATCCAACTGTATCAAGCACATTATGTTAGCTACCATAGTTGCATAGATCCTACGACATATATGTTTCCAGATTGAAGCAGCAAAACAGTGGTAGGGAAAGGTCCTGTGAGAATACACGTTTTAGGTATTTAGAGTTTGGCATTTGCCCATTTTGGATTGCAGCAGCTTTTAACTGAAAAAAAAAATCCCAAGAGCCAACAGTTCTGCATAAGTGTTCCCCTGTGGGCAGACAAACAGAGCTAGAAAAGAGGGGAATTCTTTCTTCGTAATCCTGAAATACTGGGAGAAAATGACATCAAAACAAATCCAAAACAGGCAGTGGAATACTGTTTGCCTTTATTGTACAGTGGCCTCCATGCAATGATAACTCTCCCCTCTTCTTCTCTGCTGTCTCCACTGCTGCTCTCCAGGTCTGTTTGATAACACTCTTAAATGTGTACAGAGAAAGTACTGAAACTGCAGGTTTTGTCACCCTTTAGCTCAGTCCCTGCCAATTGCAACTACACTGCAGGTCAATAAATCAACCACAAGATTCACTTCAGTGTCTTCCCCTCTGTATCTGTTCTAACCACAGTCTCTCACTTGCCTCCTAACAGCTGACCCAACCCTATCACATCTTTTTACAGCTTATGACTACAAAGAGTAAATTAGTTATTACCTTGTGACTTGTGAATGCAAAATATGGTCAGAACTGACGAACACCCCTGACACTTTACATGAACACACCGTCCTACACTGAGTCCTGCCCCAATGTCAGGACAATAAGTGAAACTATTGTGGTGTTGATGGGACCAGGCTGGTGAGCAGTAATTCATTCCTGCAGTACCCCCGCTACTCCCCTCTGCCAGCCCATTTCCTCCTGCTTTTATATTTGGCAGCTGTCCAGAACATTCTTGTGTTATTGCGGTGGGACATCGTACTTGGTGTACAGAGGACATACACATACAGGTACATGTAGGCACACAAGCACACATGAGCCTATAATGACCCTGGGACTCACACACATTCACACACACACACCAAACCGCCTATTTTTTCCTGCTTGCTCTATTTTCCAACACCCCCTCCCTCGTCTCCCTCACTCCCTGCCTGCAGAAAGATGAGGTCTCTCCACAGCTGGAGGTTACTCCTGTTGACTGAACAAATGGGCCAGAGCAGTCAGCTAGAGCACCATGCTGTCACAGTAGCTACGTACAGTTAAGCAAGATGCAGAAGACCCACACATGCCCTGCCCTATGGATTTCTACATGTAATTTTCTGTAAAGTCCTTAATGCTTCTGTAACACCATAGATAAATAGTAGTTGCGCATCACACTGTACTTATAGTATACACCTAAAATTCATTGCAAGACACTGGATAGTCTGGGCAGCCATGTCGGGGCTAGAACAATAATGTTGTTTTGCTTTACAACAACAAAAATTAGTCTTGTGACTCACCTTTGGAAGACATGAAGACCCAGTTCTATGAATGCACCATGTTATGCTTCCAGTGGTAAATTACATAATTAAAAGAAAGAAAAAAAAAGAATCTCAACAAAGTGAAAATGAAACCAAGTTGGTAGTTGCTGTCTGTTAATATTTCATGACAATGACTGAATTTGTTGCTTAATGCACTGAGGGTGATGTCAATGACTCCAAGATATGGTTAATTCATTACATTAATGTTGAGATGAGGAAAACTAATTAATTTATGTCCACATGAATCAATGCCTTGATACTGGTTCTCTGTAGACCATCATAGGAGAATAAATCAAAGCAGAGTATTTTTTGTCGCAATTTAAAATGTGATTAAAGGGGAGCAAGACAAGTTGAGACATAGTTATCTTAGCTAGCTATTCATCTAAAAAGCTTTAGAAGGGGTAGTCCAAGCAGAGTACAAAAAATAAAAATATATTTCCTAGATTGCAAGTAGTAAAAAAGTCCAACAAGGTTTCAAACGTAACGTGATGCAGCACTTACTCCACATAAACATCAAGATAACAAGATAAGACATGATAAGCCATCATAAGAAAAGATAATCCTTTAACTTGTGCTAAAAAGGGAAGTTTAAAAAACAACAGTATCAAAATAGTGTACAGAAAATCAAAATTACAGCAAAATGTATCTATATAAAGACAAAATATAAATGTAAAAGTAAAATAAGTGTTACTGGAAAAAATATGTGCAGAATAATTTAACTGAAAGAAATATGAACAATCAAAATCTCACCTGTTTTCTTTAAATTTCACCAGAGAATAAAATAAGTTATTGCACATTCAGAGGATAGAGGGTTTCAGCATTTAGAGGAATAAACGTTTAAAGGTAATACTACATTTTCACCATCTTTACCATCTATGCTGTAATCCTAAAGGCCCAACAATAGTTAGGAAGATCCCCTGCTGTGCTTTGTTAATGAACTAAGCTCTCCCCCATGAGATTTTACTTTTAAAAGGTTTTTAATTAAGCTCCTACGTCATGTCTGTGCTGATGGTTACAACTGCTGCCATGGCCAACATAAGTTGTTGATCCGAATACTTGTGAATAACACAGGTTTGAGGATATAAGTCCTCTAGATGGTAAGTTGTAGTCATCAAAACACTAAGTTCACCAGTACAATAAATGCAAGTCTACTAATGTTCTAAATGTGCAGCTGAGCTTAGAAGTGTCACAACAGAAAGTCCAGCGATATATCTCAAAGTAATGCCTTGGAGGCGTCCCTCTGAACGAAACAGCTTGTATGTTTTCACCACACAAGCACCTGTAGCAACATATCGGCATCAGCACCACGCCTCAAATTTGTTTCTCTTCATGCAGTTGAAACATTACAAAGGAGATAATTTTCCATTCCAGCCTGGCTCCTTGGCTTTCTTAAAACAAACAGTGCTTTGACATGTTTATGTTTTCACATTACTGGCAAACATTTTGAACAGTCAGACATCCAAAACCGTTTTCCGGCCACTGTACTCAGAAAGACATTATTCAGTTATGCTGTAGCAGCTCAAACCTGGTGCTGGTTCTGATACTGTCTGAGGTGCAGGAAAGGTATGCTATTAATGCCACTGAAGCTAGGTGTTTCATTAACAGGGATTAGCACGATAATCTGTTATACTCCCTTTGGAAATACAATACCTGACTGTGGGCATGAAGGCAATTCATGAGTCGTTTCTACTTCTTAATGATGAGTATGCATAGAATATTTTGTCTTTCCACATCCACAAATTTTTCACAGATGATACTATTCAAATAGGCTTTAAAAAAATATTTTATAATGCAAAAAACTATAAATGTGCAAAAGTCACAAAAGTCACATGTAAGAACAAAAAGGTTGTGTAACTAAGAATAAAGTTACAACAGAGTGCTTGGCTTTCCTTGGACACGGGTCCGATGAACCCAGCCTTAATCTCTGCTAACAGCAGTATCTGCCACCCATCCTTCTAACAACTTTTGCGTTAGGATTATGCCTCGCTCCTTCTGTAAACGAGCCCATCACAAGTTACAGTCTGACTACCCTCAAACACATGACCAATGTAACCATGGCAACAGTCTCTATAACAAAGAGAGGCCCAGACCAGGTCAACAAAGACGGGGATTCTCCTCAGGATGATTAGGTTACATAAATGATTAGCGCTTCAACACGAGACCTTCAGTCTGGCTCTGAAATGACTCACAGCTTTCTATCCATCTTCTGCTGCACCTCAAGCCCCCCTCACACCACTGCTCCCTGCTTCACCATCTGTCTGTAGTCAAATATCCACACTATAGGGGCTTGGCATGGGTCATCTTACAGACAATAGTACGACCATAAGAATACAGTTACGACAGAGAGGCTCATCTCTGGCTGTGAAGTCTTCTCACAGACTGAACAAACAGACTTAATTGAAGAAAACACAACCCGAATTGTCGAAAGCAGGATGTGGTTTTTAGTATGAATTACTATTTTAGAAATAGGGGAAGTTATCATAAGTAAAACTGCTCATCAATAGAGACTGAAGATTTAACATATTCTGCAAAGGAAACAGCTGATGTTCTATTCATTTAACATTAAATTAATATAATGAGAAAAATAACTCTAAACTTATTCACTTTAAGGTTTTTGCAGTGGCACAAATTCTTAATCGTAATCACATCAAACAAGTCAATTTGACTTCCAATTCTCCTGGGAGGCAAACAGACATGCAAGCAACTCAGGCCTTATTTTTTGACTTGCAATATCTTAAAATTTAAAAATGTTCTGACCTGTCAGATGAATGTGACATATTTAAGCCTATTCAAACATTTTACGAGGGATTAGACAGAACTCTCAGTGCTTCTAATTACTAGTAACATATTTAATTAGGCTTAAATATGTCAATATAACTGTTTCATATGTCAATGTTTTTTTAGTGTATTGGTAATCAGGGAATTCTTCAAATCTATACGCTGCATGGTTACAGCTGTATGCAAAACAATAACTTTTTTCCTTGCAAATGACAAATGATATTAATTTCTTCAGGTTAATAAAAATGGGTAGGTTGAGAATCCTATGAATAATTTTCATAATAATAGAAAACTTGATCAATTAAAAATATTTTTTCCTCCATAGTGAACATTCAAACCATCATTAGGAAAGAAAACATGTACTCCAACCTTATACTCTTTGTTCACCTTTTTCAAAGGGTATACTTTTCTACAGAGGAGTGATTATGTAATTCAAGGGAAAGGTTGAATCAAAGAATCAATTGCTTTTCTGAAAAACAAAGCTGGGCGTGACAAAAGACCAGGCCTTTTTCAGTTAAGGAAAGCATACCCTCAAACAAGTTCAAAGAGTTCATCTTTGAAGGTTTTGTGGTCCCGAAGCCCTTATAAAACTGCATCTGTTCTTGCTGACCATTGGACTCAAAAATAATAAAGTTTGCTTGTTTATGCTCATGTAAAAATTAAATGATGTCAGCAGTGACAGCTTTGAGTCAGGTCAGTTTGTGGGTAACTTGTTGTCATATCTCTAATCGGGCTTATCTCTTTTGTCCTGTTATGGACTACAATGTCATTCATATAAATCAACTGTTCACAAAAATATTTGACGATTTCTTGTGGGAGATTGGAATCTCTCATCTTTAACAACCAACAAGGAAAGAATGTTCTTTTTACAGTTTCAGCCTAAATTGTTACATAATCCCTTTCCTTTTCAGGATGTCTGCATATTCCCGTAAACCATATTTGGAGTTTACAGTGGATGTGTGCTTAAGATCGAGGATAGAGGGTAGGGTGTCACACGGTCAATAGCAGGCTTTAGAAGGATTGCTCATGCCTCTGGCTGACTCACAAGGTACAATGAACTCCCACTCTATTGATGTTTAACTAAATTCCATTGTTAATGGAGTATTTAGCGTCACATGTCGGTGGACTGTGCTGGGATGTAAAAGACCACCACAGCAGGCAGACTTACACAAGTTTGAGAGGTCTAGATGGAAGCAGAACAAACAATTCTGTGAAATGTTCATGAAAAAAGGAATTTGCTATGATCTGCAATGATGTTAACAGATCAATGTCTTCGCACAGCGTACAGATGTTCCAGACAAAGAGAGAATCCATGGCTCTGTCCCAAATGACTGTAATGGCTGTATCCTGGTTGATTTGTTGTCACTCTGGTCATCATGGGAACAACGATGGCATGTTTCTGTAGTTGCCCTGACAATATAAAAGGAGTCTGTCCTTGATGAGAACAAGTCCTCTGGGAACCATGGCAACTGGAATGAAATGTCAAACACCAAACCTTTAGTGCTTCAGGAATTCCAGTGATTGCCCTGCTGAGGGTCCAGGTTTCTATTCTGATTATGTACAGTTTTTTTATTAATTAGAACTAAAATGGGTTTTTTTGAGTTTCAGGCAACTGTAAGAGCTGTATACTTTGTAGCTGCATAATTTATCAGTATGTAGCTTGCTTGGTTATTCACAATGGAGTCCATGAAAGGCAGCTTGGCACCAAGTTAATATTTCACCCCAGCTATCCAGTCCCTGGAAATTAGCCTTAAGAGGCTGACCGGATCGAGCTAAATGGATGGATCAATTAGGCGGCAGAGAGGGAGGAGGGGTAGGGGAGCTTTACAGTGCACCCTCAGAACTGGAGATGGATGGCCTTAAATGCCAGGGAAGCTCCAGAGCATTTAAGCCTAGGCATCAGAATAGTTCAAGCAACTTGGCTTCTAGGCATACACTGGGCAAACCTTTTGTGATAGACGCCAAAGAAATGTAAGGACACTAAAAGCAAATTCAGACAAAGTCTCTGGTTCTTGTCAATTTAAGCTCCCTGATTACCACCGCCAACAATATGAATTCAAGTGCCAATAAATAAGACAAACAACTTTACAAGCTTTAAATCAGGTAATAACATCTCCAGGGGTGTAAATGACAGAGATAACGGTTATTTATTATACTTTGTGCTTTCATGTGATAAATCCAGCATGATAAGCAAGCACACATGCAGGTAGTAAAACTCTATTTGCTAATTCAGTGAAGTTGATAATTTATCATTACCAAGCAGACCATGGTAACAGGTCAGCATTCAAACACTGGAATTAAAAACATAAAAAGATTCAGGCCAAAAGCAGCTTTTCATTTCCCTTTTAATGCAACATACCAAACAGCTCCAAGACAATCTCTTGATCGTCCCAAGTGCCAGTTTTTACTCAAATCAGGATTCAAATGTCCCAGGCAAAAGGCAGGTACTCAGTGCTAGGCTGTAAAGTTGGCTTTGTAGGAAGTGCTTTTCCGAACAGACAATAGAGAGAACGGACCCTCCCATGCCATGTAATGTGCACAGTTTGGTGGGTGTGAGAAGAGAGAAATAAAACACGCTCTGTGAAAATAGCTTTCTGCAAACACTGCTGGGAGACTATGGTTGGAGGGGAAATGGTACAGTGCCATTATGACCCGTTCGGAGATTGCACATAAATCCACCTAAAGGTGATGACAGGGCATGAAGCAACAACCAATTAAAAGTTTTTGATCATTTCTGAATAATATCAAGACAGATTTGAATTCAAGATACATTCTGTTGGAACAATTATTACTGAACAAGTCATGGCAAGCAAGTGTGATAATTTGTCATAATACAAACTGTGATGGGTAATTCTACAACTTTTGGGCTATTTCGGGAAAGAAAAATATCTTCAAAAACATGTAAATGCCATCAAGCCATAAACTGTCAATAGACCGAAATGCTAGACCACAGAGCAGGATCAAAGTTGAAATGTCTTTTGCAAATGAAGGAGCACAAGTAAATCTTATGTAACACCAGCTACTGTCTTCAACTACACTTCACTTCAACTATTAGCTGTGATGTAAACTGTGACCAATGTATTTTTATTTTAATGTGGTCAAGGTAAAATTTTTACAGTTGAAAGTTAAGATTCATGTCTCAAAAGTGGGTTGCAATTCAGCATAACCAGGAGAGTCACATCTGAAATCAGCTTTTATAAAAACTCTTAAAAGTCACAGCTGACAATGTTGCACTGGGCTCTTTTAATAGCAGGCATTTCACCCAAAGCCTGAAAATACGAGCTTCAACAAAAGTGCACTGTGCAGCTGTGACATTTTTTATGACATGAGACATGCTGATAAAGCAAACCAAAGTGAAGATATGATACCAGTAATTCTACAATTATGTACTGGGTGTAGGTGCAGGACATGTGTTTACAAATTGAGGCTTTGGCTATCATTTGCCACGGAAATAGTTATTAACTGTCAGACTGCACCCTCACACTAGATTTTAGAGAGGCCAACATGTCAGTAAGGTATGTTGATGAGGAACTACAGTGGTAAGGACTCTTCAAAGTCAAACATATTAGCACTAAGCACACAAAAACTAAATCTATCATGCTGTTTGTAAATGTCTGACTGTGTTGAGTCAAGGCTGCAACTTTGACTAAGCCTTACCTTGTATTAACTTTGTTTTGTTTCAAATAATATGCAAGACACACCAAAGACAAGCTGGATTTGTACACCTTTTTTTTCTTAAGATTTTTTCCAGGGCTGTCAAGTGCCAAATAGTCTTGAAACTCAGAGTGAAAAAACAAAACATCTACCTTTCCCTGCAACTCTGCATAGTCAATTTGCCAACAATTCATACTGGTCTGAGCAAAGCTGTATTTCACACTATGACAGTTATGACATAAAATTAGACTCTATAGTTAGTGCTGAGTGTACTAAGAGATAATGACTGTTTACAGTCAATCACAACATACTTAATCCTTTTACTTCTAATACTGGTCTGGTCTTCAACAGTGCTTTGGGATATTAGAACGCATCTTTGCACATGGCATGTCCTCATATGTTCCACTTCACTAAAGCAGCACTACATTTGAGGAGACAAAACAGTAAAGCACTATTCATCAGTATTCAACCTGTGTTTTCTTGCTTATAGTTTGGCTACCTTTGACAATTTTACACACAGCCCATGATGAAACTCTTCCTGTATTGCCAACATACATTGATACACAGCAAAGCAAGCCAGAGTTGAATAACAAATCTATGCATGCTAGACTAGCTAGTTAATCAGCACATCATCTAGAACTTCTGACTCATATATAATAACCGTTTTAACATTACTTTTTCAAAACAAGATGGGGAGGAGCAATGTAAAACAGCATCTTATGAAACTCAAAGTTAATAGCCAGCAGGGAAATCTCTTACTTGAAATACAATACGTCTTACATTATCTGAAGTTTCCGCCACAACAATTGTAATCTTATCTTTATGTCATCCATTTCAGCCTGCTGGTGCCACTGTATGTGAAATAACTAAAGCTGAAGCAATTTCCTAATGCTACCTTCCATAAAATCTCTACGGTTTGACGTGATATGATGTGATTCAAATGAATCAGTCCCTAACTTGATAATTTCATCTGTTTTGACCAGATCTAAAATCTCAAGAGCATATTGAAGTAGTTCTTCAGGATTGCTCAAGATTTCCCATGACATTCAGCTTTCCCATTCATTTTACATGTTTCTTTTAAAGGCTGAAACATTGTGCAACTGTTTTCCAGGTGTTTTTTTTTAAGTTCTCGAGGGTGCGTAGGGACTCTTTCCATTCTTGGCTAACTGTCCCTACATTGCCTCACACTGTGAAGCAACTTGAGAGATGCTGTCAAGACTAGCTGCAGGCCACACCTACAGATAAATCCGATTCATACTAAGATGTATAGGGTACTTAATTACACAAACAAAGAAACACAAGCCTTGCACACACACACACACACACACACACACACACACACACACACACACCTAGCCTCAGATGGAGGATGGGGCTTGGCCTCTGAGAGGCAGAGGGAAGCACCTGTCTTCTTTGCTCACCCCAGATGTGGAGGTGTGTGGTGTGTATGTGTGTGTGTGTGTGTGTGCATCAGTGTTCAAACCTATAAATAGATTCTGTGTCTTCCCTGGTGCTCAATCCAGTGGGATCTTCTCATGTTTTAATTAAATAAACTGCTGCAATCAGGCCCAGCTGTGCCCTGCATTCCCAGCCTGCATCAGTCAACAGCCGTGCTCAGGGGCAACATAAAGGCCTGGATGTCAGGGCATATGAGTACATGATAACAGGGAAGCACAAGGAAAGACAGAGGCAGACAAACAGAGAGAGAGGGAGAAATGGACCAAGATGTGAAAATGGGGCATTCTGAACTGAGGCCACCTGGGTATCATAGGAAGCCCTGCTCAGGTGTGCTGGATGGGTTCCCCGATGTGCAAACCAGCAGAAGGAAAGGAGCTTGGCTCATCTCTTTCATCCATCCCCCTCCATTCCCCCCGCTCCTCTTCTCGCCTTTTTTTCACCTTTTCCCCCGTTCACTTTAGAATCAAATGATTCGGCTAACTACCCACCATACCCCTTCTACAATACCGTTCAGCAAATCTGTTCACTTCAGAATCTAGTTATCTCATAAAGTCACACAACTCAGATTTTTAGAGCCAGAGCTTGCCATCACGTTGCACACATATCATCATAAGGCATTTAGCAAGCTAAATGTTAAATTCATACAATCCTGCAATGATCATTCGTGGAGAATGTAGCTCAAATAAGGGACATGATTTGCAGGATTTACTGATGTGTCTGAAGCTCACAAACAATACTTCTGTCAACATTTGCTCTCAAAGAGACAGTGCATATTTTCATACATGCACCGAGGTAGTTTCAACATCTTATCATTGATGCAGGCTAGTGCAGGCTAAAACCATAAATATTTTGCTTGCTGAATATGCTGCATGTACTGAGAGCTGTGAGAGATGATTCAGCCATTAAGAGCTGCTTTTGTTAGTAGTGGTTAAATCAAATGCTAATGCCGTGTTGTGGTTTGATTTTGTTAACTGGCTGCATTTGCCCCCATTTATCTCTAATGAGGTCTCCTAAGCTGCTGTGCACTGATGCATATCTGACCACAGAATTTTAAAAAAGGTAGTCTTAGATGCATTTGTGTCCCAATAATTGAATCATCCAACCTTATTAAAAAAAAGTATTCCCTTCGAGCTCCTTTCTTGTATCCCTATATGATTCTCTCTCCATCATCAGACACCCCTAGTGTAAAAGACTAAACTGCAGCCTTTAGTAACAGAAGCAGAAACTGCCTGGCTCCTGGTCAGATCTATAATTAATGTATTGGTGCTGCTGGTCCTTGTTCTGTTGCTCAACTAACCCCCAGTAAACCACGTGGCCATTACAGTCCAAGAGTCAACGCCCAGGAGGATGTATATGGCCTGAAAGTGCTCCTCTTAGTCAGTAACCAAGCAGGCGCCATCAATAGTGGTGCAGGAAAAATAGTGACCGAGTAAGAGATGGATTATTTTTACCCTTCTTGTGCAACGATTTATATGTTTATTTGTTTCCCATTTGGGGGAATCATTGCTCTCTGTTGCTGCGATTTACGCAGGCTATTTCTGTCAGTAATGTGTCCTCCATATGAGAATTGATTTAATTATTGATTAACTTGTCCTGTGCAGGTAAAAAGCGTGAAGCAATCAATACCCATTTTGATGAGTATGAAAGACCAGCATGGTCTTTGATGTTTTGGGACGGCTACACAAGTATGACATGGACACGATTTCAAGAAGAGTCCATCACCAACTTGAGAACTCTTATTTCCAGTAGTGACCTTTCACCTTATCCATCAGCTCTGAAAGTGATGTAGATTTAAAATATTTGACTTTTCTCTGTGAACAACAATGCCTGCCATTGTGTTTAGGTCAAGACAAACAACTCTCCTCTCTCGTTGTAGAATGTTTTAACAAGAGCCAAAGAAAAAAAGCCAAACATTACCTAGGATGCCTTTTCAAGGAGCACAACAGGATATCCAATAAACATTGGCTTAAGCTTTAACCAGAAAAAGTCCAAGTTGCTTCCTGTTTAACTTTCCTTTTACGCTGCCCAAGATAAAGAGATTCAAAATTATGACGTAATGGTTTTCACATGCACGTACACCAATATTTTATACCTGTCAGAAGGTGAGCTATACTGCACCTAGTTGGCAGAGGGTCAATGACAGCGGGTGAAAGTCACTAATGTGCAATTAGTACGTAAACAGATAAGCTCTATCAAATGAGCTACAGTAACATATTGGATGTTTGGACATCAGGTGTTAAAGACTAAAATAGCAAGCATGATTCGCCCTACCTTTCTTGGCTGATAGGACAAGTGGATCATAGATTACGCTTGTGGCCCTAAAAGACAGGATGGGTGACACCAAAGACACCCAAGAACACTGGCATGACACCCGAGTCCACTCACATATTCCATGAGAGACACAAAAGGTGTCAGAGAAAAGGAAACGGGAGGGGTAGATGTGACACATTGATTAATTAATGATAAGAAGGATTCAGGACATGGGGTATCACACAACTGCATGTGACTTAAAGGCAGCGAACAGTGACATAGATCATTTGTGCCAAAGCCCAGGTTGACTTCACATGTATTAACAGGGCGTATGAGTTCTCCACTCTTGGCATGACCTTTTAAATGGTCAATATGAAAAGAAAATTCAAGGTGAGGTAAAGAATTAGATAGCCTATACACTGGTAAACTCAGACTTCCAGACATGCAAAAAGATGATCCCAAATTAAGGCCATTTCTGGCCTGTGGAACCGGTAGTTACTATAGTAATGATAGCTGTTAGGCCTACCTACATGGGCATGATTACAGTAACCATGATGCTCATCAGTAGCACTGTAACAATCATACTCAGGTACATGGATATTATAGGATTTAGCTCCAGCATCCAGCCGTGTCTCATCATCGATTGGGAGAGATCAAGGCTCACAGAGGCGCATGGCTCCTCCGCTTACACTCCCTATGGCAAACCGAGCTGTCACACATGACCTAACAGCTCATGATATAAACAACCTCTCTCCATCCTAACGGCTGGGCACTTAAAATAACATCATTGGTTTTTGTCTTACTTACCGATTCCGGGGGCGGAGTAGATGAAGTACAATGCGGAGGTGGACAATGAAAAAAGGAATAAAAGCCCAAGGAATGACCTTCTCCGGAACCGCAAATGTGTCGGCATTATACAGGCAGCAAAAGCACACACAGGCACGTTTTGCGTTTATACAACGACGATAGACCCGCTCCGATGTGTCCAGATGCCAGACTCAGTGGTCCACGGGCAGACTCGGTTAAATGAGCCCGAATAAGGTGGCCGGTCTGCGGCAGCGGTGAGGAACTGGAGGCGACTAGGAAGTCTATTTCCGCGGCAGGTCTAGCACGGGAGCGGACCTCCAGTATTCAATCAAGACATTCAAATCCCATTCCTGAGAGGACAGTTTCGGATCAAGCAGAGAGTGGCTCCGATGTCGAAACGGCTGACAATGATAGCGCAGTTTTCACCGGCCTCCTATTTTCAGTGAGAGACCATCATTTGGCTCACACACTCGTCGCTGATGGTGTTTGGCCGCTCCTGCGCTTTGCCTGCCTGCCTACAAGCCAGCTATGAATGGGGCAGCCCCTCCGCAAAACGAGCAATACCTAAAGTGGGCGTCAACAGTACCTAACAAACAAGTACTCTCTCACAACGTCCATCAACGTAACTTAGTGACTAAGGAATTCAAAAACCCTCCACAACCGTTGGAACGTCGTCATTTAATAAGCTAGCACTCAGTCCAAGTTTATAAACGCCATTTCATTTGTGACTGCCTGAAGCTTTTATTAGTTTACTGCCTGTTTCAAAGACCCAAGGACAGTACAAATATTGCCAAATAGCGCTACGGGCCTTAACTTTTTAAATATTTGTTAAAATTTTGCCAGCCGACAAACATACTTACAAAATAAGCCGTAACAACTTATCTAGCCTACACAGCGAACATAAACTTGTGTGGTAATGTACAGTTTTTATAATATATATCAGCAGGGTGACCCAGAGATACTCTAAGACTACAAAGAAGCTTCATTTCCCATCCATTTATTAACAACAATCCTTTTCCTGTCATGAAAATTTCCCATTATGGAATAAGCACATTACCACCGGTTGATAAATAAAACTATATGTCAAAATTTTGCCTTCTTTTCTTATGTTTTGGACTTTTTTTTGTCAAAATTTTGACTTTTTTCTCATAAAGTTGGGTTTGTTACCTTTGAATTTCGACTGTTTTTCTTCAAAATTTAGTCTTTTTATCTTAAGATGTTGACCCTTTATCTCGAAATTAAGACTTATTTAAAAATTTTGACTTCAAAATCTGACATTTTATCTCAGAATTTTGCCTCTTTCTCACAATTTTGAGCTTTGTAAAAATTACATTATTTACAATTTCAACTTTTTGTCTCATAATTGTAGCTTTTCATATCAATTTTCAGCTTACCATCTTAACAATTGTACCATATATTTAAAAATTTTAACTTATTATCTCATAATGTTGGCCTTTTATCTCTTATAATTCAACAATATTGCTCAAAACTTTGTCTTTTTGTTCTCTGATTTTGACTTTTTGTCCTCCAAGTTTGTCTTTTTTTTCTCGTAACCTTTTTCTTCTTCCCTTAAACTCAACATTTGTCCGTGTTCCTGCTTGGTCAACATTTTGTCAGGTTGGTGCATCAGAGTAATGCCAACAGCCCAGTGCAGTGCTTTACGGTCTGCTTTATGGAAGTACCAGCTGAGAGACACCCGAACGTTTTGGATTTCAGTAAAAAAGAACGGTGTTCTCGTAGTGGAGTTGCAGTAGGATTAAAATAAAAATCAAATGGCTAATTCATTTGATTTCATTTTGACTATTTTACTGCAAATGACATGAATGCAATGCAGAAAGAAGTAGTGTATAAATAAAGTGTGAAAGAAATCAGTGTAAATAATTGAACCTTGATATCTATCACATAAAATCACGAATTTAAGAACTTACAAAATAAAGTCATTAAAAAAATCATGTACCGTAAAAATGAATGTTGGTTAGTTACATTTTCGTTATGTCCTCGATTATTATTAGTTAAAAAGTTTTACAAATATCTTTCAATGCCCCTCAAGTGGTCTCCACCCATCCTGTATTTCACTGTAACAGGTGTGTTATCTTGCGTCCTTCATCTGCAGGTAGGCTAATTGGCAGTAGAAGCTACATTACACTACAACATCCATAATGCATCAGGCTGACGTGTCCCTGAGACGCCCCATGGGAAATTGAGTACACAGGAAATACCCACACTCACCGATATTTTATTAAAATCCTGAGCAGCGTGAGGTTTTGTATATAGCTTAACTTTTGTATTTGTTTTCTCACCTCCAGCACTTGAATCGAAATTCGACGGTTTTTGGCCTTTCTATACTGGCATCCCTAAATAACAAGACTACAACTCCCAGCTAAAGCTATACCAGGAAGTAGAACCGTGATGTCAACAAATACACGAAGCTGTCGACATGGAACTTATGATCATCTTAACCATTAAATGTTGTTTTCGGCTTTAAAATAATCGATTTGAGAATGAGAGGCGGTAGCCACAACATTTTATCGCTGTTTCTTTTGTTGTTATTGGGAAATGCGTGCTTTTCACTGCCAGGTAAGGAGGAGGACTCGTTGGATCTACACGAGAGAGACGATGGAGACGGAGGGGCTTCAAATATCAACGACAAGTCTTCAGTTCAAAACCAACAAACATCTATCAAACACGATAAAGAGGATGGACTTGATTCACACGACTCCCAGAAAGATGGACAGCCTATCAGGTTGCTAATGTCGGCAATTCTTCTGCTTAATTTTGCTAAGTATAGCATTTGCTAACAGGTTTTCAGTGTTACCCTATTTACGTCTACCAAACATGACATTTCCTGACAAGTGCTTTCATGGAGTAACATTTTGGGATAGAAATCAAGCTCAAGAAACCCCCACTTGTTTGAAATGTATTGAAACGATAGGTCTAACGACAAAATCCAAAAGTTAGCAGGAAGTACAGTTAAAGCATAGAAGTCTAATTTCAACACTTGCAACAGGAAATTATGAAATAAAACAAGAAGTGAGCAGACTCTTGCGTTATTCCACACTGAAGACACGGTTACAGTCGATGAGATTGGCATATACAATCTATGATCAACACTCAAGTGTCAGAGACTGTCAGTTTTAGGCTCAAAAGAAATGTCACAGGACAAAAATAAAAATGTTGCCTCTCTGTTTTTTTTCGACAACTTGTGTTACTGAAAATTTGGTTGAGGAATCAACCAGTCTAGATGATGACGTCTACCCTAAACCTGCTTGTCCTGTATATGACGTGCAAACGTTTGCAGTGTCTTATGGAGGCATTGTAAACATTGAGGATTGTGCAGTATGGCCAAAATTATCTGCAAGGCTTGTGGGAACTTAGTATTATTTGTAATTCCTGGGATGTTAACAATGCATCTTAACACTTGTTGCCATAGAAACACTGGAGACAAAGTACTAAAATAGTACAAAGTAAAGCTAGTCAGGTTGTTATCAAAGAGAACAAAAGTTTGAAAGAGTTTGAGGATGTAAAGTTGACAGGAAACATGATCTTTCTGTGTTATTCCACAAATAAGAATCATAAGCAATAGTAACATAAATTGTACAGCAAAAAATTCTTCCATAGCTACGATCAATTCCTCCATCAATATTAATTGTAACTAAGCTGAACATTAAGGGACTCTGCTCTCTTTGAGTTGAAATTCTTTCTCATATTTTGTGTAAAATCCACATCCTTGTTCATTAATCAGATTACTTCATAGTTTTAATGTTTTTCTACTATGTTCCTTTTCTCCTCAATTCCTCTCTTCAGCAAGTCCAATGACACTGATAGCAACACCAATGAAACCCTCCACTCTACAACAACTGCCAGCAAGCCTCTGGCACCTCCAACCGTCAAACCTATACTGCCCGTGCAGACAGGTGTCAAGGCCCAAGAAGAAGAGCAGTCCAGTGGGTTGACCATTTTCTTCAGCCTGCTGGTTATTGGTGAGTAACTTTTCTTTGTTGTTGCTTACAGTCGATCACATGAGAAGTTCTCAGGCACATTGTTTTCCCAGATGAATCTGGTCTGGGGTTCCTCTGAGATAACAGCAAGAAGCACAGCTTTGCAAGAAGTGGATGAGGGAAGTGGATATGGTCACTCTTAGTTGACAGGAACATACCTTACCTCTCAATAACCATATACCTAGATAAAAAATATTTAACATGAAGGCACGTAGGGTAAAATGATATGCTATAAAAAACTGAATCTATACCTATACCTTTATTTTTCCATTCTCATTTTGCTCAATTTTCAATCAGAAGGTGCTGCTAGGGTCAAACTATGTAATTAGTAGCTTAATTAACCCTGTATCAGTCAATAAATGCATATAAGCCCTTTGAATACACCCTTAAAAAGCAGCAATTTGTGTTGAAAACGCTTGCTTTGATCCTTATTTGAAATCACAGAATATTTCTACTCCTAAACTCATTCTCTCACACAAGAAAGTAGTACAACTTTGATGGACAAACCAATACTAGCGCTTGCTCTGTGTTACAGTTATCTCATCTTTAGCGTTGCTTTTCACCGTATGTATAAACAGCTGTTTACTTTACTTCACCAAGGCCTGTGGGTTCATCATTGTAATGAGCTAATGTGCATTCACACTCATTTAACACATTGGCATACACAGTTAAAGCCCTGTGGTACTGTAACAAGCTTATTTTATGTTTTAATTGGGGGTAATTATCTTCAATGCACAGTCACAACTTTGATTTTAAATGTCAAGCAATTTCTTTGTATTCATTTTAATGTCAAGCAAGTGTAACTGAACTAATTTGCATGAAAGTCTACTAATATTAAGACCAATATGGTGTGACTTCAGACGAATTTATTTCCTATATTACATGGTTATCAAAGACATCCCCATCTAGTCCACACAGTAGTTCTTGTGGAGGATGGAAACAAAAAAATAGATGTTACCACTTTATAATACTGGGGGGGGGGGGGTTGACATGATGAAGGGGACATGGATGGATTTGTCCTGAATATTCATTCACCAGTCTTTGTTTTCTACCCCAGGTATCTGCATCATATTGGTGCACCTGCTCATCAAATTCAAACTACATTTTCTTCCAGAGAGTGTAGCTGTCGTGTCCCTTGGTGAGTACTTCTTATATAATGTTTAGCTCTGCTCATGCTGGGTCAAGAAAAGTACTGGTACAATGTTTCTATATTTAATTCTCTCTTGGAAGAGCTTTCATTTTTTCTTTTCTTTTTTTAAACAATGTATAAATAATGGATTTGATAGCTTTTTGCAGGATTTACATTTTTTTACTCCTATTTTTTATTTTACATCCTAGCCTCCTTTATTTTCTTTCTTCAACATATTGTTTGTGTTTGGAAATTCCTTTTATTTTTACTCATGTTTTTTAATCCAGCAGTTATTTTTAAAGGTTTGTACTGTACTTTAGAGAATCTGTTTGCCAATTGTTTTGGTTCACTTTACGTTCAGTTGACTTCCTTTTAAGCTGTCTGCTGTCTCTGTATTTGCATGTCTGTGCAGTTTAACTCACCCTGTGCCTTGTGACAAATACCTGTCTTGACCTCTACAAATCTTTTCCTTGCCTTGCATGTTTTCTGTGAGATGGAGCTCATCTCAGAGTTGTCAGGAGCAAGGGACTCTGCCGAAGAGAGATAACACTTTGCTTACAAATCAGAAAAGACTCCTTTTCCTTCCTTATCACTTCCCAACTACTCTTTCGTGTCATTCTTTGCACTGTCCCCTTCCATCTGCCCATAAATCTAGGTCTCCCACAAAGCTTTGATGCTTGTACTTAATTTGTTTTCACATCTTGTCTACCTCTTCTTTTCTCTGTCCTTTACACGTCTTGTGTTTTCCTCACCCTTTTTAATTAATGTTCTGCGAGGCTGTGAAACAAGAGAGCTGGAGGCCCAAGGGGACTTTCACAAAGACAAAACTAAGACAATAGCCCTTCCTCTCCCCTCTTGTTTAATTTATCCCTAGTGGACATTAGCCAGACTTCTGTTTGTTTTAACCACTAAAATAGCTCTTCGCCTGAGGTTTGCACTCTGTTGGAATTGTGATTGCACTGAAATTTTCATATGCAGTCATAAAATATTTAACCAGTGGTATTGTTTTTTTGTCTTCATGTTCTTTCCAGGAATTCTAATGGGAGGTTTCATTAAGATCATTGAATTCCAGGAACTGGCCAACTGGAAGGTAGTGTTATACTTGATATTTTCTCATTATTCCACAGATTGTTGTCTGCATATTCAAGTCTTGACATGCATGTACACTGAATGCTTGTAAATGTGCATGCAAGACAGTGTGATTTTTGAGTGTTTATGAACAAGTTTATTTTCTTTAAATATTGCTGCTTGTTTCACTTGAATTATAAAAAATAATGTTCTTTTAATCTGCAGATGAAAGAGTTTCAATAGGCTTTCTGAAATTGAAATGTATCCATAGTAGTTTTTGGTATAAACCATTTTCTCCTGTCCGGATCAAATTTATCCCACAGACATTTCTCCAGAAACACAACCCACATTGCCGCCCATCCACACCTCATAAACATTTGTCAGTCCTGTGCTGTAGCTTTCATCGCTCTTTCTATGCTCTGTCATTCATTTCCTGGCCCCTGTTTTTGGTCACATATCTAACCTTTTTTTTTTTTTTTTTTTTTAAATCTCCATTATGTTACCTATCCATGGTGACACAAACCATTCTTTGCCTGTTATCTGCTCCCTCTGTCCCTACAAGCCCTCCATCTTTCTCCTGCCTCTCAAAGCCTTTAATTAACATTCCTTGTTCTCTGCCAGTGAGTGGGAGAACCAGTGAACAGGAGCAGCGATAGAAAGACATAGAGAGATGCAAAGTGAGGGGGTAGGGAGGGAAAAAGAGGACAGGTTGTGTCAATGTTTCTTGCACACTGGGGCCCATTGTTTTTTGGCCCGGGGCCCCCTGGGGGATGCTGAATCATCAACACTAGTAACCAGAGCCCTCGGAGCCCTGTTCCCCCTTTTACCACTGTCCTATGAATTTCCAGACTGCTATCTTTGTCTTTCTGTTTTGGCTCCCAGCAGGCAGACCTACTCACCTGTGCTTATACTTGAAAGTATGTGCAGACTTCATAAACTATAAACACTTCATAGTTTGAATAGTTAAGTATAGTTACAATCTTTTAGCATTTTTGCAGGAACATGAAATACTACATTTTTTAAAGACTATTTATAGCCTCTTTAAACCAAGCCATGATGGAAATCTTTTATGCCTGACCCATTTTCTCTTGAATTAACCCTTCTAAACAGATACACAACATGTAACCTATTCAGTAAGAAACCCCACTGGTCGCAAAGCTATGAATGGTAAAGGTCACTTTTTGAACTTCACGTTTTACAAATTTTAATAGGGAGGATTTTACTATCATCGTTTTCTTCTCTTATTTATTCTACCTGTGACTCATTTTGCAGGCTCAGACTGGTTACATTCATATAGTTTTAAGGACTCAAACAAGTATGCATAAATCTGGGAGTCTTTGCTAACATATGTAGCCTCCAGGAAAACTACACAATCCTCACCCCCCTTCCCCCAGGCAGTGACGTCCTGTCAGCACCAGCTTTGCCCTCACCTTTCACAATCCCTCCATTTTCTTGTCTGTCTACTAAACCATCTTTTTCAGCAAACTACCTTGAAAACTCAAATATGTAAGAAGAAACATTTCCCCTGTGTGCTTCCTGGGACTGTTCACAGCTTCCCTGTGTCTCATCTGCCCATCTCTCCCCTGTGCTCTGACACAGATTGAAGAAGAAATAGCATGCTATAAGCAATTTGTCTCTCAGGCTCTCAGCACAGAGAGAGACACACAGGTGACTATTTGCATCTCCAGTGCACTCTAGGTAGTGACTTACTTTTCCCCCTGCGTTAGTATTCAAGCCCGTGCCTGTTTCAGGGTTCATCATTTTTCCTTGGCGACTGCAGTTGTATGTTTTAATCCCCCAAGGGCTGCATATACTTTTAATAGATCTCTTCCACACTGCAGGAGGAGAGAAAGTGAAACAGCAAGAACGGTTTTAATTGTGGTTTGAGGGGCCTTTTTCTCATGTGGTTATGTCATCATGTGTCAAACCTGAGCCCCCAGGGAGCCTGTTCCCTGAACGAAGGTTCCTCCATCGTTCCTGCCCATATTTTTTTCCTCTTATCTCTTGACACCCTTCATAACTGTACCCCCTTTATCTCCAGCATTCATCGTTTCCTATTTAGTGTGAGATCTGTCTCATTGCTTCACAAGATTGTGCTTATCCTTTGCTCTCTGGTTATATACGTTTACGGATCATTAAGTCCACTGCAAGATGTTTTCTCTCCTTTGTGTAAATATTTGTGTATATAAAGTCTTATTACATAATCCTGGGAGGTCTCATTCAGGTGTTTTCAGGTCACCCACTTCTGACTGAAACTCTTGTGTTGAACCAGTTAGTCAGCCAACAATCAGTAATTTGAAAAAAAACAAAAAACTTGAATCTCAAATGTTTGGTATCATTGAGACTAAGAAGCCTGCTGTCTTGAAATTTAGACTTTTTCTTTTTTCCATCAAACAATTTGTCTGATAATTCAAAGAAAGACTACCTTATAATGTCTGATGTCATGTTTTATAGTTTCTGGTTTTGAATGCAGTCTTTTTCTTTAAAATTGCAATTTTAGGTTAATATTCACATGACACCTTGTGAACATGACAGTTCAGGATATATCAGCAGCAATCCAGAGAAATAGGAGCGTATGCATAATGCATAGATACATTTACTTGTGCACATACTGGAGGTATGCTCATGATCTCGCTTTTTCAGAGACATAAATGTGTTATAGCATGTAATGCAAAATATTAGCTTGCTGACAGCTGTGTATTCAGCACTGAGCAGTATTGCACAGTCACCTTTTGCGCTCTCAGCACAGGAGAAACTCTGCTAGTAAAACGTGTGCATACATGAGTGCATGTGGACGTGCAGCTGTAGATGTCAGACTGTAGTCTTACTGCGCAATTCCTTCTGAGACAGGTGTTAATATTCATTCCTGACCTTTTCCCTGCCTGGGCGGGGGGAGTTGTGCTGGGGCAAATGTCATAGTAAAAGGGGAAACCTGGAAGCATTCCTTGTTGTTCTCCTTACTCTGAAATTCTAATACATAAAAAGACTAAGTGATTGTAAGAACAGCTGTTTATTCTAGGGGAGGTATTGAGTGGTATTATCATTGCGTAGGCAAGGCTGTATATTTGACCTGATTTCAGAGACTGCTGGACTTCCCAATGTCTTAATATGTCTTTGGGTTTCGGACAGGAATGAATTGTGAGATGCTGAGAAATGAATGATGTATTATGAAGATAAGATTTTTTTTTCTCAGAGGGTGTAATTTCGGTGTATTTGATATTTTTCGCATGTTAGCAACACAATTCTTTTTAAAGAGTTTAATTTTGTCACTTATGCAGAGTTTTTTTTAGCTATGTCACTTACAGGGGTGATGATTCATTTTCAATATTTCTACAAAGGCCTGGGTTGACAATAGGCTCACAGTGAGTGTAGCATTGATGCAAATCAGAGAAAACTCCTGACTGTTGGTTATCAAAAGGTTCTGAGAATAACTTGTTGGACATGATAAACAAACCTGAGCTCAAGAGCAAGCTTTCTGAGGATCAAGGAGGAGCATTCAATTCATTGATTAATAGTTCCTGGTGACAACTGAATCGTATTAATGCCTGAAATGCCCATCCCTGGTATGTACTTTGACTAACTGTGTCAGCGTTTATCGACAATGGATTTCTACCTGATTCTGTAATGACAGATGATTTAAACTGTTAACCAACTTACAGCACTGTGTGTGGTTGTGGTTGTCATACCCATCATGACTCTGGTAATGGAGAGACACGCTCTTTGATTCTGCTGCATCAAAGACACTGTGGGAATCTAAAGGCTTATCCGCTGTTTCTTGGGGTTTTAGCTGACTGGACATCTCGGATCCAGTGGTTTTGTAACTAAGATAGCTAACTGTTAGCAAATTTGCATTAATGTCATAGTCCAAGTCATCAGTGCTGGAGTTCATGTAGAGTTACGAGTCTTAAAAGTCGAAACTTAAGTACTACAACACCAAAGATGATAGTCGATCAATTTTTTTTATGAAAAGGAATACTATGAAGGAGTGCCACCTAGAGGCAACATTCATTTGTCCATGTCTATCTTCTTTTGGGGTTGTTTGAGTTGAAAGTTGGTCTCTACTCGCTTTCAAAGTTCTCTCCCTGGGACAATGACAGAGATTGTTGTCCAGATGGAGATATAATAAGGCCTTTCCTCCTCCATCCTTCTAATACTGCTGCCAACTCAGGACAAGAAATTCCTCTGAAAATCCACAAATAAATCTGAGTACTTCCTTCTATTTTACAAACATAGATTATGCACAGAAAACCCACAGACCCACACACTCATTTACACAGGCATATACAAGAACACATGGTGCATCATGCACAGACACATTGGCAGCCAGAGCGTAACGCACAGGCACATGATGCCTACGCCTGATCTGGGAGGCTGGCCCATTTAGCCAAGAAGCAACAATGATTTCATTATATCGCTGAAATAATCAGAGAGCTCAGGTCACTCGGATACTGTGTGTTCATTTGTGTGTGTTTTCAGTGTAAGTTTGTCTTTGGGATTAAATATCAAGGTATTCACATGTCCTTTTTGCCAGACAGTGTGAAAAAGAGCCTGTCACTTGTTGTTCACGGGAACTGTCTGGCTGGCAGGCATTTCCCTTTACAAACACCTGATATGTGTGTGTATGTGTCTTTGTGCGTTTGGCCTCCAGAAGTCAACATCCAATGTTATTTTATCGGAGGAAAGCTTGTAAACAGCACCAACATGGCCTCTGAAGTCACCCTTTTCCCTCCTGTATGACTCAGTAAAAAGTCAGCTGATGGTGACCGAGGTGACTGTCAGATGAATAGCAGATTACGTAATAACCACAAGCACATGGTTAATTACTCATTGACACACAGATAAAGGCCTCACAGTTCTGTGTACAGGTGTGCTGGTTAGAATTTGAGATCAGGTTCAGTTATAGACAATAAACTCTTAAAGAATAATAAAATATGACAGGATTCGTATCAACAGTACACAGTCAAATCCTCCATGAAATATGTCTGCCAATTATTATTTTGCCTTTTATATGCTTACTTCTAACTTCCAATTGGTCTCGATCTTATTTCCTCACTGCTATCATTAACATCTGCTGTATTGTAAATTGTGCAACTCAAAACGAATGTTCAAACTGTTAATCTGTAATCTGATCATAGCGTTGCACATTTTCTTCTCTGTCTTTCTCTTAAAGGAGGAGGAAATGTTCAGACCCAACATGTTCTTCCTTTTGCTGCTGCCGCCAATCATCTTTGAATCTGGATACTCTTTGCACAAGGTAAAACATAGGGTATGCATGAGGTGTGAATGAAATGAAAGATAAGGCTTAGCCCAGCACAAAATTGCCAGTGGAGGCTTGCATAAGCATTTTCACAAGAATAATAATGTATAGAAATATTAAATCTATTCTACAAAGCAATCTGGGTCCTCAAACAAAGAAATGAAATGATATTTCTAAAGGTTTTCAAGCAGCACAATACAATTCACTTAAAAGTAATTCAGACAACAAACAGGGACTGAAGCAGGCGCCATGTTTACTTATGCCTCAGGCTGACTATGACATGAAGACATTATGGCATCAGCAGCTCTGCATTCTGTCAGCTGCATCATTGCATTTTTGTCCTGTTTTCTCTCAGCTGCATCATTTATAGGCTCTACTGTCTACATTGGAGTTTACATTATATAGGGTGACACTCTGTACCTGTACTCTCTCTTAAAGCTGCCTATATGTTGTGTAAGACTATGTCACTTCGGATGTCATGCTAATAAACCTACAAATGCTCTGGTATTTTTTTTATGTACGTGCAGGGGAACTTCTTCCAGAACATTGGCTCCATTACTCTCTTTGCAGTGATTGGCACGGCTATCTCTGCCTTCATAGTTGGAGGAGGGATCTTTTTCCTAGGGCAGGTGAGGACTGTCATAGAAACTGCCAACTGCTCTGGCATTGAAAAAAGTGTCTTAACAAAATGTATTAATACGAGCGTCCCTTTTTGACCTTCCCAGAAAATCTTCTTAATACAGAAAATAGGCTTGTATTAGAAAATACCAGCGATTATCTCTGTTCAGAATCTCTCCACCAGCATCAGCTCTTCTCCTAACAATATGGGCTTGTTTTCTCATGTTTTTCTTCAGGCAGATGTGATCTACAAGATGTCCATGACTGATAGGTATGTATTAGTACATTAGCCCCAACTTTTGGCATTTTAGTTGGAGTTATGTCAGAGTGATGGGGGATTTCTCAGAACCTTCACAGGTTTTTGTGCCTGTGGCCTTTTCACATTCCAACACACACTTCTTTATTTTCAGGTTGACCACAAGGAAATCTGATACAAATGTTTTATTTTGGCATTTTTCTTGTACAGTTAATCTTTCAGATACCCAAGCCATGTGAAACTTAGGAGTTTAACATTTAACAAGCTTGAGATGGGCGTTAACCCAGCTGTCGAGTCGACACTCCACACCCAGATGTTGCCTTTAGAGAAGCTCTTAGGTTGTTAGTATAAACTAGATACTAGTTAAAAATACGATCGCAGTCAGCATAGCATGAACCATGAAGTAAAGACTTTTTTGAAAGTACTGTCTTTCAGCAATCAGATATAGGTTGTGTCTGTGTGTGTGCTTGCATATGTGTGTGTGTGTACCAAATGTCTGAGTGACATTTTAACTGAAGTCTCTTGGAGAGGGTTTTTGCTTACTTTTCCTGGTACTGTTTTGCAAACAAGTACTGCACCTCTAAGCTCGTCTTCTACCTCTAATTCAAGTATTTGTTAGTACTTAAATGACCAACAGCATGAGAATAACCTGGAGTAGTTTTGTTTTTGTTTTTTGAAGTTGTTTATTTTCACATACAACAACACACTAACACACCATACTCAGGGCACTTATGAAGTTAAAGTACTTTCCCAAGATTATTTTACTTGTAATCATTAGGTGTGGACTCTCTGACACAGACTGCATTTAGGGACGTTCAGATGACTCACCAGAACTCGAACAACTTGAAAAGCACAACAGTAATTTGTAGGATTGTGTTATGAACTCAACTGCTTTCTTTTGTTTGACGCACCTCCTGTCTCAGTCCGTCTGCCCTTCTCCTACAAAATTACAAGTTTGAGTTATTAATTATAGTCTCCCACACGTGTTTGTTTATTGTTTGTCTCCTGTTAAAGTATCTCATAATTACTGTCACTATTTCTCCCTGCTCTCTGGTTGTAGCTTTGCTTTTGGCTCACTGATCTCAGCTGTGGACCCTGTAGCAACCATCGCCATCTTCAATGCTCTCAATGTGGACCCAGTCCTCAACATGCTGGTGTTTGGAGAGAGCATCCTCAATGATGCTGTGTCTATTGTCCTAACCAAGTAAGAGCTTCATCAGAGTCAATCATGGCTTCTTTATGGTCCAAGGGAAAGCACATTAGCAAAACTAAATGAGATCCAAGATAGCAGAGGTTAATTGAGCGCTGTGGTAAATTTAACCGCAACTGTCAAAATGTTGCACACAATGACGCTCCCAAAACCACAGTCACGCCACATCCTGACTAAGATGTCTCCATTTAGTGAAAGAACAGGCAAGAGGCAACTGTAAAGCACCTGTTTCATATTCTCTCATAGGCACATTTGATGCATCCTTTTGCACCATTCTTGGTTATACAAAACTTCATGTATGTAGTCTTTCAGGTGCACCGTGTCACCAAGGAGGAATATTATACACCAAATCATAGCACATTTTATAAAGAAAAAAATGTTTCCATAATTTTAACAGCCTACTCCTCCACTGAGAATACTAACACAATTTTGTTTGTTCTACTCAGGACGAGGACTCTAGACAAGGACTAAATCAGGAGACCAATTATTTTTTTATTTAATTTTTTTTTTGCTTCAGACATGCACTGTAAACAACGCCAGTTTTTAAAGTAGATGATGATCGTACTTTTTTAAAATCTCAAAGACATGATGACTTAAAGTCTTACAGACTTAATCTGTGATTCAATGGATTTAAATGGCATTCATAACATTTTCAGTGTGCTTGAGGAATGTTTCCTTGCTTTATTTTCTCAAACCAGATATCCAGATTTCAAACAATGAGCAAAAAAGAAATAATCATATCCCAGTTTGAGTGTCACAAATTTTACTGTAGTCACCTGGAACAGTCTCTTCAGGGCATTATTCTCTCAGGATTGTTTACAAAGCCTGTGCTGGCCTCACATACCAGCACACCAACAAAATCTTGACAGACAAGTTAGACGGAAAAGAGTTGGCAGGAATCACATGTTTGTTCCTGCTGCTGTCATCCTATCTGCTGTAGCTGTGTTCACTTTATTTGTACCTTATCTCCCTTATTCACAACCAGCTAAATGTGCAAAGTGATCTCAAGTGTCTGCACGGCCTCGTAGAGTAAATGAGTGCATGAATAATAGATAAGCCGAACAGCCCTGGCAGTTAGCCTGTAGTTAGCACCTCACAGCCCAGGCTTTCTTCGAAAGCAAGTATACGTGATGTCTGGGTGGGTTTTCACAGCCAGGATACCTATGGTCTGAAAGTTTTAAAATCAAAATTAATCAATAAATGATGTAATGTTCAAATCAGTTTAGTTTTGTTTAACAGGGACCACAACTACCTAGCCAGAGTTGGCTCTAAGCTATTCTGCATCTTTGGTCTCTATACATGTAGGTGACTATTCATGATAAACATGTTTCCTGTCCTTTCTTCTGATTTAAAACTGACTATTGAAATGAACTCTTTTAGATTTTCAACTAAAGACTAAAATTGTGTGGCAAAGAAGGTCAAATCTATAGAATCCTTGGTATTAAGAATTGGTTAAAGGAGATTCCTGTACATTTGTATACCATGGTATATGAAGTTATTCTTTTCTAGGTTTTTAAAAGGAGAAACAAGTTTTTAGAATATAATGAAATTAACATTTAATACTAGAATAAAGCTATGGTGGAATACATTGTAGCAGAGAATGACTACAAATGTCCTCAAATTATATTACTCTCCAGTGAATTGAAAGGTATTTAAGGTATTTTAGATCTCAATGTCAGGATTACAAACACCACACTTGCTCCTACCTGCAAGTGCACGTACTGTCACAATGCAAAGTTTGTAGGATTCAGTTGTGGAGTGATACTGCCCTCTAGGGTGGGACCAGGGTATTACACGACACTGACATATTTGTACTTTGTTTGCTTTTGTCCTCCAGCACAGCTGAAGGCTTCTTCTCCCGCTCCGACAACTCCATGGTAACAGGCTGGGAGACTTTTTTGCAAGCGCTGGGTTATTTCCTTAAAATGTTTTTTGGTTCTGCTGCTCTAGGAACCCTAACTGGACTCATCTCAGCTCTCGTATCCTGACTTATGATGTGTGTGAAAGAAATTTTGAACTCACTCGTGCTTTGAGTTTTTTTCAACTCCTTAACTCACTGATTAGTTTCTGAAACACTTTGATCTGAGAAAGACTCCTTCACTGGAGTTTGGGATGATGATCATCTTTGCGTACCTTCCCTATGGCCTGGCAGAAGGCATCAAACTGTCTGGTGAGCGCACCAAAAGCACTGGCACAGACTCCAGCATGCTCAATTATTTTTTCTGATGCGAAATTCTGTTTCCACCTCCAGGAATAATGTCCATCCTGTTTGCTGGAATTGCAATGTCGCACTACACCCATCACAACTTGTCTCCTGTCACTCAGATACTCATGCAGCAGACACTACGCACAGTGGCCTTCATGTGTGGTGAGTCAATTTCCCTCTCCCCCCAAGTCCAAGTTACAGTTTTCTTCTCATTTGACAAGATGTTCTCAATCTGTCTTCTCCAGAAACCTGTGTGTTTGCCTTCCTTGGTCTCTCCATTTTCAGCTTCCCACACAACTTTGAGATATCCTTTGTCATTTGGTGCATAGTGAGTGCAGTGGTACATTTAAAACTATGCTTGGATGTGTCTTTTTATTTCACCTAAGTGTCATTGCAAAAATGATTGTTCTCTCTGCAGGTTCTGGTCCTTCTGGGTCGCGCAGTAAACATCTTCCCTCTGTCGTTCCTGCTGAACTTTTTTAGAGACCACAAGATCACACCAAAGATGATGTTCATTATGTGGTTTAGTGGTGAGCAGACACACTCACATCTTCATGCTGAGACTGTGTTCAGAGAATGGACAGCTTTTGGCTATTGCCTTGAAATGGAATATGATGGTTGATGCAAATAAAAATGTACCTGGTGGTACCTAAGTGGTGCCCAAAGTGAAAGAAAAGAGTTACCCATCACTATATTGATCACTACTTCTTAACTTGATGTTTATTTTGGTTAAACTAGCTTTCTTTAATTTTGATTCCACATGTTTAGATTCTAAGAAAATGTAACATACATTAAAAAAAAGAGTCAATCAGTTTACATTGTGTTCGACTTGAAAGACATTGTATTTATCTTGCTGGTTCTTGATCCCACACACCCATTTCACCCCACATTCCTCTCTCTCTCTTGCTGTTCCTTGTAGGTTTGCGGGGTGCTATCCCCTATGCCTTGAGCCTCCATCTGGGCCTAGAGCCCATTGAGAAGCGACAACTCATTGGCACTACCACCATAATCATTGTGCTTTTCACCATCCTTCTTCTCGGAGGCGGTACCATGCCACTAATTCGCCTCATGGACATTGAGGAAAGTCAGTCGCGGCGAAAGAACAAGAAAGACATCAACCTCAGCAAGACAGAGAAAATGGTAACGGTTGAAGCACTCGGCTTTCACTCAAGCTTGCGCAAACAAAAACAGACACAAGGCAATTTGCTTGCTGCATTGATACTAGTCATGCTGTCTTCTCATATACCATCAGACTTGCTACTGTTCACAAAAGACAGTTGATTGTTACTTGAATCAGTGGGGAGCACCACTGTCATCACAAGGATTCGCATTTAGACACAAATTAAGTCTGTCAAGGACAAATAAAACCTAACAGGTGGATTTAACACAATCTCCAAACACTTTAAACAGACTGCAGTGTTGAATTATTCATAGACTTTCACACATCATTGTCCTGCACTGTGTTTCCATGAGTTGTGTGTACTGTATTTGCGTGTTACACCCCTGAGTACTCGCAACTACATTACTCAGCCCTCCATTTTTTCTTAAAGCCCTCACTCTAACTTTGATCTAATCTCTTTACCACCTGTGCCGTTTTTCACTCATCTCTGCTCTTTTTCTGTGCGATCTCCACTCTACCACTCTCACCTCACTGTCTTTTTCTTCATCTTTTCCAACTTGGCTTCATTTGTTGACACTGGTACTGCAGAACTTTCATTTTTATGCAATTTACCCAACTCCCCCTCTCTTTCCTCCATCTTATTTTGCTCCCCAGGGCAACACCATTGAGTCTGAGCACCTATCAGAGCTGACAGAAGAAGAGTACGAGGCTCAGATCTACCAGAGGCAAGATCTGAAGGGCTTTATGTGGCTGGATGCTAAATACCTTAACCCTTTTTTCACTCGCAGACTCACCCAGGAGGTAAGACAGGAAGAGAGAAATCTTCCAAGTTAGCTGGGGGGCTCGGTCTGTTTGATTTATTTCATTGTTTTAAGCCTGACTGTATCTCTCTTAGTCTGGTGTTTGATGTTCAAAACAAAAATTCTTTTAACAACAGCCATAAAGCACAAACTAAAATGATTATGCATGTAGCCAAAATGACAGATTTTTAAAGGCTTAGTGTTTCTTCTCTGTGAGTTTTCTAGTGATTTGCTATAATGCTGAAGAGTTTAGCTATTTATCTGTTGTTCTGTCAGCTGAATAAGGCCTCTAGCTTACCTTTTAATCCTTTCTCAAATATTGTAAAAAGGGTTTAAAAATAGAGCAGAAAACTTATTTCTTTCAAAAAGAGACTCTTACATTGACAATCCAACTATTCAGGACTAACATTAGACAATTTTCAGAGTATTTTTAGATTAAAGAGGGGGTATTATGCTCTCCAGTATTTTAAACATGGATATTAAGTAACAATCCTTGATGTGCCAACTGAAAATCAGCAGATTTTCAAACTACTTCTCCTTCAGATGTTTTAGAAATCCCTGAAGCCATCTGAAAAGGCTAAAATAGGTCTGTTCTAAAAATGGGGCTCTTCAACAGACTTACTGAAATGATGAGGTCACCACACAAAGATCTCCAATTTTAACACAATGCAGATTTAAAAGATAATATACATGTGAATTTTGTTTCTCTAAATTAAGCAATTCAGACTGAACAAAATATGTCAAAGGCATCTATATTTTGAATAAATAAATAATCTATTTTTCTTCGAAGATGCAAAAAAGTTGTTTGCTGAGTTCAGTTTCAGTTGCTCAGACAGAAAAAAATGTAAATATCTTTTTCCTTTGCTCTTCCAGTCTTCAGCAGTTTGTTGCATTGAAAATCCAGCAGATTCTTCTTTCCACCACTGTTCAGTTGTAACTGCTGTCTTTAAAATGCTGAATGTCAAACCACTGCTTAAAGAGAAACACTGTTTGCTGCATTTGGTGATTGGTTCAGTAAAACTGGAGCAGCTCTTTTTGTCAAAGTTTCAAAATGTTTCTACCTGAAATGTGCAAGCAAAATTAGTTTAATTTGGAAACCAACTTTCAAACTCAGCCAAGAAAACATGATTACAAGAGTCTGTCAAAGACAAAGCAGCATAGTAGCCTCAAGGAATATGATTTGTTTTGTGTGACTATCTGCTAAGAATTTTTGTTTTGAAATTTTCAGTATGTTTATTGGACATAATGATGTGTGTTTAATGTTACAGGATCTTTTACATGGTCGAATCCAGATGAAGACCCTGACCAACAAGTGGTATGAAGAAGTTCGCCAGGGACCCTCAGGCTCTGAGGATGATGAGGATGAAGCAGAACTTCTATGAACTGATCAAACAACTTTGAATCACATGGAAACTATGACGAGACAGAGGGAATACGTTTCGTGTTTATCTGCCTTCATCTTTATGGGACAGTAGTGTAGTGTATGTCTGCACACAGAATGATCGCTTGAAACAGAGTGTGGTAGCAGTAAAACTGCAACTCTGGATGAAGAAAAGGAGACTGTGAAAATAATGCTATACTGTTCTTTTCCAGTGTCTTTTTTTAAGGATTTGGTCTAAAGGGAGGATCACACAGGCTAAGAGAGAAAGTTCTTTTAAGCAATACTAAAGCACCTTTTCATGTTTCCTCTTCCCTTTGTGTTTGCTATGTCTATGTGGCGCACAGCTCTGTGAGGTTTGTCTGAAGTTTTTCATTGTATCACAAGGAAAGACACAATTTAAAGCTAAAGGCTACATATTTAATTTGTAATAAGTCACTGGTTCCTGCTTTAAATCACTTATTCTCCCTGGGTCTCTTTCCACTTTTATATGCATTAATGATTCTGAGTTAACACAAATATTCATTCCATGTAATAAAAAATATAATAGAAGTCAAGCATACCTACCTTTCAATCACCCTGCAGCAGCAGCAGAGATAAATGCAGCAGAGGGTAAAAAGAAGTGAAATATGTTGTGTATTACTTCTAGAACATTAAACCTCTAGCTCGAAGAGGAACCAGATCATTGGAAAATGCTTCTCATTTTAAAGGATGGTCATAGTGTGGATTCCCTGACTGACTTGTTCTGTGTTTACTTTCATGTCCTGTTGCGGACTTGGGACTCCTTTGTGTTGAAGAACTTTTAATGTTACATTTGTGATTTTATTTCAAATGAAGATCAGCACTAATGAATGTGAAGGGTAACTGGTGAAAAAATTCTTGTGAATGTGCATGTAATTCTTTTCTATTTATTTATGAGATGAGTTATGAATGTGGGATAAAGGCTTTTGTACAAGCTCTGTGAGCACAGAAAACTTGATAAACCATATATAATAAACATATATGATCTTTTTTTTATAGTATTGTTATCCACTCAAATGGGACAGGGTTATGAAATTATGCTTTGCTAATTTCCTTACATGCCTGATAAAAAAATAAAAAGAACTGTTTTTCCTGCTTTAAAGAGAGATGCTATTGCCTCATAGTGGATGGTTGCCAGATTTGAATATTAAATGACATCTTGGAGCAGAAAAACATAAAAATGTATCAAGCATTTGATTTAATGCAAACTAAAGTCTGCCAGATAAAACTGGGGGACTTGGCTCCACATGGCACCTAAGTATTAAAAGAAAAGAGTGAATTACCACAAAAAATGTGAAACGGGCCAAAATAGACTGTGGCTAGAGGCTTAATGTTTCCCAGTAGACTATCTGCATGGCAGCTATCTTTCTCATTCTTTTGGTCTCAATATATCTGGGAAAGTCCTCAAAATTGGCAGCACAATCTTTTGAAGTCAAAAGATGAAGTGATTATGATTTAGTAGTCAAAGATTATGGTCATGTAGCTTCTCACAAAACAATTCAAGCCATCATTTGAGAATCTTTATGCTATTTTGAGCACCGTCATAAACCAATTTATTAGCTATTTAATTGGTTAAAATGTTTGGATAGGGAGTTTTTATTTCACCTCAAATGTCAACAGTCACATTACTGTGGGGACGTAATTTCCTAGAAAAACTTCATGTTTGCCTTTGTTCTTTTCTCCCATGACCAAAGTGTCCTAAAATGATCTAGCAGTGAAGGCTAACGGAAAACCTGATTTGATTCTGGAAATATGAGGTCTAGCTGACAGTGAGCTCATTTCTGTATGTTTCTCTTGATGTTAGTCAACTTTAGGATGGTATTTTGTTTCTTTACCAACATTTCATAGCAAACGTTATCTGAGAAAAAGCAACATGTATAGAAGGCTGGGCTGTGTTATGTGTTGTTTATATACTGTTTTGTTTTAAGTGATGCACTTATTTAACTGATTTACATTTAGAGGTGACGTCACCCCTTTGTCAAAGCCACAGTTACTCTGCTATTATCTGAAAACTGATTTTTACCCTTAGAATTACAGGTTGGCAGAGGCACAAGCTGCAAATTATGTTTTTAGTTTTTCAGTACACTGATTAAATTTCCCCTCTTATTTACCTCCTTTTCTTATTTTCATGACCCTTTTGGTCCATAAAGAAATTAAAAGGACTTGAAATTTAAGTCACCGTTTCAAAATGTACAATTTATTCCTGACTTAGAAAAGGTCCCAGGATGTCTGACAAAGTGGTTGCGTAATTCAAATGAATGACCTGTAGGGGGGGTCTGAACCCTTGGTACTCGTTCATAAAAAATGAATAACAGCAAATATTTTTGAACAGGTGAAGAGGTGCCTCCACTAATACTAACACTAATAATAATAATAATAATCCTCATCCCCATTATGGCAATAAGACTGGTTATCATTATTATATAACCATCATCCTCATGATGCATTTAAATACATCACTTTTCTTATTATATCATATCCAGCAGAGTGCACAGCTCTATTCACAATGAACACTGTTTGCAGGTTAACTCCTTACTGCCTGAATTAATTACAACTATAGAAAAAAAAGAATGTTTTGGCATTCTTATAGATGCAAAATTAAATGAAGCTTAAAAATTCTAATGTAGAATATAACGGTTATAATAAGTAATTAAATTATAACATATACAAATATTTTAAGTTCACCATCTAACCAATATAAGGCAACAGTGCATTTTGTATGATCCTTGTTATGAGTATGAATCAAAAGGCATAAGTGGAATAAGAAGCTTATCTCAGCAGCATCTAGATCTGATGTCGCAAATTAGATTTATTGAAAATTCATGACAATCATCAACAAGAGATTAATGATGAACTGAGAGGATCAAAAGATGTCCTAAGTATTTCTCAGGAGGGCTATTTGATGTTTTGAAATCTAAAACCTTTAAATTGGTACGATACACAGCAGGTCAAAATTTTTTGGCTGCTATAATACAAGCGGCAGCATGGTGAACCAGACATGCAAAAAAGCCTGCCAGATAAGTTTCACTATCAAGTTTGTGGCCTAAAGCAGGGGGTTCCCCGAGGAAAAAAAACTAGATGAAAAGGATTTCTTTGTAGGATCAGAAGCTATTGATCAGTACTTTGAAGTTTATGAATCAGCATGGGGACCGGTCAGCTTATTCAAGTCTAAATGCTGACCTTAGTTATCTGGTTGTTGATGGAGAAATAATTCTGCCTTCAAAAAATAAAAACAGAGGTCAATCTTAAAATCAAACTGTCTAGGAATAATAAAAAAGCTCCAGGTGGAGTTGAATGGCTTTTCTTGATGAAATGGAAATCAAGAGTCTACAAACACATTTACTGCCCTAAAGCCTCTCTGAGCAAATAATCTTTAAACTGTGATTAGTGAGCCAGCTTTAAAGGAAGTCCGTGTGATTTTGGTTGTATGACTGGTCTGTCTGAGATCTGAAAAATTGATCTTGTGCTGTTGAGAAAGATCCAGGCAGTTCCAAAGCAGTCGATGAAGTCTGGGAATATGAAAGACCAAAGGTCAATGATCTGACTTTTTAGTGTGAGAAACTTTGAACAGCTCCTTGGTCTGGAGTAGGAAAGAGTTTCAGAAAGATTTCTTGGTTTGCTGAGTTGTTTCAAGAGATTTTTTTTGGCTCTTATCTGACACTGTCTGTAGTAGAATCTACTCATATTCATTTTCTTCTCTGACTATGTCCTGTTGCTGTACTGATGCTATCTGAAACCACTGTATGAGAGTCTGAGACCCCTTAAATTGACATAAGAGAGCCTCCTGAAATCCTCAACTGCAAAGTTTTGGGTGGTCTCTTGGGAAGTTTATATAATCAATTTCTCACTTGCTACTTTTCACTGCAAATGCCTTTCTAAAGCGGGTTGTGAATTAAGTTCATTGTAAAGAATTAATTTTCACAAAGGGAAACAGAAGAATCTTGTCTCTGATAGAACTTGTAGCACACATGCTCGTGTGCTACAAGTTCAGGAAATGGACTTGATAAGATTTCCCAGAATGCAGTTTCATGGTTTTGAACCTTCCTCTTGTTTTCAATAAAGTTTGCTGAATTAAGTTATTGTTGTTGAATTAAGATATTTAGTCCTAACAACTGAGGTACAACAAAGTCAACTCACAAACTGCTGACCACATCTCTTTCTCTCTCTTTTTTTTCTAACTCTACAAATGTTGAGGTGACACTCAAAGGGGAAGCAAACGGCTGCAGGGAGCTGCAAAGTAAATGAACATATGATGGAGTTTTTTTTCTAGGAATTTAGTGCTACAAGCTCTTAGTTGATAATCACATGGCTGTAAAGGCTGATTGTCAGTCTCAGAGGTGTGGATGCCCTTAGAGGATCTACAGGGGGCCCCCTACACTGCTCACCAAAGCACTGAGAGTGGAACCCTGTGATATTCAACTGGAAACTGAACAGCAGGACATTTTAATCACAGATACAGTTTTACAGTGGCCTGCGGGTTCAGGTTTTACAGCACATTAGAGTCTTTTTGTATACATGGATGTGAAAAGTAATTCAAAAAAAGTAAAAACAAAAAACAAAAAAGGCTATTTTAATGCTGAGGAACACTGCTTTGATAGTATCTTCTTGACAACATCAATGAAAAAGGTTCAATCTACACAGATATATTAACACAATACATTTTAAAGGTAGGGTCTGTGGGATTTTCCTAAAATATAAAATGTCTGCTTTAATGACAATAATCCTGCTCACTTGTCATCTAGGCCTCTATAAATCAGTGTCTGTGTCTGCCTAAACCCCTCTTCTGCCTGCATGTTGGTGTTTTGATTGTCTCTATATATTTCTGGGCATAGAGCAGGTGTGGTGACCCAGCCACAGTGTTCCCAGTGTGCAAGAGACTGTGTGTTGATGATAGCGATAGGGAAAAGCTATCCTGAGCGGCTATGATAGTGGCCGTAATGGGTAAAGAATGATACAATATTTGCAGGATACCTCATTTACCTGCAGGAAGTCAGGTGTACAGCTCTTGAGTTTCTCCCATGAAGAAATGGGATGCTGCAGGTGTTTTCGCTAGGCTGGTGAGTGTTTTTACGTAGCTACAATTGGAAGCAGTGTACATGCGCAGGCACTAAGCCACAGAGTAGGAGCCCAGTTTGGATGTTGTGTTTTCAAACCGTAATGAAAATTCTTGCAGATATGCCTTAGACATGTTGTATTTAAAGGTATTTTCCCAAAGAAGAATGCTCTTTCCCACACAAACTGGCCCTAAATAAGACTTTGGTCTAATAAAAACACTTCTCAGAACTGATCTTTGTGTAAGTATACTGTGCAACAAAACAAATACCTGCCCCTGACAACAGACCCTGTCCTAGTAACAAAGCAGGGTCTTTGTTTTAATTAACTATGACTTAAGCTTTTGTTTTCTTGATATTGTCGGAAACGCACCAGAAGACACGTATTGCTTAATTGTCGTCCATAACAATTTCTTCACTGTACTTACACTGTAATTACCTACAGAGAAATGATCACAGCTACTATTACACGATTGGACATTATTATGTGGCAGGAGTCTCCCACAAACTGTGACAAAACTGCTTGGTCAGACCATTACCTCCTCTGGCTTGGCAGTAATGTGGCTTGAACGCGTGATTGTGGTATCAGTTTGACAGTTCTCTGATACAGCTCTGATATGTGTGTACCCCTGAATGTGTGTACCCACTTGATTCAAGCTTGACATGGAGTGGATGTGAATGGGCTGAACTGAGCACTCAGCAGAAGGAGGCATAAAGTCAATGGTGACAATGAGAGCGATCAATAACACACAGTTTGGACTGATGATTTATGTTTTGAAGGTAATTAGATGGTTTGATTAAGAGGCTTATAGTGGCTAACCATACTGGAATTTCATTAGACAACCAACTCTATGGGTCACTGCTCTTTTTCTTGTGCATGTTCTGTTCTTGGTGTAGGCACTGTATATATTATCTTGACATCCAGCTAAATTCTCCCTGACATCAAGACTCTGAAAACTCTATTGCCTGTCCACAGGTTTGCTGCTGTACCAAGTAGGAAACACATCATAATCAAGTGTATGTTAACTTTTGACAGGCTTCAAAACACACTCTAACTAGATGTACTCAAATCACTTCACAAGGAATGAAATCTTTTGAAACTCACTGTGTTATGTTCTTTATTTGTGATTTCAATTTTTCATTTCAGCAGTACTATGTTAATCTTTCTAGTGAGTGTTTGGTAATTCACTTTTGTTCAGGCCTGGAAGAGTGCTTTTACATTCCTTTGTAAGGCAGGTTTTTTTTTTTTGCTCTGTATTTTTAAAATTTTTCACATTAGTAGTTTAAATTTACCCAAACATATCTTTCCTTTGTAACTTAGTTACACTCTCCTGGTGGTCTCCATGTTGTTCACTAATCATTTTTATTAAGTTTGGTTTGGATTTTTCCCCCCTGGTTACCCTGACGCCATGGTGAGCCCCAGCTCTGACATTTAGTTGCTAGCCTCAGGAAAGTTTGTTGGCTCCATAGACTGTATAAAACATGGACGTAGTCTCCGTGACGTCACCCGTCTGTTACTGCAGCTCCGTTTTGAAGCAAAACAGCCATATTGGAAAAGGGACCAGTGTCAGATGCCCAAACTCACAGCTATTGGGCATCCGCCAGTCACGTGATCTGAGCTGTGGCTCTGATTGGACAAGCTCTCGATCTTACGATCTTCCAAACAGCCGAGTTAGAAAAAAATTCACCCCCCTCACAGTGTGTGCCGTTAGTGAAATTAGCGATCCAGACGGGAGACAGAGTTTGTACCAGGCTTTAAATACTCTAATTATGGCTCAAGCGGTCACTCAAGGAACAGCAGCTTTTTAGCACTTCCGTGTTGTCTCATCTTTTCAGACCGGAGGTTAGTTGGCCCCTAACTGTGCATAATTTGATTTTCTGTTCCCACCTTTTTTATTTATTTTTTTAGAGTTTTTTTAAACATTGTCTTTTATGAATAAATAAAGGGTTTCTATACTTTTCAAAGTGCTCGTGTCTCCTTGCTGGTGATCACCATACCCAGGTGCCTTACCCATAACCATAACTAATTAAAGGCAGGAGTATATTTCCCCTAGGGGTGGGCTGCTCTTTGCCTAAACCAACCTGCCACATATGCATTGCAAGTACTGATGCATTCGGGTCCTCTTACATCCTGTTGGGGTTCTAATTCCCAAAACCATACATTACCCCTGACATCATTTATCTCTTTGTAGTTTTGCTTTTTTCGCACTTTTGCTAGCTCAAGCACAACATGTTACACAAAAAGCTTCTCAAACAATTATTTCTTCAAACTATGGACAAAAGAAAGTAGACCAAGAAATAACCACCGACTGTTAAGGATTTTGCAAAACAAACAAACAAACAAACAACAAAAAAACACTTATGGTGCTAGCAAAGCATGAGGAGTGAAAAAAACCCAGAAACAAATAAATCACATAAAAGAACAAGAATACTCTCTAAACACTCAAACTGTGTATCTGTTTGTGTCTCTGGTTCAAAGGACAATCTCAGACATATGGATCCAATCACTGACCTCCCTTGGTTGAGGGAAAGCAGGAACGTTTGTAGAAGGTTCGGTGGCCACTCATCGTGGTGGATGTTGAGATCTCTTACATAATGAGCAACAAGCTTTGATCTCCTGGTGGGGCTCAAGTCAGGGGATCAAGAAGTCATTAGGATTTTCACACCGTGCTCTGAGGATATATGTACCGTATTACATAGGGATCAAAGGCTAAGTAGATGTGAAATACTTGAGTATGGATCAAGGGAGCCGGCTGAGTGATTGACAGTCTGACAGTACAGCCAAACTTTAAAAATATGTCGATATTTTCTCAAAGAAGTACAAAGCATTTACAGGTAATGACAAAGTAAAGATTTGAATTGGGGTGGATTTACGAAGAAAATCATCCAGGCCATTCTGAATCTGAAATAACAGGATAACTCAAGACTCCGTCTGGGTGGCTCCTGCTTGGTCCATTATCAGACTCAACAAAGCAAAAGCCAGGAGTATTACAGTGAGAGAGTGATCCACTTTGAATGGTAGAGTGATTCACAGGCAGGCTTCAATGTAAGAACTTGTGGGGAGGTTTTCAGAGTCACTTCAACATCATAAAGCAAATGGATCTTTATTGGATGTATGAGTTAAACCAGAAAGCACACAGCCAAACCTGGGTTCTTTGTTTTAAACTGCCTTTTAAGTGCAAAAGATCGGCAAAAGGGTATAGAGACCCACACTAAGGTTAGTAAACTTGCTTAATTGTGTTATATAAGCTTAATTTGGAATCCATTTTAAATCATACAACTGTACAACTTTAATCAAAAAACAACTCATCAACGAACACTCTTTGGCTATATTTGCCACGTAAAAAATAATGGTTGTGCATGGCTGGTCAAAGAATCACCATACATCAGCTGCACACTTGCATCAACTTCGGCGTTACATGATTCACTTTAAATTATAGCAGCAACAATGATAAACTTTGAACATGAAGGTGATGAAGGCTGGCATGTTTGTGAAACAACCTTGGACTTCAATCCTATCTTCTATTTAATTACATGCAGTCCTCTGCTGAGCAACCAGAAGACAGCAGCGATTGACAGTTGTCACTGTGCCATTGGCAGGTGTTACTGAAAGATTGGCAGGAGTTGCTGAGGAATAGTATGTGTGGCTAATGGATTGGTAGATGTCACTGAACAATTAATGGCATACCATTAGGAGACTTTAGATCTCGCTGTCACTCTAGCGAGAAAACAAGCTGAAAATGTAACAGGGCTGAATTCAGGGGATCTTACAGTCATACATTACAGAGTAAATACAAAAACACATGGACATATTGACTCACAAGTACGTAGCGTTTATGACTGAGTTGGCCACTAAGGTGTAGGGTCAACTCAGAAGCAGAAATAAACCACACTTTACTTTGAATAAGTACTGTTAAGGCTTATCTCTGTTTTTTATGAACTTCTTTTACTAGCTGTGTAATGTTGTACATGCTGGTGTTTGTAGTCTTTTATCATTACTTCATTTCAAATGAACTTCTGGCTTTGGCTGTTTAGCTCTTTGCTCAATGTGATTTCACTTGACAAGTACTTTGAGTGTGATAGTTTAAATAAGAGGAGCACGACATAAGTGTTGTAGAAAAAAACAACAACTGCTCTATCCTCTTATCAAGTGACTGATGGTCTGTTAAAACACTGAACATGTATCAGGACACGTAACATCGGTTACACACAAGTGTTTTGTTTCACTGGAGCAGTTGGATTTTAATTCACATTGATTTATCCCACGCATGTCTTGCTGTGCATCGATGGTTGCTATGGTAAGCCTTAATGAATCAGCTAAGGAACCATTTGCTGTTTTTTTTTCTTTTTGTTTTGCTTTCTTTTCTTTCTTTTTTTGGCATTATGTTCAATACATTAAAAATTGCTCAAAAACAGAAATATTAAGAAGGGGGATTGTATGCTAGGAGTTACAATATTCTTATTAATGTAGTGTTTGGAAAAGATTTGGTAGTCCCAGAAAACAAAAAAAGGGTAAAAAAAATATCAGTCAGTTTCTGGTAAAGGTCCACAACAAATAGCAGCTATCAAAAACAATGGTTAAGAAAAAACTCATTCATTAGAACAACTGTACTTATTATGGAAGAAAATGATCCATCTACTGGTAGACAGAAAGTGCACAGAGAGTTAATCTATTCCTCAAAATGGAAGACATGCTTGAAATACAAATCAAGATTGATATTATGGTGAGGAGGACCAAGAATGCAGACATCAAATAAAGTCACAAAGTAGTGGACCTCATAACAGGAGCAGCTTAAAAAAAAAATCTCTACTTCCTGATTAAAACTTTTAAGTGTATACAATGAGCAGTAATGAGGCATAATCAGTGATCATCAATCACATGCACATACCTTTGCTTTGTATGTTGTTTTATATGCCAGTTCTCATTTAAGAGCTGTCAGTATCAATGCTTTAGGCCAGCCACACACTAAACAACTTACAAAAGTTCTGTCTAATGTAATTAAGGCAAAATATAACAGGAGATCTTTTAATTGTATTGATATGAAGCTTACAAGGATCGAGAGCTGTGTTCACAAGAGGGAGCTGGGGCGGCATGGGAAGAGCAAGTCTCCCTCACTAATCAATATGTTTATACACTTATGAACAATTTCTTGACATTACAGATAAATATTCAGCATTTCCCACTCAACTAACAACACAGAAAGCTGCAGTGTTGACACCAGTTTTGGCAGTGCTGATACTGCAAATGTTTGATGCTATTTGATGAAATAACAAAACGAAGTAGGTGTTATGTAATACAGAAAAAACATTAGGATCATATATCTTAACTCCTCTCACACTGCTAAGAAACACAATCTGTTCTGTCATCACTAAAATACAGAAAATGTATACACAGGCTTACATTATTAATCCAAACTTCCACTCTCTTGGCAGCTGTTTTATTTGTTCGCTCTTTTCTTTTCTATTCTATTTTGAGCACTAGTGGGAACATTGGGCGAACTCCGGGGAGGATAGCAAGGAGTGTGCCATATAACTTACACTCTGAACTAATATTAGCTGAAACAGAATGAGATAAATACACATCTTTCTGGAAAATTTCAGCTGCATCTCAGAACCTCATGCTTGGAATCAGCTTAAATGACGCATGGAAAACAACAAGGCATAGACATGCTTACAGTGTGTCTGGTTACCCAGAGAGTTTATGAGAGGTTATGACGTGTAACAAACCCAACAAGCTGGCCAACATTATATAATCACAAAGCACATAGTACATCTTGGCATCAAGTAAATGCCTCAATAGTTGCATTTTCACGGCCCAGGTTAAGATATGTCACACAAATAGATCCCTTCATCGAATCTGAAGATTAAATCAAGATAGATTGTACACACATTGAGGTATGACTAGTATCAGCAGTCATTGGTTCTCACAGCAATATTCCTTCCTGCTTCCTGTGAACATAGAAATGGACTTGTAAGGCATGGATTGGGATTTAGTTTTATCCAAGATTGGCATGCCGGTTGCTCCTGAGGTCTCCAACCCCTATTTGTGTCAATGAACTGTCAAACTTCTATGATTGCAAATAAATAAGGCAGCATCATTCAGCAGTAGTCCGTGCATAACATGAAACTCAAACAAACATTCTTACATTCCATATCGAATCCTCATTACTTGTGTGATGCTGTTTCATGAATCTCAGAATTGCACACTGACCTTCTCTGATATCTGCAGTGTGTGCGTGTGCGTGTGCGTGCGTGTGTGTGTGTGTGTGTGTGTGTGTGTGTGCATGTGCAAAAATAGTACATCTGGAATGCAAATAGGTTGAAATGTATTCACTGCGTTAACTTTGTCCCAGATGAATGTATAAACCCTCCACTGAGAAACATCCAGAGACATTGAGCATCCTTGGAATTTGCGTCATCAACAAATTTAGCTTACCTAACACACAAAGTACCACATTATGCAACCCAGCACAGATATCTGAGTCAACGGGAAGCAGGGTGGGAGATGAGAGAAATATGAAGGGCAGCACATTCAGGAATCAATGAAAAGCACGTTGAGAGTGGATTTGTGTCTCTCTGAAGGTTACGGAATTGGATACCACCATGGTAAAATTGGGTGGGAAAAAAAGAGTACTATGCCAAATGGAAAAACAGTGAGAAAGACGACAACTTCTGCTGAGTGAGATGGTGTCCATGTTGGTGGAAATAAGATCTTCTCTCAGAATCTGTACTAAGTCATTGTCACCTTCTTTACTACACCTTTAGTGCCCAGTTGTGGCAGTAAACTTGAGATGGCTGCCATGTTGACATTTCTGCTCTAGGCTGCTGTCCATGGTGCTGATCTGACTTTGAGTTCAAGGCGACACTGAAATACCTCATGTTGCTGACAGTTTTATCCCCAAACACAACACATAAACTGTGTGTGAATTTTTTTTAATCAGCTTTTCATCTTCTTTTCTTTTGTTTGTACATATAATGTGAAATATGTCTGCTGGTTGCTGAGTTGATACAATTTTCTTTGTCTCCACTGTTGTGCATCAGATAATTGTCATTTTGAACTTTGTAACTAGGCCCCAATCTTCATCTTGCCCACGCCATACAGTTTTTTCTTTAATTTGCTGGAGCTGAAACAATCCTTTGTTATTTTTTTTCATAAGCAGAAAAATATATCAAAATCGGCCCAAATACTTGTGTACGCATGATGACAGCTGTGACCTCAACGTGCTTTTCCCCCTCTAATTTAGCTCATTTTACATTTTCTCTGCCATTCTTCTCACAGAAATAATTTCCTGGTATCAAAATGGACTAGACCTGGGTTTACAATTCAGAAGCCTGCTTTGTTGTTTTATGCTCATCACAAAATGTGCTGCTTACAGCAGTCATAAACATGACATGACATCAACACCCTTGGGGGAGAGCTTGACTTTACTATGGGCTCTTCAGCCCAGTGACTTTAATTACAGAGATTCACTCTGGCTTTCATGTTCACAGAGCCTTAACATGTATGTTTGATTACGTTCTTTCCTTGTGTGACCGCGTTGAAAGAGAAAATCTTATTATTCATTGCATGATATGTGGTGGTAGAACTGTCAGGAACATTGTGGAATCCATTATCACCATATGACTTTAACTTGACAGGCTCTACAGAGCTGTTTCACAAGCCCCACTTCTTTGTGCATTGCTTCTGGTATCTGTGGATCAAGGAAGTTGCATTTTAACACTTTCCTCAGAGGCACAGAAACTGTTCATTTAGAAGAAAAAATAGGCAGTCTAAAATGGTTGCCCAACAGGGTGGAATAAGTCATTCTTGTCAGAGCTAGATATCCAAGAACCCTTTGGATCTGCATCCGCATGACATTACACTTATTGTTCAACATTTTATGAGCAGGCGACTGGCTATAAGATTGAAATGTGTTCCCAGTCTATAAATTGGAACAAAGTGCACAGAAACTGTTATAGCTTTGTCCACTGCTACAGTCTTTTCCCATTTGTTATTAACACTTACCGTTTGCCTGTAGGGGATGGGAGGTTTTTAAAGTTATAAAATTATAGAAACCACTCAAATCTTCCCATCAAAGTCTCCAGATATATATGGAATTCTTTTTACTGGAGACTTCTCAGAGTTATTGTGCAAGAAAAAGTGTTGCTGAAGGGGGCTCTAAAAGGACAAATGGCTGGTAATGGCAGGAGACTGAATATGTGCTATCAAACAAAGGCACCTCTCTGCCCAAGGTTATTTTGAACTCTGTGATATGTACTGCACCATTTGAAGTGTTGTGATCCCACTTTAAGACAAGAATTATGAGCAAGAGGTAAGAAGTGAGTCATAAAGATGGAGAAGAAAGTAGCAGGGAGCCACACTGCACAAAAACAAGTCAGATACAAACAACTTATGCATGAGGAATGTATTATACACTGCCATGAATTACAACAAGAGCGTCAGTGTGAAGTGAAAGGGATTGTATTTAAATTATTACATGTATATTAGCAGTATTACCAACCATGACATCTAGGTGCTTATAAAATCTCCATTGAACGTATTGCTGAATTTAATGGTTAGTTTCACTTTTAAATGCTGCCTGGTTTTGGGTCCATGTTTGGGCAACTCAGATCACCCTCCACAGAGTTAAATGTATTTCACAGAGGTTACCCTGCACAGAGAAATCAGTATGACTGTTTATTGGTCCCACTCTGGATCAATGAAGAGTGATGGGTAAGAGGGGTTGAAGCAAAGTATGCAGGAAGGGGTATTGGTGTATTGGTGTCATTTATTCCACAGGGATTTACCCTTGAACATAAACACCCCTTGCATTTCTAGCAAACAGCAAACCATAAAGAAGCAGGGGAATCATAATCGACCATGAGTGCAGGGCGCTAGCTTGCCTAAGTGCCGTGAGGCATGACGTGACTTACAATGAGCTTCAAGTCAGGTGCCAAGAAAGTCAAGTAGTTGCATCCCCCATGATACCCTGAGATCTCCTGTAATGCATGGACAAAGGTAATTGTGAGCAGCACTCATCAGTGGCTTTAAATTGAAAGGGTTACGTGGTGTGAAATGAGCCTTGCTGTCAAAGCCTGCACCCGGTGTGCTTTTCCAAGTCATTTAAACAATTTCTTATTTAAAACTGAGGCAAATGCAGAGTTTTGACGGACTATGTATAAGTTAATGTTGGTTAAAATGTTTTTAAAGGCATCTTTTAAATGAAACCCGATCTGAAAAGGAGACATAGGTGATAAAATAAAACACTGCATCCCTTGCTTAGTGAACCAGCTATTTTGCTGTTTTATGCATGGAAGAGCTGTATAGAATAAATAAAAAGCAACATCAGTTTTACATGGGATATTGCTGTTACAGCTTAGTGAGTGATATACAAATATGTAAGGATTCGAAAATCTGCAAATCCTTAGGGGCAATGAGTATTGTTACTTTATATCCAGTTTAAAAACATGGGAAAGCTTTTTGCACTCTCTTTAAGCTGTTTTCTCCATAGGTGAAAAGAAAAGATGTACATGTCTTATTGTAAAGGCAAACTAAAAGAAAAACTCAACTAAAAGTGGACGATCAAATAAAATATCATACCACCCAGGCTCAGCAATTGGTGGTTATAAGGGAGGAGGAATGGGGGAACAAAAGAATAACAACAAACAAACAAGGGGAAAAAAAAACAAAAAACAAAACAAAAAATAAATAACCAATCTTGCTTCAGACTGTTATATGAAATAGATATTATCAAAATGTACTAAGTCTGAAGCTGTCACGTTGCTCGTGTGTTACAAAGTTGGTTTCCATGATTGTCACTTCAACTAATGAAAATGTATAGAGTGAGTATTGTGTGCACTGATGCGTTATCCTATACATATTTGAACCAATATGTAACGTGCGCGGACTCTAAAACTGATTCAATAAGCCTGATCAAGATTCAGCAGGGATGGTTGGGCAGAATGCGATTGAGACCAGTAGATTATATATTTAATATATAAAACTTCTACATTTATTTTCTTGAAGTGTGGGCAAGATAAGGCATATGGTGTGTACCTAGTCGGGGTCAATGGTTCCTATGGTTCTCATCACACAGTCTACATAAAATGCATGTAATTGTATGAGGATGAGAGAAATCAATTGTCTGTTGCACACTCTTGTGGCCAGCTCCACCTGAAGTCACAATGGAAAGCCTTCCCAGACAGATCGCTGGGCAAGACAAGTTACTGCACCAGGAAGGCAAAGTGGTAAAAAAAAAAAGATAAATGCACGCAGCCCAGAGGGGTGGTTTTCATTACTGCGCTTGCCTGCTGGTAAACAAGACTAACAGAAAAATGGATAAAGGAGGTTTAAATTCACTTAAATTGTGTGAAAACATTGGCAGAGACTCTAGATTGTCCCTTTAAGTGCTGTGAAGTACAATATTCTTACCTTTTAATATTAGGGTTTAGGCTATGAGCGACTGGTAAATAACAGGCTTATCAAAGGCCTCATTATATGCCTTGTGAAGTATGAACTAGTTTTGGTAAAATCTATAAACTGGTACTACAAGGCGTGTTATATTAAGAACAAAGTCTTACGTGAAGATTCCAGGAACTGAAGGGGCAGTCATGTGTGCTGCAAGGAAATTGAGAAAATGTAGGAAAAATTGATTAAGGCATGACAGTTGTTAAAGGATGAATATTCTGGACCAATCTACCAGGGCAAATAGATTAAAAGAAAAAAAGGCTCAACCCATTTTTAATGGGGTTACTGAGAGTTACAGTGTGCTGCGGAACTTCCCTTAGCATTAATTAACGTCAGTTACACAGGTTTGTCTGCCCTGGCCTCCCTGCAGCACGCAGCCTGTCCAGTCGTTGCCCCACAAGACAGCCTGTCTGTGTAAGGTCCAGGACATGGTGAGATGGTATGTGGCCTTGTGCTACCCCTGGGACACCATGTAACATCTGCTGCTCCCTCCAGCTGTTTTATACGGAGACAGCAAAGAGTCTGGTGGCATTAGATGTGGACATGCAGCTGCATGCTCAAGCATGCAGAATGTGAATGCACACAGACAGGGTAAATTGAGAATCAGAGAAATAGGTCTTATTTGCACAAATGGATTTACAATGGGGTCTAAATATTCCTGTATCACTGGCTGAACGGAGGGAAGTTGATTCATTTTTTTGTTTATTCTTTTATGTCCAAGATGCATCGCCTTTTTGTAGCTTTAAGCTTCGAGCTGGTTAAATGCCCCGAGGACAAAACACTTCTTGTAGGGTGCCTACACAGCTTATAAACCTGACTCGATTGCAAAACCTATTCAAGAAAATGCAGAATAAGAAAGAAAAAGAGGGTGAGCAAATCTGGAGTACAGCATCATATTGTCTAAGGTAGTATGGGTCCATCCTGTCCAGCTGCTTTTTTTTTTTAGATATTTTAAACCGCTTCAACAATAATAACATGCCATTGTACTGCATTAATACTTTAAATGAGTAACAGGACAGATGGGGACATGATTTTATTGATCTGTTTAAATACCCCAAATGTATACCACGTATTATTCTTGATGCTCTTCCCTATGCTACCCTGTAGCAAACTGCAGTCAACTTACAAGGAAATTTCAACAGTAAAATCCTGTTATATTCAAATACAGGACAACCCTGTTTAATAATGCTTAAAAAAATATTTTACGGTACTATTGCTTCAAGAAACAGTAATTACTTGTATTTTGCACATTGCATTTTGAGAGCAAGAAGATGAGACAACATGCTTGTAAGAAAAATGGAGTTGGAAGTCAGATTGTTACCCAACTCCATCCTGACAATACAAAAGTCCTTACAAATAGGGTCCATTATACTGTCAATAAACCACAGATTTTTCTGTATGGCTTATTTATAGCAATATTACCCATTTTTGCAAATCACACGTTGCTTTGTGCAGCTGCCCCCCTCCCTCCTGACTCACAGTTGCAAGCAATAACTGTCACGTTTTTACAGCAAACTGTTTTTTGATCCATGTCAGATTTTAAAAACCATAACACTTCCATACAGAACACTCGTTTTACCCAGAATGCCTTTGAGATTTGTCACCTAATAGTTAATATTATTGTGAGTGAGTCAGTAACTAAGTGAGCATGAGATCTTGCTGCACATAAATATATCATGAAGGCTGTTTGTGCTCCACAGCATAAAATTGTAGTGTTTTCAGTATAATTTTGCAGTTTTGTTTAGCAACTATTGCTGTAAGTCAGTATTTTACAATCATACACTGTAATCATATACAGTACTCTAAAAATAATTACAGTACATGCACTGTAACTTAACGGAAAATTACTGGCATCCCTGCTACTGATATTTTGCTGTTGTATTTAAAAAAAAAATGTTTTCACACTGTATTGTTGCACATCTTGAGTGTGAGCATTATAAAATGTTGTCCCACTGATAATTGACTTTGCTATAACATCAGGGATTGATAACTGCAGATACCCTGAGCTCCATGCAACCAAATCTGTTTTCCCTCATCTCTTTTATGTTTTTGAAAATTAGACATGGTTTTAATTTTTTTAGGTTTGAATAACTCAGTGTTGCTGTGGGCAAATGTTATCAGTCAACTATTCAAAATTATACATGGTGGTTTTGAAGGCTTCATGAAAGCCTGTGTTCTTACGCTGACAGAGCTTAAAGGACAAAACTTGAGTTTTTCTGTCCACTCACAGTGGACTTGTGACTTCTATGCCTGGAAAACAATTTTATAAGTGATATCCACTCATATGTCACGCACATAAGCATTTTCAAACACAACTTCTGAGAATGCTAAATGGGATTATATCGGATCAATTTATACAACTGTCTTTTTGAAATCTTTAATCAGACCACACTTAGTCTACCATCACGTTAACAAGAATTTGCACACTTAACTTATCACCTTGTCCCCGCCTCTTACATGTGCACATGACAGGCTGCCTAGCACTATGTTGGTGTTTATCTTCATTTCAGCGTCAGCCATTTATAGTCCCCACTGTGCCATGTACTGTCAGTGTCATACAAACGCAGAGAGCACATGACGGCCACACGTGAGAGGAGCCCCTCTCATACATGTTACTGAAGGGCTTTCCGCATGATGTGCAAGACGGAAATAGTCCTCTCTTTAAATGAACCATGAACAGTCTCTGGCTTACTGGAGGTTTGAGGCCTCTAATGATTTAACGCACATATTCTAGTTGGCACGGATCGTATAGCACCCACATAGAGTCATTATCTCTTGTGGTTGATTGTCTTATGAAATTGAAAAGGGCTATAAGCTTGTGTCAAAGACCATAACAGTAATGAATCAGTACCAAATGGCAAGATGTCAAATAAATCCTCTAAAGAAGTCACTGTAAACCTTCCCTCTGCATGCTCTCCTCAAACTGGGACATGAGAGGGTATAGTCCCTTGACTGAGTGTGTGTGTGTGTGTGTTTCGGAAGCTGATAAGACTTGCTTGGACGTGTCCTCTGGATGTCACAATACCCCGAGGGAGAAGGTGTCACAGAGGAGGATATCAGACCGAACAAGTACTACTCTACTCTGCAATTTCTCTTCCTCCCCCACTCTGTGGTTCACCTCTCTGGACCTCTGCTAATGTTCTGTGACCCTAAAACCCCATAATTCATTCATCCAGCAACAGAAGCTCTCGCTTCATTCATATCTAGGCCTAAGTGATGTTCAATCTTCTTATAATTGCTCCAATTACATAGCGCAACTGTTGGTGATTTCCTGGTCAATCCAAGTCCAAAACTTGTGATTCTTAATGAAGAAATCCCACTGACCTTTTGCTTGCTCTCTCTGAGCACCACCATCAACTTGACATTTGGTATTTTAAGTTAAATGTCTGGATTAAAGTTTGGTAGATAACGACATAACTTAGGCTCATACCCATTGATTGTTTTGAAGATATCATCACTTCCCATCTAATTCATAAAAAGCTAATTGTATAATAATCAATGGTATAACTGTTTTGTTTTTAGATTTGACTCCTAGCAACAGTCATTTGCTGCATGTAATTTCCCACACTCTACTCACTTTATTTTCCATCTCCCTCTATCTGTCCCATCAATTTAAGTAAAAATAGACCCCTGCTAGCCATCTTACTGGTGGCATGTCTATCACTCCAGTCTTGTTAAAATTCCTTTAGTTACTCAAAAAAAAGTAAAATGGTGAGGAAATTGATGACCTATTACTCTGCGGGTGAGATGTAAAAACTGTTAGTCTTTCAGGCCATAAATGCAGTAAGGAAGTTTTTAGCATAAAATATAACTAGTTTTGCACTGTTACACCAAAGGTCTACAACACCAGCTACTGAGAAGTTGTTACTCAATGCAGCAGATTTGAACTGATGAAAGGAAATATAGATAATACTCTGCTTATATTTTTACTGGCACAACCACTCTATAAACACACTGCTTCATAACCTGGCATTTTGCCTACAACTGATGAGTATGTCCCACATCAGGCTGCTGATTTCCCTTCCCTCTCTCTGGCCCTGATCCACAGTGAGATGCTGTTGACTCCCTCATGTGGATAACAACACAGTGGCCTATTTTAAGTAACAGCGGTAGTGTCAGGGGTACAAGCCAGAGAGAGAAAGAGCTTTATCCTATAATGACTTCTTCATTGTTTTCATCTCTTTTTTTCTTGCTGTTGGGGTTTAGATTATGTAACTCTGTTCGCAGAGACACAGTCAAAGATGTGACTTATAGTGACATACACACTCTCCCATGAGGGCATATGTGAGTACATTCACACTGGGTATGTAACTGCACACATAGACAGAATTCATATAAAGAAATGCTCTCATGCGCAATGAAAGATACTGTTGTTGAGGTACGTGAGAAATAAAGCTGTTTCCCTTGTTTTCCTTAATTCAACAACTCTTTTATTTTTATTTTCAATTTTATTTATTATGAACGTGTTTCAAGTCTTTACTCTGTTTGCTGTGACAGTGCATGAAAAATTACCGTTGTGGTGGTCAGCTTTTAACCTGTTGCAGTACTTCCAAATGCAGATTAAGTGACTAACATTGTGTGTTTAAGACCATTGAACACATTCAAAGCTTCAAAAGAGATCATAAGGCATTAGTCGGTTGAATTTCAGTTATTGTCAAGAGAGGGGAAAACAAAGCAAAGGTAGACAAAGATAAAGGATTAAACATGAGATGCATAGTCTGATAAGCAGACCTTGGATGTCAACGCACATCAAGTCATAAGTTATTTCCCAAACAGGTCACCTCCCCAAGCGGGACTCACGCTTCCTCATGACCAGGCTCACACCTGATTCACAACACAACTCAAGATCCTTGAGTGTCAAATTGAGACTGGCAACAAAAAAATAAATAAAACAGGTAATACTTATCAGGTCTTAAATGTATATCACATTAGAGAAAACATGTTCATAAACTGGTTCAGTTGATTCATTTAGTCATTCACTCTGTGCGGGTTGGTTTTTCATTTGATGGATCTTTCAATATTTCAAAAGGAAAAGTTTTATGAATTTGCACAGATGTGGGCACACAACGTTTTGCAGAGACTCCAGAAGCCTACTTCAGCACCACCTTGGTCTGGTTCTTGGTTGACTGAAAGTCAAGTTGAACCAGTGTTTCCAATGTAGCCAGGACCCGGCTACAAATAGCACCAATGGGCTTTATCACAGAGACTACAACCATGTTTAATGAAGTCTGTGATATTGACACCGTAGCTATTGACTTACAACACAACATAAACCATGGTAGTCCAAGCTTTTTGTGGTGAAAAAAATCTTATTTCATATTTTCTCCTTCTCTATTAAACTTTTGGTACCTGTCTGTCAAATACTCACATTATTATAAGTTGTATAAAAAGTAAAGTTGGAATTCAAAACTACAAATTCTAGGAAATTGGAACGAGAAATGCATCTTTCCTGTAAATGGTGCACTTTTCACAGTTTTTCTCTTGTCTAAAGACTTTGGATTGCCATCCTTCCCTTTCCATTCATTTAACCAACGCAAGGATAGATTTTTCTGTCTGATTAACGTTTTATTTTTCTTATTGATTGTGTGTCTCTTAGCAACTGTATCATAAATGAGATTGTTTATCACACAGGGGTCATCAAAGGAAAATAATCACGTTTCAGACTGTCTGGCATCACAACAAATCTTTTAATTTCGCATCTCATTCACGCCTGTATTTGCAGTCATCCTATACTGCTCGCTACTCTTTTAAGATTTCAAATGAATTCAAGGTTTACAATGTTGGATGACTTCAAAATTGCAATATGGCTAACTTTTAGTTAAACATCAATGGCTTCTATGGATGATGAGGCTGATCAGAAGAGCACTGGCCCCTTTATGAAGTTTTCATCTTAGTCTTTTTTATGTCCGCAGGGTGGGAGAGTCATGTCTCCTCTTTTGATCTCCCATGCTAATAAGGTCTAAGTTTAGACCCCCCGGTGGGGTCCCACAGACTTCCTGCTGTGGACACAGACATTACCACACTAGTACATGTGCCCTTATGAAGATACTGACCAGTACAAATATACATGCAAACCCACGCACAGTAACATATATTCACACTTATAGATGATTTGATCTTCAGTCTTCCAATGTCCTTACTGAGAACAGGAGGACTCCAACATTTTTGCTAACTTCAATAAAGGGTATGCACTAATGTAATTTTCTCACCTGGACACACACTCTCAGTCAAACTGATTGACAAACAAAGTGCAACATAGTTGCCTCGAGAAGAGGAAACACTGAAAACAGCTACAACAGGCTATTGTCGTTCAAAATCATATACAGCTAGGCTTAAGTTAGCGGTTATAACAGGGGAAGTTCAGCTTTTGCAGCAAAGTGAACAAACACCAAAGATGTGTAAAGGACGAGGAAACAGTTCCCTCATGGCTTTGGGTCAGTTCCCATTTAACACTGATTCCTCTCATCTCTGTGTTAATTGATTGTTATGTTGAGACAGCAATACAATTACACACACATTTTATTGAATTTTCATGTATTTTTCTAATATCAATAAGAGTTGATAAAAGTTAGGGTCTAGGAATTTCCTAAAAAATTAAAATGACAACTTTCACTGGAATAATCTTGGTCAATAGTCATCTGTGGGCCTTTTTATATGTGTGTCAGTGTCTGTCTGCCTCAACCCCTCCTCTGCTTGTCTGTTGATGTTCTGATTGTTGGGACATTGCTGGGTCAAGATCTGGAGTGGTGACCAGCCAGTTATAGCATGCCCTGTGCACAAGTGACTTTTCATATTGATGATAGCTAGTAGGAGAAGCTAAACTGAGTTTCTGTGACACAATTTTTGCAGGATATCTCATTTACCTGCAGGAATTCAGGTGTATCGCTCTCGAGTCTGTCCCATGTACAAACACACTGCTGCAAGTGCTTGCTGGGCTGGTGAGTATGTTCATGTAGCTATGGTCAGAGGCAGTGGGCGTGCGCTGCCGAGAGCCACAGAGGAGGAGCCAAGTTTGATGTTGTGTTTACAAACAGTGATGAGAATTCCTGCAGACCCTACCTTTATGTACCGTAATCACGATAGCTGTGAAACTGCACTATAACTCAGACCACAAAACACTCTTGCCCATAAAGCTGGAATAAGGAAGTATTTGCTGGAAGAAAATTAATGTGATTTGCATGAAGAGGTAAAACAAAATATTTCAAAATATATGGATTGATTCATTAAAAATAGGCTGTTCTCAGTTAATGTTTCAAGCTGCAATGTGAATGTGTGACTTTAAAAAGGCTTATTTAATAACCAATCAGCTATTGACTGTTTTCCTCTCATTACGCCATGTATCTCCTTTGTCTGACTCCGTAAATTCTGCCCCCAGAGGCTCAGAATCTTAACATTTACAGTGTGTCTTGATTCCAGTCACAGTGAGGTTATAATGATGCTCAAAGGTCAGCATGTTGATGTTTTGGTGTTGATTAGACAAATTATTGATCTGCTATTCATGTGTGCTGTCCTCAAGCCTATGAGGCTCATTACAGTTTAATCACCTGTTTAGTTTGAAAATGGAGAGGAAGCTATAACAGAACACATTAACAGTACTGAGCGTTTTATTTAATTTAAGTACTTGCTTAATTCAGTGTGAGTGGTGCTGAGCTTACCGAGGGAACCTAGTTAAGTATATTAAACAATTCAGCTGTAAAAGAATAAGCATCGGGCAGTCAGGAATGTATCTTCCAAGAACTTTCATTGAATGGTATTTGTTATATTTTCATCAGACCTTTGGATATAAGTTCAGTTTTTTTTTAAAAAGACAGAATGTGTGGAATAGAAAAATGACTGGTTGGAGAAATGAGACCCTCCTGAATGGGGCAGACCAGTGGACTTGATCTGACAGATGGGTCAGCCTGTATTGATTTGAGATATCAGTCAGGGGCTGAGTCAAATATGCTGCTTCAAGGATTGATCTTGGGCAACAGGGGAGATGTCTCAATACCAAAAAATATTTCACCTTATCTGACTCCAGACTAAGAGATGGGAAATATAGAGCTATGAAACTCTGCAGAACAATGAAAGTTTTAAAACTCCTCACAAGGCTCTGTACAAAAGTGCACCAGCAGAAATACACCAAAAATGATCACTCACCATAATGAAGCCATAATTAGGCAGTGATGAGAGCATTGTGTGCCTTCAGCGAGCCCAAACACAAACTTGAATGAATGACTCTACATCTGAGGTCATTAAGCCACATGCACATCTCTGCCTTACATGAATAGAGGAGTCTTCATTTCTTTCTTTGTTTGAGAGGAGGGATCGTTAGCTAACTAATTGGCCATCTGGCTGAACTCTCCAGCTTTGATCTTCACACATTGTGTATCATGTTGTTGTAGAAGCCTAAGGTGGATACCAAACTGATGAGTTTGATCTTTGGGAGGGTTAAGGTCTTTGCAACTTTTTACTGATTTTCTGCAGTTTTTCATGTCTTTGCAGGTAGTTTCGATGGCTGTTTGACTATCTGGGCACGCCACCATCACTACATTTGAACATTTTCTGTAATTTCAGGTTGTTTAGATGTTGTATGAAGACTTGTGCATGTGAATGTGTCTGTGTGCAAATGTGTGTGTGCCTACTTCAATACTGTCAGCCACAGCTTAGGATCAATTGCTTTGCAGACATTGGTGTTTTTCTTCTTGGTGAGTGGTCCCAGTAAAGCTTGATATGTATCAAACTTGACCATTGACATCCTGTAATACACTAGAAAGCCACTGGGAAACTGCTGTAGCTCCTTTACCAGCAGGTGAAATTTTCCTTGTTTCTGTCATTTTCAGGGGTGGATGGAGCTAATGTTTTATTTTATTTTTCTCAAGAGAATTTTTGCAATTAATGAAAAACACATTGCATTAAGCTTTTTTTCTGCATTATGGATCAAAAAAGGCTTCTGAAAATAATGAACTCAGAGTGCAAAGTCTTTTGGTTTGAAAGGGTCCTCTTCTAATATTTCTTGCCACATGACCAACAGTTTAGAGAAAAACATATCAAAATAATTAACACAAAACAGGCCTTTTACATTTTCTATTGCACCAGTTGTGATTCTTTGTCAAATCTAATTCTTGATAGTCTTGGTGTACAATTGGGTGGACTTTTGTAGTAGCAGCTTATTGAAGTGTCACTTTCCCTTTTTTATACACTTCAGTCTGTTTTGTCAAGGGAAGAGATACTTCAATGTCATTTTGAATGAGCAGTAGGGACAGATTCATGGGGGCGACCATGGTGGCTCAAACCTGACTGACTGCCAAATTCCAAAATCAGGCTCTACCTATATTAATACATTTTTCTAAGTCTCAGCAAGCTGTTGCACATACATGAGCACTCATCTGAATTTGTAAAACTTAAAACTTCAACTGCCTCAAACTTTCGAGTTATCATTTGATTCATGACCTACTAGTGTCAGTTTAACACCTGTTTCCCCATATTAGAGCATGGGCTGTCTTTATCGTCAACCGAATAAAATGTGAAACTAAATGGCTGCAAGCAAAGTGCCTTTTTATCTCTTACACTCATTCATTTGCACACTCATGAGGTGAAGAGGATTGCAGGACTCTTTCAGCAACAGCAGAGCCAATTTACAAGCTGGCAAAGGTTATTTTATTATTATTTGGACACATCACCCAAATGCAATCATCAAGCCTATTTATATCACATTCACCCAGGTAACACACACACACATACTCACACACAACCTGATCTCTTTGAGTAATGTAATTGAAATTTATATCTAAATGGTCAAGTAAACACACTTACTCTCTCTCTCAAACACATACACACACACTACCTTAGGCAATTTAACTGTTTGGCAGCATAGGGCCAGCTTCCAAAAGCAGAAAGTAAGTGATTGAGGCACTTGAGATGTGCCTTATTTCACCCTATTCTACAGAGCAGTTACCGCCCTTTACTGGTTGATTAAAGTCTCATGATCCATCTCTGGGTTATCACATGGCTGCTGTAGTATATTAAAGGTCACCACATCGTCATAGCAGCCTGGTTACTGACTCTTCACCATCCATCACTTCAATCTACCATCATCTTACTGAAGACCCATAAAAAATATGCTGGAGTATGTGTGCATTCCCTTACAGCTTGTATAAAGACATGGTGTGTCTGTATATGGGACTTGCTTATAACTCATCTGGGTGTGTTAAAATAGAAAATGTGCCATAGTTAAATTGAGCCTGGTGTGAAAAGGATCCGTGAGCTAAAGGAAGCCATGTGTCGCCATTCAAGCATGCTCTTTTTTTGGCCTATTTTGCTTTCAGCAGCTGTTTCCTCACAGCCATTAACCTCAAAGTAGTGTCTGCCTGACAGAATACAGCAAGAATTGCATGTGATAAAGATACAGCCCTCATGTATGCATGCTTCAGTGTTAAGAAGTGATTGGGATTCAGAACGAAAAAACCCATTAAATATATGTGTCCAAGACACGCATTCTCAAGCCTGAGACCTACATAGTGACATGATAAATTCAATTCCTTCTCCTACTATAGAGCCTGCAAAGACTGTTAGAGGTGCATTAGGCCTCAACACAATAACTCTGGATGTGACCTGACTCTCACAACTAAGTTATAAACTGCAGCTTATTATACAGAAGGTAGGCAAACTGGATGTAAAATGTGAAATTTAAAAGTAATGCTTTTGCATATTCTTTGATTTCATTACCACTCTAATTAAAACTGGCCAGAGATAAATCCCAAGGCTTTATAAACACTTTTCTAAATGCTCTGGCACTCTCCTATGAACTCAAAAAGGTTACTCAACTCATGATAAGTTTATTTCACTCAATGTCATCCACCTCCCTCCAATCCTCCACTTTATTGAAATTATTCAACATTTAGCTACAGAACTAGATTATTCATTTCAATCACAGAGTGTGAAATCATTTTCTTTATCATTGAATAGATGTAATTGAAGTCTTTCAGTCTTTCTTTCCTGCTCTATGGCTCAAGATAGGCGGTACAAAGTTTATGTAAGCATGCTAAAACTATTCTTACCAGATTCTTCATTTGTGAAAAAAATAAAAGCAATAGATTGTGCCTGTATTCATTAATCAAAGAATGCTGCCATGCTACTGTCACTTACTGACATCAAGTGATTTCAAGTTTATGCAACATGGTATTTTGACCTTTCAGGAGTTTACAGTTTGGTTGCTTCCTTTGTTTCATATAGTGACAGTATGGCTGTAGCTGAAGTAATGTGTGACAGTAAGACCAAACTGATCATGTGGAGCTAGCCTCAAGACATCGGTTACATCTCACACCTAAGCCTTCAACAATGAGGGCTGACATGCTGCCAGTTGCCACCCATTTTGCAAGCCCTGTGTTAAACTTTTTTTTAAAATTTAGTTTCTTCCACAGGTTTGGTGAAGATTCACAGACCTCAAACTAGAGCTCTGCCTGTTTTTTCCTAATTTTCATTTTTCAGAGGGTGGGGTATTACTTTTGACTTGTTAACCAAAAAGCATAAAAAATGTCCCATTCAAAGGCTCAATAGTGTTTTATCTTGCGGGAGATAGCATGGGGATGGAAAAAGCCGTTAATTATGGATCTCAATTGCATCATTAGCACAATGGTTTTCTGGAACAATCTTTAAACCAAAGCAATAGTTAAAACAGAGTACTAATGACTGCATACTTATACATGCTGTGGGAATATAGCGTTATATTTTGTGAGCCCTATTTAGCTTTGCACTCAACAGTTTTAAACCTACTGCTTTAGTCTTAATCATTCCACAATTCTCCCCCTTGTCTGAATATGGTCCACCTGTAATCATACTGCAATTATGGCTACCTCCATTTTTCCCAAGATTGTTGCAGTCCCATGTCTGATTTTCTGGCTCATATAACATATCATTAAAAAGTGCTTTGTCAATGTCAGGCACACTGTAAAAACTCAAAACTTGTGACTTGCATTTGTGACATTTTAGTTCACAATGTAATTTTATACAAACCACATTCACTGGACAAATCTAGAATAAATCCGGTTGCAAACATCCAAAATTCAAAAAGCTATTTTGACTCAAAGTTAGACAAATACATTTTCTACATTTGTCTTCTTGTAGTCTACTGCAATAATTACCCCCCATCTGGATTCAAATGCTTTTGGTGGATCTCTTAAAAAGGCATGAACATCTGGTTCACCCCCAGCTTTGGAGTTTAAGAACATAATTATCTACCAACAGAAAAACAGATGTAACACATTTATCCATTGCAATTTCCAAGTCTGGACTGCAATATATGTTGTTTTGGAAACATCACAGAACCCTTCCTTACACTTGTTTTTTGGTCTGTGCCGGCTTCAGAGAAATCGCTGGCTCAATCTATCACATTACTGCATAACAGGAAACAAAACACTCTCGGATGCATATGAGGACACAGGCCCTGGTGATCCAATTGCTGAATCTCTGCAAAAGGCAGTGTCTTTTTCAACATTACAAAACCTACGCTTACTTTGACATAAAAGGAACAAGCAGGTCTGCCCTTTTGCCATCCTGAATCTTTGTCAAAACCTGGTATTTGCATCATCACTTAGATTGTGCGGGAAACTTTATTAGAAAAAGTTTTTTAATCCCTAGTTAACATCCTGTGAAACAAACTAAACTCCCAGGGCTTGCAAATAGACATGAAATGTTGAATGGTAATCACTTATTTACCTTCAAGGTTTCATAAATATTTTGCACTGAGATGAGTTGTAGCAAAGACATGTTCCAAATAATAGAAACTAAAATGAACACAGATCAACAAGACTAATAAATGTTGTAAAATCAAAGTGGTTAAAAGTATAGCATGTTAAAACTCTCCTTGTTAATTAAGTCTCCTTGAATCATCTTCATTATTATCAAATTTATACCTCAAGTCCTGTTCTTGTCATTTCACTAGGTTTGAAAAAGAAAGTTACAGCCTCACAGTTAATAAAAGTCCAACGGCTGAAGCAAAAACTGAATGGATCACTGCATCTATCACATTCAATGTGTAATTATATCTCTAAATGTCACTAAACACGACTTTATATGAATGTATTGACATGGTATGAAAAATTTTCAATGAAAAAGAAAGCATCGATATGAATAACTAAGTAGAGCCTGTCATGTCAGATCTAATAATTTCAGCTTATATCTGACACTGCTACATGGATCAAACCGGCAAATGATGGCAATAAACACAAGATGACAAGCAGCATGAGGCAGGACTCTGAGGGATTGCATATTCTTCTCCAGTGTATGGCTGACTGACAAATAACATAATCAAAGTGTCAGCAAAAGGGAGTTATTAATGTCAGCTAATTCCTTCTCACATTGACAGCTGTTGAAATGGTACTGCCTATGCAGAGATGAGCATTAATGTGGGACGCTGAAATTTTCAGCAGTGCCTGAGAGGATATGCAGAACATGCTGAGGGTTTAAAAGTCACCATTTGGCAAAAAAAAAAATGTATAAATGTAAAGTATAGCTAAATAAGGGATTTACAACTAACTTTGTAATGCTGTATTAAATTGTCCATTATGCTTTTAACTACGTGCTGGTAGCATAAGAATGGTTTCTAACTGTATTCATATTGGCACAAAAGTCATAAAAACCTTTCCCAGGACTTTTCTAGATGGGCTGCAAAGGTGAATGCATACTGCATCCTTTAGATGTTTTCCTGCATTTCCACTATAATTCAGGATGAACTGATGTGTGAACACATCAAGAAATCTTGTGGAAAATTCAATGCAAGCAAGTGAGCGGAGGTAATGATGTTTATGTCACACAACTGGTGCAAACCCAGATGAGCGACATGTAATGGGATAAACAAAGATGGACATTGCTTTCAATATATATGTTTGCACACTGATATATATTCTAAGAAAGAAAAAGCATCATCATATTGTCATCCTTGAATGTCATGTCCTACCCCTTTGGTTGCACCAGCTGGCTCCCACCCCACTACCCTCATGCTGAACAGTAACAATGGACATAAGTGAACAAGCAACTTTTGGCATATAAGAGCAAGTGGAATTGTGTTTGGTAGGTAATGTCTGTTGTAACACCGCCTTTCAGACAATAAATCTATATTGTCTGAAAACCTGTTCATTGCCTTTGTCACATTTGTGAAGAGAATGTATTTGTGGTATAAGCAGCAGAGCTGAATACATGGGTTGTGGAAAAAATTGCAAAACTTTATCTGCCAGTGCTGAATAGCTCATTTTATCATTAATTCTTAGTCTATGTTGTTTGGTGGAATAGATGATTAAAGCCATAAATTTATAAAAAGAGGGTTGAGGGGTCAAACCAGAAATTACTCCCCCCTTAGGTCATTACTGGTTATGAAATTGTTAAAAAAAATGCTGCTGTCTTTCTCAACTTAGATAGCCAAGTGGAGATGATTCTACTTTGATTTTCCACCAACACCATCATTTTAGTCAGGGATTAAAAAAACGTTGTTTTGGAACTGAGATGTTTAATAACTTTTTTTTTAACAAAATCCACAAAGATTATTGCTTTTTCATTTCATTTATGATATATTTCTTTAATCACATTTGACACATTGGGTAGCTTTGCCAACTATTTCAGTAAAGTTATTAAGTAGAGGCACATTCATCTGATGCAGAAAAAACTTATTAAAAAAATGAGTGACTATTTAGATGTTATTCTTACTTCAACTCCTTGAAAATATGTGAGTGGACGATTTCATGAGAGTAGCCATTTTGAAAAGGGCCAAAATGCAACTTCAGCTGACTGCAGTGACATGACAATCTTCAAGGTGGTTGAATATATATTCCTAAAATAATTCTAATAAATTTTCAAAGAAACTATTTATCATGTTGATGAGATAGAGGACTTTGGAACTCATATATCAAATATTATGTTTGGTAATATGGGGTTAAGGACAGAAGTGTTTGGGTAGATTTGAATGTCTACAAGACTCTTAGAAAGTTGAACAGTTTTGATGGATAAGATGCCTCTGAAGTGCATGTGACTGTAAAATTTTTGATGAACAAAGATGTCTCTAAAGTGTCTAATTCCAATACCTGCAGATTTAAAAACAAAACAAAAAAACAGCTGCTTTGTTGACCAAAATGTTCAGAACTTTTAAATTTGGGTGAACTATTCCCAGGAACTTCTTGATTCCCATGATTTTTCTGTGGCTCATTGTTTGTCCTTGTTTCCACCAAGGGCCAATGACCCTTCATAATTAGATTATGAAAATTGGGCCAATGTTGTGTGGAGGAAAAAACAAGTTGCTTTTCTCTTGTCCTGGTATATATATATATAAAGTTATTGCAATACACTTCCAGATCAGTACAGGGCAGAAAGACAACAACCAGGACCATCAAAATAAAACACAGCCCAATCATTTAAAAAAAAAACTCCCTCTGCTTTAAGTCTCTCAGTAAATGTATTACCACACAAAATTGTCCCTTGAGCATCCACTTTCTAGGAGTTTCTAGCATAAGAGTATCACCAAGATTTGTCTGGAGCTGATCAGAGTGTGTGTCAGACAAAAAGCTATTTGAATCACGAGCGTTTCCTTAAAAGGGAGGTAGATTGAGCGATGAATATCTCTCATTTCAAGTCATCCATTTTTGCCCATAGGTGTAAATAGCTGGCAGTATGAAATGTGGAATTGCCAAAAAAAAAAAAAGGGATTGTGAATTTGTGATGAATCAAGTGACAGGCTGAAAGCAGCTGTTTCTGTAAGCAGATCACATGCAGGCCTTTGGACACAAGTATAATAACCATCTGGGAGTTTATGCCAGCAGTGAGAATTCTAATTCCTAACATGGTGGAGAATATCTTTAAAGTATAATTGGAATCAAATGGAAGCTCAAGTGTTGCTGAAATTACCTCAAAGGACAAGTATTTTTGCATTCCAGAGTTTCAGCCTCCAAAGAAGTCAGGACTACATTTGAGCAATCACACTGATAGCAAAAGAGGAGTCATTTTTACTGTTTGTTTAGTTTCTGAAACAGTCAAAACTGATGATGTTGAAAACATCAAATACAAGAACTGGGGGCAGTATTTGCCCCTTCAAGCTTGGGAAATTAGAGTGAGTTTTCATACTCAGAGACAAACACAGGCCTTGTAAAGAGTCATGCCATCACAACTGTTTGCACGAGTGCTCCGACTGAAATAATCCAGGAATTCCCAGATAAAGATGGTGCTTGGGTATGTGCTGCTCCAAAACCCGCATGTACCTTTCAGCATTAATGAAGCCTTCACAGATGTGCAAGTTACTCATGATGCCATGGTCAGAAACACACCTCACACAATCACAGATGCTGGCTTTTGAACTTTGCGCCGATAACAATCCAAGTTTGTCCCTTTCCTCTTTGACCCAGAGGACCCGGTGTCCATGATTTCCAAAACTAGTTTGAAATGTGGACTTGTCAGATCACAGCAGACTTTTCCACTTTGCCTCAGTCCATCTCAGATGAGCTCGGGTCTAGAAAAACTGGTGGTGTTTTTTGGTTTTGTTGATCATTAGCTTCACTTGGTAGAGTTCGAGCTTGCACTTGTAGATGTAGTGACAGTTTCGTTAACTGTCACGTGCTAATATCCTTTACATAATAATAACAGATTTTAATGCAGTGCCACCCGAGATGGAAGGTCACAGGCATTCAATTTTGGTGTTTGGCCTTATGGACAATTGATGATGAAATCCCTAAATTCTTCGCAATACTATGTTGAGGAACACTGCTTTTAAACTGTTGAACTATTTGCTCATGCAGTTGTTGACAAAGTGGTGAATCTTGCCCCACCCTTGCTTATGAATTACTGGGCCTTTTAGGGATGCTGATTTAATTCTAAATCATAACACTTACCTGTTTCCAATGAACCTGTTCACCGTTAGAATGTTCAATACAGCTTCTTTTTTTTTTTTTCATTCTTCAACTTTCCCTGTCTTTTGTCGCCCTGTCCCAGCTTTTTAAAAAATTTTTGGAAATTGCTGCAGGCATCAAATTCAAAATCAATAAATAAACTATAAAGTTTAGTAGTTTGAACAATAAATTCATTGTCTTTGTAGTGTTTCATGTTTACACATACACCGGGGTTGTATTTTTATTTTTGAAAAAAAAAACCTTAAGGACCTTGAACAGCAGAAGAAGAAGAAAAATGTGATCAGACTTGTTTATGAGGGTACACGTAAAAAGCCTTTGAACCATTGGTGAATTGCTGACTAAAAACACAAAAGATTGCATTCCAGAGATGAAAACACATCCCCTGAAGGTCAGATTTGCCGATGTGAGTGGCTAGCATTGTACACATCAAAGAAGGACAGCCAGAAACTCCCAAAGGGAGGTCAGATTTCTTTCCTCGACCCTTTTCATTAGCTTGATAAGGCCACAGAGTTTGAGGGACCTATTCATCAAACATTTCACCCTGACGTGTTGTCAGCTGCATTGTTGAGTTCTTGCTACCAACAAACACCAAACCTGAACACACACATAATGAAATTGCTTGGCTTTCTAAGACCATCTACAATTGCTTTAAACTTTGACAATGTACTGAAGTTATTTTCTAAGCTCTCATTTCGTCTACTGACTTGATCCAAAAATGTAGCTTTAAAAATGCTTCAGCTCGTGTTTTATGGTTTATAAAACCTCCAGTTGGCTCTCCCCTGTGCTCTGCTCTTTAGCCTTTAAAGACTGACAACAGCAACACATCATAAACGCACCTCCTCCACATTAATCTCAGTGACATCACAGTGTTGGCTCGTCTGAGCTCCTGCCAAAAAATCATATTCAAGACTCAGCCAACACTAATGGAGAGTAATTTCATCCAACTATGCATCACTTTCATCACTAAAACAAGTCCAAGACTGATCTCTATTAGTCATGTGATTTTGCCTCTTATTAGTGTGATAAAGGATAATCACTGTGTCTGCAATACGTCGATCCGACTGGAATAATCAGTTGGATCTAAAACTTGACCCTGTTTTTCGCTTGAGTCCTTCATCTATTTGTTCTTCATTCAATCAATTAATATGTCTTTTTCAGCTCTTACTGCGGTGTGATTAGCTTTGTTTTATCCTATTGGTTATAATGAGTCTTTTAACTGATGTTTTTTTTTTAAGCTGAAAGATTCCTGGCAAAGTTGTAAACTGAAGCTTTGGTAGGAGTGTACTGTTTTTCTGAGGACAATGATGAAACTACCAAAAAAAGAAATCTCCACTGAAAAGGTGTCGCATTTGTTATAACTCTACCCCCGCATCTCAAGTTCAGTATTTATTTTAAACATTTTTTGAAATACAGTGAAATTTGAGTTAATCTCACAGTTGACTGAGCAAATATTTTGCTCAGTCAACTGTGACATTTATGTGTTTATACTTCAGCTCGAGGTTGTGTGTTGTGGAAAGTTTTCAGCTTGCTGGTGGAGCTTCATCTCTAACCACCTTGCAAAGACCTTGGTTTTGGATTTGCTGTCCTTTTGATAATGTGTATATACTAGGTGAACAGATTAAACCCAAACAAAGCGTTGAGTCCCCATGCGTGTCCTACCTCAAATGGTAGTGACCACGAATAGCAAATACCTGCTGAGTCAGTCAACCAAAGACATGTTGATGTGAACAACTGGAGGCTGGAATTGATTAACCTTTCTTCAGACATGTTGCATTGCTAAGCCATATTCACCCCGGTCAAAATGGCCTCACTGAATACTGATGGACACATGTCTGGCACAGGTCAGCAGCCAGGCAGTGATGTTGGTCTGTGCTGCCTTTAGCAACATAGAATTTACACTAAGAAGCAATAACAGTCCACTTCTTTAAGGGGGATACTTTGTGACTTCTATGAATAAATAATGCAATCCCTGGGATTTATGTTTATCAGTAAATCTGCGTTTTAGATGACCTCTCCTTAGGCTGAGAAAGAGAAAGTCACCCTTATGTTACATCTCATTGCTCCAAAAACATCCCCCAAATATGAAAGGGTTTATTTTCTTTAGTTAAGTCAGACACTGGGGCCGGACTGTCCAAAAGAAAAAGGACTAAAATTAGTAATTGTGTTTTTGTATTGGAGGAGAGGAGGACGCTGGAGCTATCTGTTTGCTGCTTCTCTGGTCCACAATTTTGATAATATCTATAATGCGTTAGTGTCTTGTGATATCTTTGCCACCAAGATATCCACCATACTCCCTTTTATGCTGCCATATCCTGGATACTTATCAACCCTTTTAACAGATTTTCACATGCTTTTTGACAACCTGTGTCCCCTTTTTAACTTGTAGCACTTTAATATATCTTGGAAATGAGCGTTATGAATAAAATATATTATTTTCATTGTTATCATTTTTATTCCACTCCTTGTGATCCTGAGTTTGCAGAAAACCAAGCAAGTCATTATGGCTTATTTTTAGTAAAATTTGTCTTACTATTCTTGATTTGAGCCATATTCTCCAGAACAGGTCGTAAAAATGTCTTATTTCAAGTTTTTAAAGACAGAAATGATGTCTGACTTGCTTGTAACAAGTCAAAAAATCTGCCAATGAGATAAGAAAAGGAACCTCATACTGTATTTACCCGAGTGGCGAGTAGCTAATTTCTAGTTTCAGTAACTGGTAACAGCACTTTCATTTATCAAAACATGATTGGGGGTGATAAATGTCATGGTTCAAAGTTAAAAATCTATGTTAAGGAGACAAAATAATTCACTGTTGTCCTGTGCACCACAAGCATACATTATTAGTGCTTATTGACAGAAGCTCTTAGCAGTCAGTGCACATGCTGAATTATCACAGGAAAAGACTAGAGCATCCAGAGCATCAGGAGAACAAAGCATTTTATAAAAAACTGTGGGCAATGAGAAGAGGAAAAACAAAGGATTTGTTTTCAAGGCAATAAAATGGATGCAGTGGAACAGGGAATTAGATCAGACACCACATAAACACTCAAGAAACCAGTGGTGTAGTCAAGAAATTTAGAATTGCAAGAGAGCAAGCTGTTTAATCTTGATGCAGTGAGACACCAGAGGATAAGTGGAGGTTGAAGGATCAACAACATGTCCACTGATTTGGTGTCAGGGGTGTTGTTTTGTGTTTTCCAGCCAAGCAAATCTTTCATTTCTTCTCCTCTGTCTGTCATGACAGATTTTTGTGCCTGTCTATTCCCACCCAAGCCTGAATCCTGATCTGTAGGAAGGTGATTGTAACACTACCTAAGTACATGCAATCCTGTAAACTTTGTGAGATTTAATGGGGCGCTCTCATGTGCTGGCTGAGCAGCACTCATTCAATCATTGATTGACAATTTATCAGATACCAAAATCCCTGGTTATCTCTTTTGTATGATTCCATTTCTACTTTCACTGGAGGTTCACAACTTAAAGATTTTAGACTAGAAAAGATATAGTAGAAGTATCTTCACATGATAAACATGGATAGAAACAACAACAAATGACACTTGCAAGTGTTATCAGTTTACTTTTGCAGTGAGCTTTGTAAGAGTGTCCTTATTTGCACAACAATATAAAACTGCATTTAGGGAATTTGTGTTAAGAGAGTATTCGTAATGTAGCTGAGAAAAAAACAGCCTTCATCTTTTCTCTTTTCTTGCTTAATCCCAACATAACATACCATTTACATATGAATCTGTTTGAAGGTCTTTTATCAGCATTCATTGTGCTCCGAGATATCATTAGCAGTGTACTCAGGTCTCAGACTGCCTTGGATGAAGAAGAGAAAATAACTTATCCAGTCAGGCTCTTTTGATTTATAATGTGGTTCTTCTAAGGTGTTGCTGCTATTAGAATCAGAGAGTGGGTGCTTCAGGGTTGCCAAGGGGGATATTTTGAAAAGTGGCTTTGGTGTAGATGGAAACGTTAATGCACTCCTGCCAAGGTACTCCAGATTTGATTAACAATGCTTGCAACAGTGGGATTGTTTTTTGGAGTATGTTGCAGTATTAAACTTAATGAGGGGGAGCATCAAATTCTTTAAACTGTCAAACATGTGATGAGATGAGGACATAAATGTGTTATGTGGACATAAATAAATGCTAATGACTGCAAACCAAAGCATAACGGGTGAAAAGAATACATTTGTTGTAATAACAGACTGCATACATTATAAATAGCTACATAGATGTGAACTGCTGGTTTCTCAGTGATGCCTCTGGTTTGGAAATTGGCCACTGCTTTGTTGGTTTCCCTGGGCTCAAAATTATTTTATCTAAAGGCAATGCTAGAGCAAGGCACTGATGAGTGTCACGTCACAAAAGCCCCACTGTCAAAAACTGTCAAACTTGTCTCTGTGTGTCCCATAAAGTTTGAGCCTTTTTTGTGTGTACTAGTCTACGTTGGCCGGTAGGTGTCAGACAATTTGCAGCAGCCACAACATGAATGCAAAAGCTACAATCCAAATGTAAATGCCACAGCACAAAGGAAATATAGTCTTAAGAGAAGTTAAAAGAGTTCAGTTTTGAGAGATTTCTTCACTTGTTCCAATGGACCAGTCTATGCAACGGTGACAGAAAAGCTTTATTTATCAGAACTAAAGTTTTCTTGGATAGTGAAGTCAAAAAATACATTAAAAGTGTGAAACATTTCACTAATATGAAATCTATAAAGTTTTAGGTATTTATGTATTGTGAATTTAAAAAAAATACTGCCTCTGAATGTATGTAACCTCTTGGCGGCTGTTATTTCACTGTTTTGTATTACACTGTAATGCACTATATTTCATAATAAATATTGATCATTTTAAAAAAGTTTTACCTAGGCCCTTTTCAAACCAACCCTCTGCCAGAAGTCACACTCTCAGCCAAGAGAAGTCATTTTCTTCAAGGTGTGGGGTATACGTGTCAATAGCTGTCAATGCCATTGGACTTTAATCACTAAAACTAACCAAATGCTCCGAGAGGGCGAATTCAGAATCAACCATTAATTTCTCTCTAAACATTATTTTTGGACTTGACTTGAAGTAATACTAGCTGAGTTTATTTTTTATCTCCTCTGTGTGCCCCACTTCCTCCATCTGAGACTCTCCCAGTGTTGTTCATCCCTCATTTACTGCCAGGCAAAACAATATTTGTCTCTGTCCTCATTCATTTCTACCAAATATTTGGGGTTCAGAGTGAGAAAAACGGAGGAGCAGTAACAGAGGGATAGGCAGGAGCTTGGTGGGAAGATAACCTTGCACAACCGAAGTGTCAACAGGAGAAGGTACAAGGAAAGAGAGGTTGAAAGAGCAAAGAGGCAGCGAACTAGACTTCTGTGTTCTCCTCAACATACCGAAGTGTTATGTTGAACACACAGACAAATAACCAGCTATAAAAGTAAGTAATCACAGGGAGGTTTCTTATCAGAAGTGTTGGTGTTCTTTTTTTCTTTTAAATCTGTACAGTCTACATAAATGACTACTAAACACCAAGAATGTGTCCAAGTAACAGTAAGTAAATAAATTCAAAATAAAACGAAGTGCAGTTTTCCAGCTTCAAAGGTTTTTGGCTCCAAACAAAATTTAAGTTCTGCATGTGTCAAAGGGATGGATCACTTTATTAATTTATTGACATGTCCACTCAGAACAAATAAAGTGCCCACTTTGAGGCAGTTCATCCTTTCAAAATTCATGACTGAGTCAGAGATTCTTGAATTTAACAAAAGTACGAGCTGAGAGATTTTTTCAGTGTCAATGCCTATCTATGTTTTATTTTTTGACTAACCAGGATCACTTGTGGTCAATATTTTGAAACTCATGCTATATGACCCCACTCTAAAAGAGAAACAAATTTTACCTCTAAACAAATTTCAAAACTCAAATACGCTCTCAATTTTAGTCTATTTCTTTTTTACCCATTTTATTTATTGGTTGATTGAACTAGATGGAGTCAGTATACAGCCATTTAGTTGAAGTAAAGTCACCTATAAACTAACTGACATCACTAACACCAATTATTTTGAGTTGCCATTTTCATACCTTTAATTTTGTTTCTGCAACGCTTGTTACAACTACTCGGAGGGTGTGCATCTGAGGGGAAAAAAAATGATGGCCTGACGTTACATTTCTGGGAGCTAGTATACCAAACTACCATCCATCTGTCAGTTTGGGCTGCACAACCTGCTAATCTTGCTATGACAATTGCACTAATTTTGATTTTTGTTCATCTTTGCTCTGGATGTAAACTCCCTCAAGAAAACAATGCAAATTAATTAACCCTGTGACAGATGTGGGCAATCATTCCCAAGCTTTTCAATTATTTTTGGTGCTTTGCCAAGAGCTTTTTCAAGATGCACTCAAAGCAGCACTCAGAAATGGAGAGGTAGGCTTTGTGAGAGGAAGTAATTTGACTGCATTGCAATCCTATGATGGAATGAGATTAAGCGCAAAGAAAGAAAGACTGAGGTTGCACAAATCCGTGACATGAGACACAAGATGCTGCTGTGAAGGGGAGGAGGTAGGGGAGTTGTAAGTGGAAGCAGCAAGCAGTGAAGGACATAATGCAGTTTTCCTTCCCTGAGGGGCTAGTCATGGAAAGATTTCAAACGTGCAGCAAGTGTAAAAAATGAAACAGAGTCAATACAACACAGTAAGGGGTCAAGTGAAATGAAATAAAGACAATAAGAGAAGATTAAAGGTGGCCAACTGCAAACAGTGATTAATCGCCCTCTTGGTGGCCTCCTGACACAGAGTCTGTGAGCGCACTAAGCTTTTGCACTAACAATCAATGAAAGATGCTGAGTATGTCAAGAAAAAACAAAATACAAACCATGACACACACTGTTAACCCTCATGTGTGGGGGATGTGGGGATCCAATGATGTCTGATTATTTCTTGATTGAAAATACAGCCAAATACATGTAAACGAAAAAAGAGAAAAACTGGGGTAGTGGTGAAACAACAATGTAGATACCAATTAGTATGAAAACCTTGATGGTTTTTGATTTTGAGTTTTATTAAACACTTTATGTACACAGTAAAGATTAAACAGCCAGCATTTAAAAATGAAAATGAGTAATTTTAAGTAGGTTCAGCAGCCTGTGCAATCACTGTAGACTCATCTAGACTTACCCATCTGCTTAGCTTGTGTTTCAGCCTTTAACTCATGCTTAAGCCTTTGGCCTTTGCTCTCTCCCTTTTAGCTTTCTTCTGTTCTGTTTCTGTCAGACAGTCCAGCTCCTGTTTCCCCAATTTCCAATCACTCAAAAAAAATCACAGAAATTGTTTCAGCGGGGGAAAACACAGGTCTCTCTTCTTACTGCTAAACTGCGTCAGCTGGCATGGTGTTGTTATGAAAACTTAGGCGGGCCTTAAATCAGTCTGGTCCAGTCTGAGTCGATCAAGGAACTGAGAAATAGCATTTAGAAATAACCTATTTTAGTGTTGATAATCTCATATGAAATCACAGACTAGGATCAGGTGTAAACATCCAGATATGAGACTTTTTCAAGATCACTTAGAAAGTCCTCACAGTCCCTTTAAATGTGTCAGGTATTGGGGAACAAGAGAGTAAAAGTAAAAACTTTACAGGCAACTTGCAATTTATCACTTTGTCGAAGGACAGACTCGTAAGTGCAGTTTGGCTCCACGTAGTCTGTAAACACACCAGCTGCATTGTCCTGACTCAGCAGGATAGCTGGAGTCATGTGACCCACCCTTTCCCATGCTTATATCCCAATGATGAGCCTCTATGGTCACACGGTCCCACTGTCTCCTTTATATTGCCCTTAAAGGGACTAAAAAACAGGCTCCTGACTGGCTGTAATGTTAATCTGGTGGTGTAGTAAAAAAATGGTATTGAAACAGGGTGTTTTGTTTTGAAAGGCAACTAGAAAGCATCCATTGCTTGTACTGTTTCTTCAGATACTGAAGCACAATTAAAATCATAAACAGTTTCTTTTTTTGTAAGTATACACAATTGAGGTCAACTAAGGTGTCTTCCTCGGTTATTTTCCGGTTTGAAATTTGTATTTTTGCTCAAGTAGCGCTTTGAGTCTGACATTTATCAATGCTACAGACTAAAATCAAATAGATTGCATGCACATATGTCACCATATAGGCAATTAATTTGGTGTTTTGTAGCATTTATAGATTTTCATAGTCAAACTGCCAGATAAAAGTATTCTATAGAGGTAATTTTACTACAGCACCAACCAGACCTGTGAAACATTCATGCAAACAAACCACTCTTAAGTGCTTGTACAAAACAAAAGGCTTGTGCTTTATGACCACAAACTCAAAACGGCCTTGGGGCTTGCATAGATGATGGACTTTATGTGAAAAGAGACAGCACATATTTCATTGGATTTTCTATCACAGCACAAACAATACCAAGAGAGACAATCTTTATAGGCATGTTCTTTTCGTCAATACTGTTATGTGCTTGTAGATGACAGTAGGAAAGCAATGAATACAATACATGTCCCCGCAGTAATCAGTGGTGCAGGCTTACACATCTACTGGAATGAATAAGTGGAAAGAGAGTGTGTGTGATGGTTTATGCCAAAGGCTGAGGATTCTTGTTCTGCCTGTTTATTGCAGCTCAAGGTTACTGCTATTTCTTTATAGGGCTGTGAACTTAGTCACTGATTCATTACATTGTTTCAATTGGATGAGCAAAAAAGCTTTCAAGTACTTGATTGGTGCAGGTCAATTAATTCTTATCAATAAAGCAAATTATTACAACAAAAAAAAATTATGACGATCCGCCACCTTAGCCTAGCCTAGTATGTATTTTTCCTTTTTTTTTTTGCCTTCACGCAGCACATCATAAGCCCTGTTTTCAGCTTCAACAGCTGCATGGCTCAAAGAGTGACAATGTCAGACTGGCAGATGGTCAGTCACATTATATTAATTTCATTTTACAAGAGAATACAAAGAAAGAAACTGGGATGAATTGTTACAAAATAAATTCTTAGCAGCATATTCAGATATCTTAAGTGCTCTCGTACTCCTCTCAAGGTTTTCAACTTGATAACTGCTCATGTGTGTGGACATAATGAGCAAATAGCACGGGTCAGTGCTGTTATGCCCTGCTGTAAGGACACTGTGTTAACGCATTTTATCACAACCAAGGCATGCTATGGTGTGACAACAGAAAAATTACATTTATTAGATGTTTCGGTCATATGACCACAGAACTAGAGGAGTGAGAGGAATGTGTGTGCTGCATGTTTTAGTGCCATCCTTCAGCTTTTCACATACTGATGTCAAATAGTATGAGTGCAGATTTATAGCATGGAATGAAACAGCGATGAGGGCACACTTCACAGTGAAACCTGCATCTATGTTGTACTCATTGGAATTAAACACAGACATGAAGTTCAAAAAGATAACCACATATGAAAATAATTTACTCTAACTTTGATGTCTCAGTGTCCCCTCGTCTTTCAGAGTGAGGACCTTTTGAAATCACACGTGGTGAGTAGATAACCTCATGTCGACATCATCACAGGAAGTGCACCTTCAGGTGTCTCATTGAATCCCTGCTGGACCAGCGTTGAAAGAAACAAGGATGATTGATTAGTTACAGTCCAGTGTGTGCATACACGTGACAACCCCTCTCCTGTTTTCTCCCAAGCAAAACAATTCTCACTCCTTTTGCTCCTGTGAGTCATTTCTTTTTTCTTGTCACTTTGGTAAAATAAAGACTTAGACAGTCCTGACCCACATACTAAAGCTGCCTTTCACAGACTGAACAATAAGGCGAGAAAAAAAGCAAAGAAAAGAAAAGAACAAAAAAAAAGTGAGGGGGAGACAAAGAGGCTGACAGACAAGAGGGAGGCATAGAAGAAGCAATGTGATACATCCAGCAAAGAGGTGATAAAGTGGATTGGCTGTGTAAATACCTGACCTAAGCAGTATATATTACATTTTTACATAAAAAATGACAAACATCAGTCAAATTTCATAGTGTAATGACATTCAGCAACATCTATGTTAGATTTCTGTGCGATGCTGTCTTTAAAAACAACCCATATTACACTAAGATGGTGGGGTGCAGGATGAAATGTTTTTAAAAAAAATCTCTTGATAGAATAGAAATGATTTGCATTTTCTATGTGATTGGTAATAGCACAAAGTCAATGTATTAAATGTCTAAACTGATTTTCATTTTTTTTTTACTTGACTTGACTTGACATTAAAATGCAAAAAATGGAACCAAAGCAAGTGTCTATTTCTATGAGAAATTATCTCTCAGAATTAGGCTTAATTTGAGCCATATTACCTGACAAGTCCAGAAAAAATGTCTCATTACAAAATAGTAGAAAAAAACTGACATCTGAAATATAAAGTCTGAAATTGCAGTTTTTATAGTATACCTTTTGAAATATATGTTGACTTAAAGTTGTGACAAAACGTGAAATAGTCGTAATAGGGCGGATTTGCCACTGTGTTGCACAACCTTTTCTTTGATCACACTTGACACATTTGTGAGAACAGTTTTTAGAGTATTGAAATTGATACACCACTTTCTTGCCTGTGATAGGATTTCAACTACTTAACAGTTCAGGGTTTCCTTTGACATAATGGTTTAATAAGTAATAAACTGGGGCTACAAGCAGGCAAGGTTAGCTTTAAGTACAGAGCTGAATGTAATGTCGATGAGCACTGAGGCTTTGTGTCTTTTTAATCAAAGGATAACTGGGAGTGTGCTCTGTCATCTGCTCTACTCACATGTGATCTGTGAACTAACACCTCCCCTTCATGTATATGCATCATTCCTGAGGAAGGTCAGTGCACAAGGAGAAAATGACTGCTTATTTTTACTGATGGAAAATCCATACTTGTGATAAACATAGTGTTGACAATTTTCCATAAATAAGATGTACTACATCTAATTGCTCCAAGACAGTTCAGCTGAAGACCTTCACTCTCAGCAGACTTTCTCCACTCTAAGACCCTCCCCACTGTCAGAAGGAAGTGATGTCAGAATATATAGTAAAATACTGCACAGTAAATTTTAGAGCATTGCCATCACACTTCCTTTTTTTCTGATTACCTTTATCTACATGATTTCTCAGTAGTGTTACATTGAAAAAAAAAAAAGTGTAAAATGCATGTGATCTATAACACAACATAAACTGGTGGGCACCTCTGTTCATTGTGATGATCTCAACTGTTTTTTTTTAAAATTTCCTTGAAGGAGTCACAAGTGTTTCATTTGCGCAACAATCCTGTCAAACTTTGTCAAGGTTTATTGTTGTTTTAACGGTAAAGCAGGGATAGAAGTGATATAAATTCTAGTGCTGTGCAATCCTGCCAAATTTGGTATCGATCTGATACCAAGTTAATGTCCAATCAGTATCACTGATATCAATATCGAGATGCATTGATTTTGATATATATCAATATCAACATTGGTATAAATACATATCAATATTTTGGATCCCCTACAACTATTAAAATGTTCACAGCAATATGATCAACCTAATTTTATATGTACCACAGAAAGTTAAATATATTCATTTAGTTCAGTTTTGGGGTAACAATTTTACAGTTCTTTAGTTAAGGTTACGTTTATATGATGGTGATAAAAGAATGTTACTTCTGTCCTACGATAGAGGAGGAGGAGTTGGAGGTGGGGTATCCCTTCAGACAAAACCTTTTTTTCATGGTAAGTTGATTGTAATCTTTGATTAATATCCTCATCGAGTGGTTGTATTTGTGTTAATAACAAAATAAAATTAAAACGGAGCGTATTGAACGGCTGAGACTACAAAGGAGGAATTAATTTACGTCACGTCTGTCCTACGAATAAGGCAAAATGATTCAATGAGAGAAATAGATAAAATGGGTTCCAAAAACTTGAACAAAATAAGAAAAAAAATAGAAATGTTGTTCACATGCAACATAGAAATAACATAGATGTGCTTCCTATGATCTCACATTCAATATACTGCTGGGCTGAATGGTGCAGAAACCAGCTTTTTTTTAATGGTTTGCTTTTTAGTCTGCCTCTGCTTGAGGATTGAAAACCTGGTACTTGATCTGATTACCTCGCTTTCCAGCACTGACATTCAACGGACTCCCTTTCATGGAAATCTACACACAAGGCTTCTGAGTTCGGATCTGGGAGATACTCAGACAGATGGGACAAAGGTTCGTTCAAATGGATTAGCAACATAGGCGTGTCTTTGCAGCATCCCAGCATTGCCCTTGTGAGCACTTTGTCCTCAAATATGTCAGTGATTGTATGTGTTTACATGTGTTATCACTCCTGCAATTGGCCTTTGGGCGTATACTAATAGTGTGCAGAATAGTGAACTAACCCCTGTAAACATCTCTGACGTCTCTGTGGTCACACGGAGCCCCATGATGCAGCAAAGATGGCCAGAGGATTTTTCCTACTTGGATTTATCCTCAACCCCCTTACAAAATAACAGCAGACACCTAAATTTATGTGATAACTGGTGGATAAATTTTCTGCTTCTTTCATATTCTAATGCTTTCCACCACATTACCTTCAATCGCTGGAAAAACAGTTTAATAAGGAGAAGATATGCAACCTTTTCCTCAGTTTATTTGAAGAGACTTGCAGTGTTTCTGTTAGGGTTGCTTGGAACAACACAATGTGCAGAGTTAGAATAAAAAATACTGCATCAATAAAATTAAATGTAAGAGACGTCCAAGGCAATATTAGTGCCTGTTAAGACTTATTTCACCATATGAGCCAAAATAAAGCTCACAATAAATGTTTGTCCAATACTATACTAGTGGGTTTGTCCGCCTCAACCCATCTCAGGAGTTTGAGACCATAAACTTGATTATCCACAGAAGCATGGCACAAAATTAGCTTTGCAAATATTTGCCTCCTGTTCACTTTTAATCTATACAAACAAGTGGGCAGAAAAAAACTGCTTCCACTTCACTTCACTGAAAAACAGAAAAACCAAAAGGAGATGACATAACTAGAGTCAAGGGAACATGTGCTTGTCTCTGCTCTGAAAAGAATCTTCCTCTTTCATTATTACTTCATTTAATGAAAGTTCACTTAAAGTTTCATGTCCTTCAGAATCTTTATAATATATAACATTTTGGTGAGGTATTTTCTACAGGTTTTGCGTTGCTTTTATGTTTCAAGATTGACTAAAAACTTAAATGAGTCAAACACTGACAAGCAAAAAGTCAGAATCTTTTTCTTCCAAGGTTCTTGTCTTTTTCATGTCATTACATTTTAAGAAAAGACAGAATGGGACTTTTTGTTTTCTTGTGTATCTTCACATCCGCATAACAATTGTTTTTGCAAAAACACACCGAACAAAAGGCAGACATTCATCTTTGCATCATGACTCAGTTGAATTGTGGTGCAACTCAGCCCCATCCCTGCAGTGTTTTTAGACTATGTTGATGGCTGGAGTTCATTTATTTCTAACCAAACTAATTTATTTGTCTTGCCAGCACATTTTTGTATTATCCATCTGAGCATGTTATGCCGGGTTTTTTTTTTGAGATTTTAGTGTATTTTACAATAGCACCAAATGCCAAATGAAGCCACTTTTTACATGGTGAGAAAACATTCCAACACCATTTATCTATTTCATACCATTGGATCTGCTTTTAGTCAGAAAACTCATTTTCAAGATCTTTGGATTCTCTGAAATTGTATTTGTAAAACTGATATTTCTTGTTCTTTTTGTTAGTATTCCTGCTCGTCTTGAGTCACTCTATTGATTTATCCTATTTCTCTCGTCATCTATCAAAGAGTTTCTTTTTGCACTTCAGCAAGAAGGGTCCTTACTAGATTCCCTAGCGGGGCAGGTGCCTTCCTGTGTGGAGTTTGCATAATCTCCTTGTGTTCTTTCCAGGTCGTCCCACAGCTTCCTTCCTCACTCAAAAAACACCCTCGACAGGTTGAATGGTCACTGTATAAGTGTGATTGTGTGCCTGAATAGTCGTCTATCTGTACATGTTAGTCCTGTGGTAGGCTAGTGAACTTTCCAGATGTGCCCTGTCTCTTATACCACCCCAGACAAGAAGAATGGTTAAAAAAAGGAAATAAATAGAACTTTAATTTAGGAAATTGCAGCCTCAATTAGTCAAAGCACTGAGTTGATAGAGCTTCTTTGCCTCAGTAATTGACAGAAAAAGTGTGCTGTGTAGTCAGGGTCTCACTTTTCATTAAAGTTGATCCAAGTTGATGAACAGAAAAGCAAAAAATAAAAAAAGGCAAATTACATTAAGATGACTACACAAAAAATCCCAAAATGGCACAGGAGTCTGCAAACTAAACATCCAAAACAACTTTTCATCTGGGTAAAATTTAAAGCACATTACATTGCATGGATCAGAGATTGTAAAAAGACATTAACTGCACTGACTTCTTTACCTTTTCTGACTAGATGTATCACCAAAGTCATGAATGCCTAACTGTGATTTTGGACTTCTTCATAGTAGTTAAAACTTGTCTCTCAACTAGCTCTCTGTAAAAGAAAGTCAGCCAAAAGAAAAGATGCTCTACTCACTGTATAATCGTGTTTCAACAAATCAGATTGTCTTGTCTCTGCTTCTCTCTTTTTTTTTTTCGATTTTTCTCTCCCGCTCAAAGCGCGGGCATCACCTCTCTGACAGCTTTGAGGGGCAAATTCTCAAAATTTCACTTTTATCCAAATTTGAAGCATCCTTTTAGTTTTGAACCAGTATTGTCATTTTTGTCCAATTTGGCTTGCTTACCTGATATTTCAGCTTGTTAGAAATTCATTTGAATAAACATATACGTCAGATTTGACTCAGACTCAGCAGATTCAAGGCATTAACACTCTGGGATCTAAGCCAAAGAAGTGATCAAGATAGCACTATGGAACATAAAACCTGGCCAACACTGCACTTACATCGAATCTCAAGCAAAGCCAGAGTGTCCCAGATCCCATCATTTATCAACATCAATTGCCAAGATGTAATCTCAGGAGTCTGAAACACTGCCTTCATTTCAGTTCAGCAGCAATCCAGAGGAAGGAGGGAAATGAGAAAGATCGACGTGTTGTTCTTCTTTGATCCAATTTCTTTTGTCCTTGAGCCGTGTTGTGCGTACCCTTTCTAAGTGAGAGGCTGGAGCCAGGTGCTAGGTGTCTTTCTATCCCCTCACCAGGTGTATTTATGTTACTGCTGATTCAGGGTGCCTGACTGAAAGTAAGCAGATGGTGAAAAAGTGAGAGGGGACACAGAAATGCTGCAGAAAGACAGAAAAAGGTTACTATAGCATTGAAAATTGTCAAAATTTCAAGGTAGCACGGGCATGTGCTGCAATTATAGCCTGATTAGCCACCTAAGATGTCACCCTACAAGCCTGAAAACTTATTTTCTATTTTTTGTCCAGTGGGAGTGTTATGTCAGAGTGGTATGTTAGAACTAACTTTTTAGGCAGTCATTCAACAGGGTGGTTGATGTTTTCTTCAAATGTTTATTTGACAGATCACCTTTCATTTGGGCTTTTATTGTAAATAAATATTTACAGGAATCTATTTATAAGTAGCATGTCTGTAGCACATCTGAGTCATTTTGAAGCAAGGAGAAGGACTTCTTCAGATTGAAAGTTGGGAATAACAAGTATAAAAGGATTATAGCATATTGAAGATACTATACAGTTCCCGCTCTCTCAGCATTAGATCTGATAGGTCTGAGTTCAGGTTAATCTGTTTTCTCACTGCCTCTGTTGTGTTGCATCCTGGTTGCATGTAAGATCCAGCAGGTCAGAGCCTTTCAGATCAACAAGAGTTCTATTTTTGCTGAATGCCAGTGCAATGATTCATCGATTTGAACAGGGCAGACTGAACCAGGCAAGAAGTCATAACTGAAACAACATTAAAGCAGCTGCTTCAGTTTCATAGACGACACCGGGTCGTATTTAACTTGACTGCAACAAACTGACATTATAAAGAGAAACAGGCCAAGGGTCAGTATGTTTTTAGGCTCTGCAGCCCAACATGAATGAAATAGACTAATCACTGCACCCTCCTCCTTTGCTACACTGTGAATGTTGCCACTCAGTCACATCACTTAGCTGTACACTGCTGGCTGCATGATGACAGAGAGGAGCATTGCCTGAGGTTGTTTTACAGTGAAATACTAAACTACTGCTAGCTGCTATATTTCAGGTTCTGTGGCAACAACACAAACTTATACAAATGTCTAATCACACTCCGAAAAGGGAACTTTGAGCTGCCAAATAAACAGAGGGAGTAGGAGAAGAATCCTCAAACCGAGACCAGAAGTCATGAGCAGAGTCAAAGCCAGAAGTCATGAGCAGAATTCCTTCAGCATGACCAACAATATCCAGGTTGATGATCTACAGAGATGAAAGTAGAACTAAATCATCTCAAACATTGGTTAATGTAGTCAACCTTTAACGTAAATCTGAATGAATTATTTTCCTGCAACTGAAAATATATAGCCATATAAAGATGTAAATATTGTGTATTTCAAATATTAAAGTGGTTATCATATTGGCCTTTACTTTCAGGGCCAGACTGGGACAAAAAAAAAAAAACAGCCCTGGTACTTTGGACCAAATTGACCCACCCAGTCATCAATGTACACCTTTTCAGTCCCTTGAATGTGTACCAACTGTGCAACTCGTTAAAATCATGTACCTTATGCTATGCAATGAGCTGAAGGAATCATGGCAGTGGCGATTGCTCCAAGACTGCAAGGGACGCTGGTAGAAAAAATAATTAGTTGTTCGTATTGAAATTGGCACTACTGGCCCTATATTTACTGGGTATCGGATCAATAAAATTTTGCAGTATCGCACACCACCACAGTCCATGCCCCTGTTGGACAACTCTGATCTTAAGTCTTCCTTCAGTGCCCCTCCCTTTTAGGTCATGATGATGATAGTCAAAATGTGATCAAGATCAAAGTATGTATGCGAATGCTGATTGGCTGAAGCATCTCCCTCACCCCCCTTTCCTCCTATGTCTCTCATTTATCCTACTTGCAAAGCTCCACGTTGAATAATACACATGAATTGACGCACAAGTAGAACCACTTTCATTTCCGAGAACACATGAATGGAATTCTTTACAGCAACATTTTTTTCTATTTCTTTTGTGTGTAAGCTAGAATCAAAGATGAACGTGGAGTCCTTTGTTTCTGTTTCTGTATGAATGGAGCACAATATACCCTCCAGTCCATGTGAAAATACTGTAATACAGTCTAGGAAACAAGAATTCTTAAATTTTGTGCTTTTGCTGGTGGCAAAAATGAAATAAAAAATTAAAAATCAGCAGTACGCCAAGAAAGATTAACCATGACATCTGCACATTTGCACTTCAAAAACATACCCTGGTCTCAACCCCGCTCTGCAGAATTCCAGATATCCATTTAGTACTGTGTCATCATCCCTCTGCCCTTTCACTGATAGCTTTCCACCTGTAATCCAGTGTGATATCTTGTAAAAAGCGTCTTTTTTTATTCCAACATTTGCAACCAAGCAAAATCTGAGACCACATGACTGAAAAGAGGTTGAAATGTGAAATTATACTAGACTCTTTTAAACACAGTGACATGAGGCATCCTATCCCATTTGAAAGGCATGCTTCATGTGGACAGTGTGCTGTGTAAAGAGAAAAAGAAATAAGAAACAATTTAGGCTCAGACTGATGTGTGTGAGAGTGTGTGAGAGGGAGAAGGGAAGGGGAGGAGGGTAGAGTAAATGAATGTGTGCGAGGAGGAGATATAGTGGAAGGAGGGAGCAGAGCAGAGGGAAAAATAGAGAGGGGGGACTTTTGGAGAGAGAAAGAGAGGGAGGGAACTGTGAGGCTGATAGAGAAATAGAGAGGGAGAGAGGAGAAGAGAAGCAGAGACCAGCAGCACGTCTAGCTCTATCTGTCGCCTCTTGGATCTCCCAGAGCTCAGCTGTCGGGCTGCCTCTGACTGCAAGAGAGTGGATTCTCTCACACACGAGCTGTGTGAGGGAGCGCCTGAGTGAATAGAGTACTCCAGTGGCAATACACACTTCTTTTTATGTGTGTTGGTTATGTTGCTGCCACATGGGTGAAGGTTTGACCATCTTTACTCTGGACTTTGCTCAACACCCATGATCCCAAGCCATCTCTGGCATCCCCTCTCATCATTAAGGTAATAATAAGATTTTTTTTTATTTTAAGTGGTTGTTTTGTTCTGTTTCATAGTTGCTCTCTTACTCAGGTCTGTTTTTGTTTCACTTTTACGAGACCATACGACAGTTTTGTAATTGAGTATACCTGGGCAACTGAGTAAAGGAGACAAGAAACTGCACAGCACAGATCATATTGCTTGTCCTGGTTCTTGTTTCCCTATCTACTTTGTCAGGTATGACCTGTTTTGCATCCAAAAAAAGACACATGCCACCTCTCCTTTGACCAGATATTGCTGTATATTACATTATCACTTTAAAATTTACCCTTAAACATGGATCACTTATCAAAAATTAAGTTATAAAGTGCTTTGCAAATGTAACACAGTTGTTTTAAAAAAGCTGACACAGTTTCATTGTCTGATTGTTTCCACATGGTTTGATGGTAATGACTTCCATTTGTTCTGTTGCTACAGTTTCCATTCAAGTTGTGTGTTGTAAAGCACAGTTAATTGAGTAAAAGTTGGTTGAAGTGTGTCATGTGGCTTGTGTTAGCTATGACATAAGAGTCTTCACTTGAATGTACACAGTTAAGACTGACTGCAATGAAAAGTCAACATCTATTTCATACAACATATAAAAGAGATGAAGAGAGAAGAATAAGTCACAGCAGGGAGGACTTTGAAACTTCATGTCCTGTTTAAAATGTAAATTCGAAGATGTCAAAGTGACACCCTGTAAAACATGGGGCTGTTATCAACCAAAAGCAGGAGCTGCAGTGTGTGTCTGTGAGGGGCAGGGATGATCAACATACCTCTTTGGTGGTCTCCCTAGATATGAATTTTTCACTTTGCAATGTGAATCACAAAATTCTCAAGCGCTCTCCTGTGTTACCTCCCATCCCGACTTCTTATTCTGTATCTGTCTCCTTCAACATGATTATGACTCTGATCTTTTGTTGGCTTATTAACCACTGGCACTTCCCATGGGCTTAGGACTACTTTATGGCTTTTAATGTTCTGATTTCTAAAGAGGATTTAACTCATAAGCAGCACATTTGAGCAGCTCTTGTTTTTTTTTCTCTCTCGATTTTAGAGATGCACTCTACTTAATTAAGCTGATGCTTGCAGGAAAAAGATGTCAATTTGATTTCTCTAATTGATTCTACGTAGTTTTTTATGCTGCTTACTCAACACAAAAGCATCGTCTTTATTGCACAAGTGCAGCTTGAAGTTAAATTGCCTTTCAGCTCTTCTGATATTCTCAACGCAGAAATAAAGCTTTACTCAAGGTTTGAAGTGCTAAAGTGTTTTACAGCTCAGATTGCAGACTGAGCTATCAAACAATTGGTGGGATGTTAATTTTTTTTAGAGTTGATGCATGAATGACAGGACAGGAGTTGCCTGGCATCTGTGTGACTCAAAGCAATGTGATACTTTGGGAAAGACACATTGAAAGTGTGTTTATTACACTGAGGTCCAGACAATCAAACATCCCCTGCTGCTGATACTTTACGCTCAGCCTGCAGCCATAAAAATAATCAAGCAGCCCACATCCAATCTCTAACATGAAGGACCATGCGGTGCAGCGAGAAATGCTGGAAAAATGTGTTACAGTTACAGCTCTGCTAAATGTGTTCTTGATTCACATGATGCACAGGACCAAAGAATATTCAGGGAAAAATGTGAGACAAGTTTTGCACAACATTTGCAGAAACATAGATGCCATAGTAAAGTTTATTTTAAAACCAGAAAATAAAATAAAGATATCTCAGATTTCAAGCTCAGGAAACCCTGTCCTGTCATGTTTTTTGTCATTTAAAGCTCATGTACTGGACTTCTTGTTTGTTTTCATGTTGTGCCCCCTGCAGAAAGGTGGTACATCTTACGCATTGGCTAATCTTGTCCTGTATGTGTGTCAGCAGTGTTTTTAATCAAAAATCAAACCATCCTGTATTCTGCTGTGAGTTGCATAAATATATATATTTTTTTCTTCTTCTTTTTTTGATACCTTTCCCCAGGCAACAGATTTAAAAATGAAAAGATAGAAATAACCGCTCCTTTGCTTTTGTTGGTCACCAACAAACATTTGCTGATTATGGATGATTTGACTCCTGGTCATGACAATTTGCTCCATTTTCACCCACTCTCTACTCCTCATATTTTCTGTCTCTTTAGCTGCCCTGAAAGAAATTTTGTCTCAGTTCTTAATTTCCTTTTTTGTGAAGCATATTTTCAATCTTTTAAGCTTATTTAAGCATACCTCTTTTGTGAGATCAATTTTGGTGCCCCCCAATTTTCTTACTTTACTGATTTTGACATGTATGTGTGAAGTGATGTCTGACAGAAAAAAAAATCCTGCTGTTATTTGACAATACATTGTATAGTTAATTGTGAATGTTTGGTTCTTTTTTGTACAAATTGTATGAGGTTGTTCCTTAACAAATTGTGAATCCTCTTGTCTGATTCTTACCCCATGGCAGAAATGGTGGGGACTGAATTGGACCCAATAGAAAAACTCAGATTTGCCTCTGATGGTCTCCTTGGCTTTGTTGGTTATTAAGAGCCATCAATATGGATTCAAATCTGTTTCATAAATTTCTCCACAGGAGCTATAATTGACCAAAACTGTGCTGAATTGATAAATAAAAATACATTTGTAGGCTTTAATGGGGTATATACTTCATCACTCCAAGTTTGGTGGACATGGCTGCAGCTTTTTTAATGAAATTCCCTATAATTCAACGGCCTTGACATTATCATACCACTACACGTTGTCTGCTTGATGTCAATGAAAGTGCCTCCCTGTGATGACTTTGTGGCACAAGCTCAATATAGAGGTGATATAACCTGGTTAGTCACCCTGTTTGTCAGTATGGAGGTGTAATTGTAGTAGCGGTTTGTGCATCAGTGTGGGCTGGAAGTTGTTCTGCAGTGGTGTGCCAGAGGGGGTGAAAGGCTGAATCCACAATTAATCTGGTTTATGGAAGAGAATTTAGCTGGAAGTTAGGATGGGGAATGTTTTTAAAAGACAAACTTTGTGGTTACGTGTGTGTGTGTGTGTGTGTGTGTGTGTGTGTGTGTGTGTGTGTGTGTGTGTGTGTGTATTTTCTCTTTGGTAGTTACATCATGTTAGAGTCATCCAGGGCCCTTGACTACCTCAGTTGCTTTCCTTCTGTCTTGAGTAATAGTTGTTGTAAAAAGTACTTTAAAAGACAGCAAAAGAATGAGAAAATATTTAGCAATGAAGGGCACTGCAAAAACTGTAGTCCAAGCAAGCATTTATGTCTTATTTTTGGTAAGAAAAAGTCTCTATAGACTTAATATGATCCATGTTCCCCTGAGAAGTCCAGACTGTCTTGTGTTAATATATTAAAAAACAAAAATAACACCTGAATTGCTGGTAAACAGTAAAAAAAAAAAAAAGCCTGCCAATTGGTTAAGAAAAAATTGCTTGTCAAGTTAAACGAAATCAGAATGATGTCTTAAAAAAAGAAACGTTTATTATTTTAACCTCATTCACATTGCTGCCATTTTGTCCTCTAATACCTTAAAACTAGATTTTTTGTGGACTGGTCAGGTGTTTCTGGCTTGCATAAAGTCTGATGAGACAAGTTAACAAAAAAACAAACAAAAAATTTGGTATTGATTTTAGATTTTATAGTTCATGCCATTACACCATAACAATATGTAATTCATAATTCATGGGTAAGGTGCACACATACAGAGAAAGTGCATACTTGTACAACACCTCCTTCATGTCTTCCTTGCACACACTCCACTCACATGAATGGAGTGGGTGCAATGGAGGAAGTCACTGACACATTGTGAGTGGGAGGACATAATGAATGGAGATTCAATGTAGTTTCTGCGTGGGTTGACATCACACTTGCCCTTCCTACATACACAACTTCTTTCGTAACAACCCTGTCGTTTGGTTAACGCGTTAACTCCACTGAGGAAAAGAAATGATCACAAAGAACAACGAAAATACTTTTATTTTTCTAAATGATCACTATTAACATGATTTTTAATCTACCTTTTGTGTCAATTTGATCAACATTTTTCACAGTGCCTCATGCTTTATGCGTTAAACAAATTAGCTTGGTAAAATGTCCTCATACGTGACTGATTCTTAGGTTATGTTTCACAAGGTAAAGTGGGAGTCAAATGTTTCAAAAAGTTACTGTGATAGAATTAGACACTCATGACAAAACAAATAAGAGCTGTCCTTTGGAGGAACCTGATCTTGCAGTACCTCTTCTGCCGAGCTGGATCCAAGTACGGCTGTAATGATGTGCAGAACGATTCATAATGTCGCACATGGAAATTGATAGCAAAGCCAAAACTGTAGAAACTGTTTGTGAATCCTTTTAACTTTTCGCTTTAAATAGAGGCAAATTTCCCACTAATACACTGTTTACTGCTTTACTTTATTTGGTTATTGAAAGCATGAAGATAAGAGTATGAAATGCATGCTTTTGATTGTGGTTTGTGCTGTAAGTGATTACCAGCTTATAACAACATGGCTCTACGTGAGCCTTTGTGACTTCTTCTTCCAGTCACATTTCTCCACTACAGGCACTAAAATCTAAGGCAAAATCAAATCACTAAATTCCAGCTGTTGACATTCTTTTCACAAAGGAGAACTTCTTTGCTTCTCCAAACCATGAATTTTTAATTATGAAAAGGGGGCTATTTGTTTTAAGTGTGGACATCCAGCACTGTTACTTTAAATCCATGTATAAAATATGGAAAAGTACGATACCCTGACTTTGTGTATGTGACTCAATGACTTCAGTCAGCTATCTTGAAAGCTATCCAGCTCCAAGCTGTTATCTAACTACAGCACTTCATATGAGTGAATTAATGAACCAGTATGTATATACAGCCATGAAAAATAGTTGAAGTGTCAGGTGATAAGTGGTGATAAGTTTAGAATATCTGGCTGGCAGTGAAAAACAAAAACAATCTGACATGCTTGGGCAGACAATACCAGTTGATGCAGAGTATCGGCTCATGGTGAGAAGAGTGGAAAATGGGGAGCAGGGGGAACTTTTTAGTGTCTTAAAATGCAAAATTCAAGAATCTTGGCATTCAGACTGGTTTGTGTGTTGTCACTTTACTTCGTGAGCGTTGCCACTGATTGTGGTTGACTATGTATCGGGAGCACAAAAACTTTGGACTCACAGCTTATGGCTGACAAGTCTATAGGGAAGGATAACGTTGAAGTACTTCTCAATACTATTGCCAATACTGTTTATCAATATTGACACTTATCCATACTTCTATTGATACTTCTCCATTGTATAGTGAGAAGCATAGGAGCCATATATATTCATACATTATGGACTTTCAAGAGGATAAACCCAACTCCAAAGCTAAGTGTAAAATACTATTTAAGTTAATACGCCATAAAAATATAAACTAGTTGATTATTCTCTATAGCAGTACCACAGAATAATTTCAAAATGTCTGGAATTACCTTTATCCCTCTCTTTTTTGTTGTGGTAGTAGACTCATGTCTGTTATTGATATCTGGGTAGTATGCTGGATAATGTATTGGGAGTTGGTAGGGAGCTACAGCTGATTGAGGCCCCTTTGGGATGAGACAAAGTCCTTCTAATCCCTTCTCTGCTATAATGTTCTGTTACAGTGTATTAGGATGGTGTTGATTCAACTTAAACAAGCAGGATATTGCTGCTATGTAAATCAGCAAGTTCAAGTTTTTAAACAGACATATTGGACAAATACAGAGCCTAGAGTCATTATAGTAGGATGTACCAGCACTAGACTTTTGTATTAAGCTGAAACCATTTCAGCTTGGTGCACCTCATGTGATGGCAGCTGAAGGTTAATGAAACATTTATAGATTTTCTTCACTGCATGTAGTGTTTGGATTGTGCACCATGAGGAAAGCAATGCACAGTTGTTTTACCACTAGTGAGGCAGGTTCAGTAAAGTGTTTCCAGTCCTCTGAGTCATATCAAAGTGTTTCTCTCAAGCTTTTTTTTTTTTTTTTTTTTTTTTAGGGGATTACAGCTTGTCTCTGCCATATCAAGACTCTACTACTACTGAATCTTCAGGGTGAAGCACTGTTTTCTTAGAGCTTGTATAATATTTGTAACCACCGCAGTACTTTCCACTGTTCTCTTCTGAAGCTTTTTGGATTTTACACAGAATTTGGTCACTGCCCTTGGGTCCTGGAGTCACATGTACTGAACATTGTCCGATTACCAATAAGAGCTGAATTGTGTAGTGGTCATTAGGTTGTGGTAAATCACAAGGACGCTTTGGAGCCCAGAGGAAATGTTGGGGTTTAAGAGAGCTATTTTGGACATGTCAGGGGTCAGGAAAATGTGGGATTTCTCAAGGGGGTTGAAAGGTTAGTGCTGTAACAGGCACACTGCAGCTGAGATCCTGTATAAATCAGACTCTTTGCTCCCAGGTGTGATTTACCCTCTATCATTCTGGCTCTGCAAGCATGAAACATGACAGAGCTCCTGCATATTCTTTTTGCAATTATCACCATCTTACTGTCCATTATCTTGCTTGTTACTTTGCTTCCAACGACAGGTACCAACACAATGAAACTCATTTATGCAGCCAAGACAACGATAGTCTTTCTGATTTGGGGTAAAATCAATAAAATAAACCACAACAAGTCAATCACAGCACTGAACCTGGACATGCGCTGACCCTCCGACCCTCTTCTTGAACAAACTCCCACATTAAAATAATATTAATAATGAACAGTGCAACATAGACCCCCTCTGTGCAATATATGGACAGTTTTTCTCACAATATATTTTTGCTTTTCCTGTAGTGTTGATATTCTCACATGTGCAATTTCATTTCAGACTGTGAATAATCTTTTTAACATACAACAATACATATAAAGACACACACAGAGACGCCGTAAATACCTCTACACAAACTACACACTGCAAGGCTTACCTCAATGCAAGTTTATTTTGTTGTTTGCATCTGCGGGGGTGCCCTTAAGTTTGAGCACTATAAAGGGAGGTCTAAATAATTTGGTTGAGCAATCGTAAAATGATAAAAATAAAGCGTTCTATTGAATTCATGGTTTGACAGAGGGACAGCCTACAGCACTCAGGTTTAGTCATGCCTCAAACTTTGCTTCTGAGGACTTGGTCAGGGGTTGACCCTCATTTGATGACCCCTAACCTCTTCTCTCTTATCTACGTTTCTGCTCATATAACTGACCTTACCATCACTCCTGACACTCTCATCTCTGGTAGATTTTACTGAACGCTTAATGTGAAATGATGTGCTTTCTCAAGTATAAAATAACTTGGTGGTAATGACGGCCTAAACATGTTTGTTCTTCATACATGCAGTTTATGTATATGAAATGAAGAATACCTTTTTTTATTGTTTTTCTCCTGCAATGAAAGTAAGAAAAAAGTCCAAACAAGGAACTTCAGTTGAGATTTGGATCTTATAAAACTTTGTTTTGGAATCGAAGATAATAAGTGCTCTCACATGACAACAAAGCTCTCATTATGATTTCTCTCTCAATTCGAAATGTTTATCTTTGAGAGATTATGTTCCAGTGTGGGTGAAAAATGAAAGCTTGTTCCCACTAAAATAATAATAAAATAACAGTCACAAGACGGACTACAGTGCTTTCTTTACAGCTAGATAATGATGCATACCCTTATTAGTTTTTCTTTTTCCAGTTACACTTGTTTTGAATGATTTTCTCCCACTTTTTGTCTAAGTCATATTAAGCCAATTACAAAGCACATCCTACATGGATGACAGCTCAGGATTGTTATATAGAAATCTTTTTGTTGGAAACCGATGTCCTCCCTGTATTTCTTGTGCATGTGGGTCTGGAATTTTAGTTTTTTTTTTTTGTTTTTTTTTTTGACTATATGTATGAAATATCAACATGAAAGATTAAAGTTCAAGTATAATGTGTATGATTTTTGGATGTAGTATCTATGACATCAAAGTTGTTTGTTAATTGTTGTTTGTTGTTTGAAGCCTGTCCTGAAAGTACTAAACCCAAGAGCTCATAGAAAAATGAGCAATAGCAGACTTCACTGTTTTTAAACCATGCTTTAAATATGTTTATATTTGCTATATATTTTTGTGAAGTGACATCACAATGTCAGCAGCTGTGACCTGAACAATCACCAACACAACTTGGCCTGGGGAAGAGATCAATACAGATTATTGTGTTTGATTACACAGTCTGTTAGTTTCTCAACTACAACTTAGAGTGAAGTCTATATGAATTTATTATTCACGTCATTTAAATGATTAAGGGTTTCTGTTTCTTCAGGCCAAACAGTTAAATGTAAATAGCTATAGTTTACATATTATTTAAGTTCTCCCATAATGGCCAAAAGACATTGTGGGGAGACCCCAGGCGCAGGTTTTCACAGTTTATTGAGATCACTGCAATTAGCATAATCACCAGCTTCCTTCCATGATACCACTTAAGTCTTTGACTCTTAGCCTGGGGTGAAACAGGAGCCCATGACCCGACCCTCATTTTTCCTGATTCTTCAGGCGTTCACGGGTTTTATTTTCCCACTTTTATTTCATTCTTATTTTTCATCTCATGAAAAATGCATTGTGCCATCATTGCCTCCAGTCTTTTCCCCTAGATAGGCATTTAATAGCTGGTCACTTTGCCATAGTTGTACATATTGATCAAACAAAATGGGTAGAAACTGTGTTGGAGTGATTTTTGCAAATGCATATTAACATTGAATCTAGACACTGTAATATTCATTTGATATGATAAATGTTCAGTTTATAAACAGTAGTTTGAATGAACAGAATGTGTAATTGGACTGAAAGTTTGCATCAACAAACAAGGCTATGGAAAATTTTAACCGCTGATCACAATGTTTATCTAGTGTTGATTTTTATATTCTTCAATTTATCAAAAAGTCACTCTCAAGAATTGAAAGATGTAAACAGTCAGTCTGAAAACAACACTCCTCCTGCTTTATTGTGACAAGACCAACTCTTTCCCCTTATTTGGTCCCTGGTGACTGAACAGTCAGTTTAAAAATAAAAGTGATTCCAACAGTAAGCCCTGTCTGAGCAGCTGCTTGCCTTGTTATTCTTTTGGAGCGCAGTTTGTACGTCTATATAATGCTGTGTGTTGCGAAACACTTTGTGTAATGGAATGGGATATCATAAGCAGTGTGCCATGCTACATACTGCTTTTCAAAGTATCAGTCAATACACCAAACAACTTCTAAAGTTAATGCTCGCACACTCGAGCCAGCTATATTGCACACTCCTGTTAGAAATGTTTTCAACAAGTATAGAATTCAACTGTGAAGTTGACATTTTAGAGCATGTTGCTAACTCCGGCACCTCTTTGAATCAATATTTTGCGTACAGTGTGAATGAGTACTTTATGTCAGAGAATGGGGAGCGAAACTTAATAATGTAACATATATTTTGACTCTGACAGGGACATCTGCCATTTACAGTGCCCTGAAGATAAAGATGCTTTGGCTTCTCTACAGTAAATGTGCGAGTGTGCATGTGAAAACATGCATGCTCGTGTGTTTTTATGTATAAATACCCGTGTGTGATTATCTACAAGCATGGTCATTCCCCCAGGGTGGATATATCCTGAATGACAAGCAACCAAATGTCAGCTATCCTTATCCTCATGTACTACATGCATTATGTATGAGGCTGTCACCCCCAGCTTAGACTGTAAGAACATGAACATGCTCCTCCAATACTGGGACACAACCACACTAATGAATGCACAAAAAGCAAACAGACATACATTTACATGATTAATTCTCTTGTCAAGGGTAAGGCCAAGAGTAAATAGATTGTGTTACCAAATGTCTACCTCCTTGCCTGGCTCTGTAAATAACAGCTCATCTGAGCAAGCATTGAACATGCTATGCTAAGGCTTAACAAACAAGCATAACATGGCAAAATGACTAAAAAATGCACAGAGCTATTAATATAATGGCACATTAAGATGAAAGACTCAAGTATGACATGTCAACCACTTAGTCCCGTACTATTGTTTGTAGCTGTGGAGGAATGAAATGTCACACTATAAAGGCAGTAATTAGCATTATTTAATTAGCAAACGTGACAAAACACTGCTGCTCTTGGCACTGGTTATCAACATTATTTCATCTTAAAGTCAAGTATGCAATGAACCATCTGGATTTGATTTCTATAAGCTGTTTGCCCTGTGTCTTTGTTGCTTATTTACAGTAGAGTAGAGTACTTAAGGCTATTTGCAGACGAAGATCATGATTTTTTTTCTGCATTCTTATGATCCCATACATTATCTGCAGAAATAATTCATCATGGTCAACAACTTTTATTTTCTTTGAGGCATGTTTAACAGCAATGAAATGTCAAAATTACCTGAAAAGAAAGAAAAAAACCCCAACAATGATTCAAGTGAACTATTTCAGATAATTTTTTCGACTAAAATTTGAAGGATAAAGATAACAGTGACATTTGACTGGGGCATGCTTTCTTGTCAAGTTTTTAAAGATCTCTCTCAATATATTTGAATTGTGTCACAGAGATTTTCAAAAAGATCTAATGTTTGTTGAATCTTTCAATTTCCCTGTACAACTCTTTTCGTCTTTGTTGAAAGACAATTATGTTTCAATATGGAAAACATTACACATCTAGCTTGGGTGTTTCACCTGGAGCTCTGACATAATCTGTATGTGCAACAAACAAACGAACAAACAAACAAATGAGCATAACCTTTATACAATCAAACAGCCTCTTCTTTATTTCAACGACCCAGCTATCCTCTACAGAGTGATAAAAAACTGAAAACAGCAGATTTCTTCAAGGAAAAGCCACCTACAGTTTAAAAAAGTGACTACTCACACTTAAGTTGTAACTCTTTTATGCCCCAAACACAGCTCAGCATCTCTTGCTGCTGCCTAGAAAACAAATTTGCTGCTGCCTTTGTTCCTGTATCCTTTTTCTCTGTCCCTGAACCTGCTGATGCCAACTCTCAAGACAGTGGCTCAGGTAACAATTCCACCTCTGCCTTGCCTCCAGTCAAAGTCATCTCTTCTGCTTGTTCTGATGCTGCTTCACAGGGTAGTGAGTGGGTCAGGGTCAGGCCCGTTAGGAACTGACAAAATGTTATCTTCATTTCGCTCACAGTGTGTTATGGACAGGCAAAAGCTAGGGCAGTAAACATATCTGGACACTTAAATGGATTTGCTGGAAGTTTCAAATGGTAATGTCCTTCAGCTATTTATGTCTATTACTTTATACAGTCTTGATTTATGATTACAAGACAGTGAAAAAACATGAAGTTACCAGATTACAAAACTAGTATCATGAAATGGTTTGAGGCAACAGTTATGTACTCTGTGTTCAATGATTTTAACGATGCCACGAACCCCGAAGACCTCACTGATGCCCCTGCATTGCCAAGGCAACGAAAAAAATGTGTGTGTGTGAACAGAGTGATGCAGGAGAACCCACACACATTTCAGAGCCTAGCGGATTACTATAGAAAATGTTCCTTTGAAGTTGTGGATCTGCTTGATGGTGAATTGGAATGGATGTTCTGAGCAGGGAGACTTACATGTGGCAGTTGACTTGGAGCACTTGATTATCTGTGAAGCAAAAAGGGAGATGCTTAGCTGTCCATCTTCCCATCAGGCACTTACTGTGAGAGATTTTGACTTTGACACTTTATGCACAGAGCTCAAGATCTTACAGGGCGTAATTTAAAAATCTAAAAATGAAGATGGCCTTGCAGTACCATCCCTTGCAGAGACAAACAATAAAAAAATGCCAACTCTGGGACAATTTAGTCTTGTAGTGACCAGAAATAATCTTAAAAACAACGTGTCATCTCCACATACTTAACATAATTTTCTTTGCAGTTTAAAAAAATCATGTCACAACCTCCCCCACTGGGCTCCTCTCCTTCTTGTCCTCATCTTCTGCTTGACGCAGTTTCAGAGCACCACACCTCCTACGGTTATGCCACTGTCAGGTCTGTGGATGACACTCTCTAATGAGCCAACAAGTCATTAAAAAGATGTCCAGCTAATTATCTACATTCTCGATCAGCTAAAGACAACATGGGTGAAACAGAATCTATTTGGGGGTTACAGGGTGAGACAAAGAAAACATGACTGTGTGGAGGGATAAAGATAAAAGTGCGGCTCTCTTGCTTGTGTTGAACAAGCGTACAGTAATTAATAGCTTAATGAGCATTGTTTATCACACGGATATGTAGATGCATGTTATATCATGAGTTTCATGGCTGATGTAGGGGAAAATTAAATGAATCCCACAAAAGCTGCAAAAGCTCTGAGAAAATAAGTCAGAGCGTGTAGAAACCTGTTTTTTAAAAGGTACAAGTTGTTTTTTGAGTGCCAGTTTGAGTGTAGTTGTGTTGCAAGACTATGCTAAAATACAAACAACACTGTATAGGGCACAGGGCTTATACTCACTGCTGTTGACCAAAATGGTGAATATTTGTAGAAGAAATCTGCCACCACATTGTAAATTCAGTAACAGAACTGCGTCTTTGTTTCCCTTCTTTAATGGATGATTGGGTGGCCAGGCCTCTTTAGTGTCTGTTTTAAACCTCATAAGTACATCGGCAATGGGTGGAGATGGGTGAAATGGAATAGGGTACTGATCTAAATACCAACAACCAATAACTGCTGGATGCACTGACAGTGGTAGGGTGAACATATACTAAAAACCCAAACCCCACCCTCCTTGGGCACTGTTGGCTAAGCCATTTAAATACATATGTCCTGAAGCCAATGCTCTCAGTTGATAGTTTGACTCCCAGCCAGGGGGGAACTGGCCAAAGGACAGTACCTGAGAAGCTTTAGGACTGTATGGTATCCAGCACTACAATAAATCCAGTTTATTCTGTGTTTTGCTCTCTGACCAAGAATCAAAGCGTACAAGTAAATGTTGGTTAACGAGGTTGGCAGAGAGTTATTGGGGGCTTCTTTTCTCAAGTTAAGTATCTCAATCCTAATCTTTATAATTGAACTGTTTTAATGAAACAATAATGTGGTGATTTTACAAAAGATTAAAAATATTGGAAAAACAGGGAACTGAAAGCTTCGAAGGGGAATCTGGTAATGCAGAAGATGAATGACGCACTAGAACGGTGCAGATGGTGCTTCAAAAAGCAATAAGCAGAACAGTAACAAGAGACAGAGTGCTCTTGAGAATACGTTGAGTGAAGTGGACCTTTCAGGCTGGCAAAGACGGACGGAGATGGCGCAGATGGATAAGACATGGCTAGTTATGAAATGAATTACATAACCAATGGTTTGAAATGCAAAGTCTCACAGTGTAATTGAGTAAATTAGGGCATGAGTGCTCTTGTAGTGGATGGAATAAACAGACATTTCTAAGTGTGTGTGTGGTACTCATGGTGGAGTGAATGACAGAATGAATGAATGAAGAAAAGAGAGTGAAAGTCATACTGTATTTACTGCATATGCACAAATGAGAGGAATCTATGCCACTTTAATACTGTTCTTATGAAACTGTGGTAGAGATTTTTCATTGTTGACATTTTCCTCCCTTGGTCCTCTCCTTTTCATTCATAATTGTTCCCCTTTTGTGACATTGTTTGTATGCACATTTTCCATTTCCACTGTAATACCCACTATATCCAAATTTATACATCCACTAAATCCATCACTTCCTCAACCCTTCCTGCTCTGACCTACTACTTCACCAAAATTAAAACTTGGATGCAAACAACCTTCCTCCAGGTAAACTACAAGTCATCTTTATGATCAGTTCAAAATCTCTCACTAAAACCACTTAATGTTCACTTCACACATCCCCAAAACCACCTTCTTTCACTTCAGAAATAGAGCCTGTCACCACCCACTACTCTTCATCTCCACAGCTGTAACCCTGATACATGTCAGTTCATCTGGAGTCAACTGCTGCAATAGAGTATGAGTCATCATCCCCAATAAACTCCAGTACATCCAGTTTCCAGCTACCCACTCCCGCTGATCATATCACTTTTGTCCTTCAAAACCTCCACTGGCTCCCTGTCCTCCAACAGATTCAGTTCTTGTGCTGATGTACAAAGCCCTCTATGACCCAGCTCCTCACTGTCTTACTGACCTGCTTCACATCAATAACCTGCTTATCATCTTCGCCCCTGTGACACAAACCTCCTTTCCCACCACACAGCACCAAGCATGGTTCCTGGGCTGACAGAGTATTCACCATCACTGCCCCTTCCATCTGGAACTACCCAAACACACATTCTTTATCCTAACCTTATCACATTCAAATATCAGCTCAAGCCTATCATTGGACCACTGCTTTTAACTGTTTACACTCATATCATTGTTTGTTAGTGTGTTTTGTTATTTATGTGTTTTTGTGATCTATGAATTGTTTTTGAGAACTTTGAAAAGCACTTAACACACAACACCAATTACAATGAACATTGTGAAACATTGTGTTAAATTTAAATAAATACATTTCTTTGGTAATCCTTTTTAGCCTATATTCACTGCATACACTACAAAAAATATCTACTGTTAGAGGTGATAAACTTTATTGATTTTTTGCAAATGTTCACCCATTTTGAATTTGATGCCTGCAACACATTCCTAAAATGTTGCACCAGGGGCACGTTTACCACAAGCGGCAACCTCCGGTCTGAAAAAATGAGACAACGCGGAAGTGCTAAAAAGCTGCTGTTCCTCTAGTGACCGCTTGAGGCTGGCTCCAGAAGCACCGGAAGTACTGTACAAGCAGACGGGAAAAAGGCAATTTTCAGAGCCGAAATCAGCGTATTTAAAGCCTGGTACAAACTCTGTCTCCCGTCTGGATCGCTAATTTCGCATACGGCACACACTGTGAGGAGGGTGAATTTTTTTCTAACTCGGCCGTTTGGAAGATATTAGGATCAAGAGCTAACCAAATCAGAGCCACAGCTCAGATCACGTGACTAACGGGCGCCCAATAGCTGTGAGTTTGGGCACTCGTCACTCGTCCCATTTCCAATATGGCCACGCCCGCCGTTAAGCCTCAAAACGGAGCTGCAGTAACAGACGGGTGACGTCACGGAGACTACATCCATGTTTTATACAGTCTATGGTTTACCACTGAGTTATACCATCTTTCCTTTCAACAACAATGAATAGGCGTTTGGGAACTGAGGACACTAATTGTTGAAGTTTTGTAGGTGGAATTCTTTCCAATTCGTGCTTGATTGGTTGTTTGGTTCAGTCAAGGGTCTCTGTTGTTGTATTTTGTGGTTCATAATAGCACACAGATTTTTAACAAATGAATTCATTCATTGCATTCTTGAAATTTCTCTGCTAGCATCAATAAAGCATTTTTCATTTCATTCATTCTTTCTATGGGAGACAGGTCTGGACTGCAGGTAGGCCAGTCTAGTAGCTGCACTCTATTACTACAAAGTCACGCTGTTGTAACACGTGCAGAATGTAGCTTGGCATTATCTTGCTGAAATGAGCTGTAAGGTCCCTAAAAAGAGGTTGCTTGGATGGCAGCATATCTTGCTCCAATACCTGTATGTACCTTTTAGCATTATGCCTTCACAAATGTGCAAGTTGTCCATGATGCCATGGGCACTAACACACCCCCATCACCACTACAGATGCTGGCTTTTAAACTCTGAGTTGATAAGAATCTGTATCGTCCCTTTCGTCCTTCCTGGAGGACAACGATGTCCATGATTTCCAAGAACCCACTCGTCAAACCACAGTACACTTTTGTTCGTATTTTTAGAGGCTGGTATCACCTAAAACCTGCAGGATATGACGAACACAAAAAAGGTTGTCAGGCTTGAAAGTCAAAGATTAAAATGTGTTTGTGCTAATATCTGCTACTGATAACTATGTTTGAAACTATGTTCATTTAGAGTGTGTGGAACTATTTGGTTAAGGGCATTGCTTTTATGCAGGCAGGAAAAAAAATCTCTTTTCATTCCCTTCTGAGGTTGAATTGCTTTGAAACTCTCCACAGACAGGGAAAAACAGCTTAATTTAAACACCGACAGCACACACGTGGAGGCTTCAGAGGTGTTTTTATCTAACACTGACGTTACTAGGGAATCTAATCTATTTGCTGGCACCCAGTGCGGCCAGTTTGTGGGCTTCATGAGACAACTGAAGGCTGAATGGAGAGATTGAGTTCTAATTTGATTATTCTTCAGAGACTGAGCTAACGTGACATAGTCTAGCAGCATACACGTGTAGGATGGAGGATAAATTGCTTCCTTGGCTTTGTTGTAACAAAATGAACACCTTCAAAACCAAACTGGGACAGTTACACCACATTTACCCTTGCTATATCTTCAACGGTGCACTTTGTGTACCTGTTTGGAAGAACAATTAGAGATTTGAGCTTACTCATGTTAGTGTAGCGCTTGAATTATCACTTTCGCACCAAATGTATTTTCCCTTTACTTCATGGTACAATTATGCAACAAATTGTTTTTCTGTGGCAGTGTCATGTCTGAATGGGTAGTGACAATCTGTTTGATGTGTGTCTGTGACCATTTTACTGGAGAACAGTCTCTCCCAGAATCTCCTCCTTCCACCTCAAACAATTATATCAATTCCTGCAGTCAGTTTCTTGCATTGATCTAGGTCCCATATGTCCTTCTGCCCTGTTCTCAACCACAACCTGAACAGAAAAGCCAATTTCCTTTGATGTAAAACCCTCAGCTTAGTATCTTGTATGTACCATGACTTTCACAGTAATTGACACTGTGTTAGGGTTCAGTTTCTTCGCCCTTTCTTGACCAGCCCCTGCCACCTATCTCTGATGTATGCATAAAAACAGGAGTAGGGCTGGCTGGAGTACTGGAGGGATGCATAAATGTAATATATTCTTCTCCGGTCGATCTACACTTTCCTTTCTCACCAATCAACACCCGTGAGCTGTGTTTCCGAGAGACAGCACTGATTAGGATTCCACTAAATACTGAATCATTGATTTTCAATCACTCTCTGATCATTTCTATTGTCTGCACTGACCTTTAAAAACCTCTAACCTGTTGACTCCAGGCCTAGCTCCAATCATTATGACGATTTATTGTCAATAGTAGAACTATGATCTGCCATGAACAGAATCTGTCCATGTTTTTTTATTTTGAAAGTTAATGTGTGTCTTATAGCGTCATTTAACACAGGCAGTATATCTGACATTGTGGTTAAAAGGTGCCCTCTTTTTCACTGGCTTAGTCGGTTTCCCCCGCTTGCAGCTCACTCTTGTTCTGATGAGAGAGTGCCGTCAAGTATACAAGTAGCGCATCCGCATCACACAACAGAGACGGACACAGCTTGATGACAAGCGTTTCTCCAGTCCATTTTTTAAAAAGATGTCTCTTTCAAGGGTCAACAAAAGGTTGATTTCAAGCATGATGGTTTAAGAGATGTGAGAGAATAATTATTTTTGTAGATTTTTAGAGGAATTACTTGTCTACACTTCTCTAGTATATGAAGAGAAAGCTGCTGTTCTTGAGAGGTACAACTTCACTCAAAACTACTCAAGTTAACAAGCAGTATGCAAAGTACCAGGGAGATGAGTAGACACAATAAACTATCCAGTTTAAGAAAGCATTGTCAGTGTAGCAAAACATATTTCAGAGAGCAAGACAGATGGCATATAATAAAAAAGGGTCCAGACTTTGTGATGTCAATCTTCAAGCAACACTGAGGGTTTCAGCTGTCTAAGAAGAAGCGCTCAGAAGGACAGCTAAATTTTTTTCTTTTCTTTTGCTGGAATACCTGAAGTCTCCCACTTATAACAAGACTATATACTCAGCGGCCCTCAGGTAATTTGAGTTGCAGCGTTGCAGTGCATCATACACAGTTGTTTTGGCCATGTTCTTCATCAACTTATGTCATTTGACCAGACCACAAAGCACAGCCCGGCCACCACCTGAGGTACACAGGTGTGTTGACATGTCCTTTGTTTTGTTTGTCTCTAAAAAGCCCAGAGTCAAATTCCATAATGCAGAGTATAAGGTCATATCTGGTATTCAGTTTGAGTGCCAAACTGAGAAGTGCAGAGCTTTTTGTTGCATTTGACTGACTTAAAACTCTTAGAATGAAAGGCCAACACAGAAGAGAAAAGTGAAAGAGCTATCTGTATTCCTGCAGTCAGCTGTCTGAGGGGGGGGTCATTTCTGAGTAGAACATTAGGTATTGTACTGAAAAATCCACAAGGAGACAAACAAGGGGAAACTGTTATCATCTTGTTCCGTTTTAATTTAATCACAAGTATATGTTGTTGTTGTTGTTGCCGTTGTTTTTTTCAAAGTTTATGCTTATATATAAATCCTCATCTTTCTTTACGTTACTTAATTGTAGTAAATGTGTTTTTTGAAAGCAGTACAGTAGTGGACTAATCACTGCATTATCTCTCCAGACAACAAGTACTGGCAAAACAAGACAAATACTCCAACATAGATGGGTTTTTTTTGTATTTCTTTTCTGTGGCTCAGATGTAGAGTCTGTTGGTTGGTGCAGGAAGCGTTAAGAGCCTTTTCTCCATATTGTATGTTTTTGTCTTATTTCAATTCACTTTCTCTGAAACAGGACTAAAGCTTACTGATTTTTTTTTTGTTGATATGTTGTTGGTTTGCAAACTTGTCTACATACATTACCTCCTACATCTGGACTGCAGTAAGATTAAGACAGCAATTTGGCAGTGAGTGAAACTAGTCATCCAATAGAATAGCAACGTATTTTTTCCCCCTCAAGATGGATACAGAAAGCCCAATGATTGGAACCAAAAGCTTTGAAAATAAAAGTTAGATCCTCAGCCACCAGTGGTAAAAATGGCTTAAGAAACAACCTTGGTTGCTAAGTGTGATTGAATGGGCTAAGAGTGACGTGAGCAGAGAATGAGTGATGGTCCTTTCAGAGAGCCACCAAGGATTTGTTTCCTTTGTAGAAAAACCTCTCAACCACCAAAATGACTGACAGTTCATTCTTCTATGAAGGTCAGCTTAGCTTTGGCCATTTTATACCTCAGCTTCTCATATCTATTTTTTCTTTCTCCAAGTAGGCTTAAGAGCATCTGACTCTCTCTTTCGGTATCTCTCTCTATCCTTAGGTAGCTGTCCTCGATTAAGTCTCTTTCTATTCAAACACAACAAGAGACCAACATTACAACCACAGCTTTTTTTCTTCATTCACACCAGAAGTGAACCTCCAAAATTACCAACATTCTATTGAGTCCAGTGCATGTGTGAATATAGCTAAAGAAAATAACCCAGACTGCCTCTCTTTGTAAATTGTACTGCACGAACTGTTGTTGCACTACCAAATTGACTGACTACTTTACTGAATACATGCAAACGACTACTCCACAAAACAGAGCAGGACAGTGGAGAGAGTAGGAAAGGGAGAGAGAGTGGGGAGTGACACCCAGGCCACGACCTGATCCACCAGGCCATCTGTGCCCCATAATGGGTGTTTTTTTAGAAGAAAATGTGGTGTTAGTTTAAGCAAATAGGTTATACACTTAGGTTGAAAGCATTCACAAGTGTTGTGTTTTAGATTTTATTTAACGCTTTTCCTCGTACCGTTGGACAGCTAGAGCAGGAAATTCAAAAGAGATGACAAGTTGCTGGAAAGTAGTTGGCAAAGCTCAACCTGGGCCCCCTACTTTGAGGACTTATTGCCTTTGCACATGGAGTATTTGTTTATACCACAGAGCTTAACTTGCACCCCATGAGCACACCAATGCAGAGGTATGTCTATTGCTAAAATAGAAATCTACCTCACAGAAGATAAGAGGTCAGGGTCAACAGATCTGGGTGTTTGGCTGACTTTCAACTGCATACAAAGCAACTTTAAGAACCGATCCATTACAATCATCAACAACAAATCAATTCAACAGCAGGAATGAAGCCTCCAACTGCTGCTGTGAGAATCCAAAAATCTGTTCGGTGTGCAGGCAGCAGGTGGCAAACACACACAATCCCGTTCAAAACCCAGAAAACCTGGCCCACACTGAGGTTGAGAATCCCACCTTGAGACCCTCGGTCATCCTATTTCCCTCTTTTCTTTCTTTTGTTTTTTGCAAGTTTGTTTCCTCCATGTCACGCATTCTGTTTTTTCTGCTCTGAATAAAACATTACCTTAGACTCATCCTTCTCTCTGCTCCAAATGCCACACCTTCTTTTTTATGCTATACAACAGCCAAATTCCAAAAGAAGCAGATATGCAATGCCAATGCACACATTTATAGCTCAGAAACATATTAAAGGGGTGATTAAAACATCAGAGAGTAAAAATAAGTAACCTTATACATTTCACTACAGTTTCCTAGACTTGTAGTCCTGTCTGTCAGCTAACATTTTGTATTTATTAAGCACAAGCGTCCTCCTCGGTTCATAAAATGCAGGATTATCCAAAATTATCATTACCATTATTATTCATTTATTCAGCCTTTCATTAGAAATGATCCCTCAGGTTACCACGGGAAGAATCAATTTACAGCAGTACAGAGTCAATGACAAATGGGACAAGAATGAAAGAAACCACACAGAGATTTAGGAAAAATTGTAAACCATGTTCTCAAAAAGCCATTAAAATGAACGTTGGAACTTTCTGTATAACTTCACACTGCCTGGGATTCACCCACAAGTGAAACTGGAAGTTAAATTAGGCTTGATAACAGAGCAATCTTTAAAAAGACATTAGAGTTGTGATGCAATGACAATGACATTTGAAATGTATTTGTACAAAACTACTACCATTGTATTTTTGTTAAAACATCTTTCCAATCGCCCAATGCATTGGCACAGTTTCATTTGCCCGCTCACAGACTCATAGTGGAGGGCTTCTACAGGACATTGCTGACTCTGTCAGCGGGAGAATTTGGGGTTTAGTGTTGTGCCAAAAACACTCCAGCATCCAACTGTGGAAGCCACACTACAAACTTTATATATGAGGGTGGACATACTTCACCACTTCTGAGCATTTGTCACAGTGTTTTTCATTTTTCTGTTTTTTAATGAGTTTTTTTTTCAGTGTGTTAAATACTCAGAGCCACCTGAAAGGAAAATCTGTCTTTTTTCTGCTTGTGTGCACAACTGTAGCACTAAAATAAGTTTAAATGTAAGGATTAAATGACCAACAATGGGATAAAAAAGACAAGAAACAGCTTTTCACTCTGAGCAGAAGAAATAAACAGTTTTTCCTTGATCAATTGTTGTGAGTCAGAATACACATACAATAGAGTAAACATAATTTAGTGCCCATATGTGTGCGATGTGTTTGTGCAACAAGCTAAAAACAGAGAGGTAGAATATAATAGGTGGTAGGAAAGAGAGAGTGCGGGGTTGGGGGTTAATGGAGTATGACACATACACAGTTCAAGGTAATTCCTGATAATTTAGAGAAAAAAAAAACAGGCATGGAGCAGAGAGACATGGAGAAACTGGGGGATCCCATGTGTTGAGATTTAAGTGACTTAGCAAAGTGTATCAAGTGCTTGAAGCAGTAAAAGTATGAGTTGCAATGTATGATGTCAGATGAACAATATGCTCTTTAAGGCTCCTATCAAGTAAAATTCAGATCATCCCATGTAAGGAACCAGCACTGCAATTAAGCTTCAAAATTTTCATTTGTTGCTGGGGTTTATGGAAGACAAACAAAGCATTCACACTAACAAGGGATGTTTCAAATAGCAGCTTAAGCCAGGTCTGTGTATGGCTACAAAGGCAGCGTATTATATGATTTGTTTCTTTGTAAGTAATTCAGTACGGACTGAAAGCACCAAAGCATACCCATATTTTTTATGGGATGAGCTGTTTGAGTTATAATCAAGCTTGATTAGACAATTTAATTAATTCCTTATACCTTGTATGACAGTGGCTAACGGGCTGTGAAATAATGCAAACAAGGGTTGTATAACACAATCTCAGAATGGCTGTTAAGAGAAAGTGAAGTGCTTACAGTGGGTGTAACTTCAAAAAGAAAAGCTGCAGGGGATATAGCAAAATTAACACTGTTATACAGTTTGCAGTGAAATTAACAATTACATTATGCCAAGTTAAACTCTGAAACAGAAATAAATAGTGTCTTCTGTTTTTGCTTTTCAAAGCAGCTTTTAAATAAAACATCTGAACAAAACCAGCATGAGAGATTTGAGGAGGAAACAGCTGAAATATACCAGATGTGTCTCCGTCACAGCACCTGATCAGGTTTCCATTTAAGCCACTGTGTCAACTTGCACTGGATACGCTCCATTGTGGTCTTGCTGAGTCAGGTTGCAGGGACAGGAAGTCATGCACAGAAGTTGAGGGACAAACACAAAACTTTACAACAGTGCCTCTTGGGCAATTTGCTATTTCCTTATTTGATAAGCCAAATCCCTATCACTTTATACTGGCCCCTTAAGAGTCATCATCACTACAAAGATCTGCATGCACTTTGGCAACAGAAGTGTTGTAAGCTCTCATTCAGATAAATAAGTATTCTTTTAACACTAAATTTGAAGTGTATGCAGCATAAACAATGTTGCTTTTTCTGTGGTCAGTTGTCAGAAATAATACCATCCAACAGAGTTCAGTACATTACAGAGCTACCAGTGTTTTGGAGGTAAATGTGACAGAATAACTGGCTGGCTTCAGTCGAATTTGTCACTAATGGTCAGCTGACAGGGTATATTTTACACTGAAACACCAATGATGTCAGAGGCTAAGTTATTTAATGTTTGCTTTATCCAATCTCAGTTAATCAGGCTTGACTGCAAATAAGACACATTGACTGCAGATATCCTAAATCCAGTTTTTACTTTGAGTAATCCATTAAAACATTAGTTTCTGGCTGCAGTTATGGCCTGATTAGCAGGCAGCGTGATCGCCTTTGATTTGTACAACCACCATTTAATCAACATCATATCTTGATATTCACGGTCTAGTAAGTCTCAACAAATAATGCAGTCATGAGCATCAAGTGGCTTATGTGATTTTAACCCCTCTCTGGGGTACACTAGATCTCTCCACAAAAAACGTCTGTCCACTAAATATGTGGACACTTCTCGATGTCTTCCATCCACTCACTCATATCTCATGAAACTGGACGTTGTTCACCATCGTTAAAAATTACATCATGGGGTTAAGCCCCTCATGTTGCTTGACCAACCACTGTACTCCACAGCAGTTCTGTTGCCCAAAAGGGTGAGTGCATCTGTAACTGTTTAGGAAGTCCAAGGTCATGGCTCTGTCAAACTCCATCTAAACAAAAGACAAGACAAAGGTCTCCTGTTTTAGAAATGGCGATTAGCACTTTGAGAAATCCAAAGGGTAGGAATGCTAAGCAAGTTTCCCACAAAGAGACCAAACACTTCTGTGTTGTAAAATATCAAAATAAAATAATAATGATTATTATCTATTATGTTGGTTGAGGTCAGCCAAGTCTTCACAAAGAAGATTGATAAAAGAAAAGAGAAACTTGTTTAGGAGACATGACATTTCAGTCTCTTCTTCAACCTACAGGTATCCTTTCTATGACATCATTCATCTCACTTGGATTCATCAGTTCAGATATGAACTCTGTATGATGTGTGTGTGCTTCTGCATGTGTGTCTAAAATATTGTTATGGCCACTTCCTTTAATTAAAAATCCTCATAGGACTATTGATCTGGCAGAGATTCAGTTTGACTGCAGATATATGAAACACATACACATGCACAGGTACACAAGTAAGACTAACTGCTGCAGTGAGTCTGCTCTAAGTTTTAACATAAGTGAAAGGGAGGAATGTAGTCAACAATGCAAGAATCATGAACATCCTGACAGCAATTGAGCTACCTAATAAGGAAAGCCTTCAATTGGGTATTTTATCTGAGAAGAACACAGTGAACAAAAAGCCAAATGTCAGCAGCAACACAAAGAGTCAGTGAAGAATAATGCTGAGTGGGCAGATGGCTTTGTTAGAAAACTTTAGGCTACTATCATAGACATTCACAAGTTGGTACATAATATTGATTTGAAGATTATTTTACTGTTTTTAAGGTGTATTTATACAGAAGAGAAAACAGTCAGCCAACCTCAAGCTTTGGGGTTCACAAACCTTTAAACTAACTCTAAAATTTATTGTCTCCAATTATTGTTCAAGTTACATTACATAAGTATTTTACACATATAGCTGAAACATTTTGATACAATTTTGCATAGTCCTTTTTTTCTTATCTTTTCTTTTATGGTCTCATTTTGAATATTGTTGGCTTATGGCTGGACAGGAGACACCTGTCACAGTTCCGCTTTGGGCACAAGCACATCCATAGGTTTGCTGTTATTGGGAACTGAAATACTCATTGACAACAACAAAACTGCTTGGGGTGCAAAACTTTGTAAATGAAGTGGCCACAGTAGCAATGACATCTTCCCCTGCATCAAAGTGCATCAAACCTCAAGATGAGTATTTCTGCACTTGCTGCCTTGGTGATGCAGAATTAAAGGGGACTTTATCTGGCTTTTGTTTAAGTGGTAGCAGTGTCTTGGGTTTAGGTAGAAATGCTTGATAATATTACCTGCTTTAATATTTGTTGTACCTGCTGAGTGGACACTGTTTCATTCTGCAATGTGGGACACTTAAAGGCCCCGAATGGGACCTTTTGATGAAGTCATGTGTCAACTGAAAAGCCATTTTTCCCCCCATTAATTACCTTTCTGGTTTCATGTAAACAAACTTCCGGAAATTCCATTTTCCTGTTTAACTAGAGGCCATGTAAACAAGTTCAAACAGTTTGGGGTAACAGAGAATAAGTGGGCAGTGTTGTCTAGAATAAAATCAGTAACATAAAGTGGAAGTATTGAAACAGCATGAAAGAGTCACGGTGTCTTTTGACCAGAGGATGTATAGATGGAAACTATAGATGCAGCTAAATTCACATTAGGGACAGATCTCAGCTCTGTTGTATGCATAAATGTCTCTTTCTTTCCATTTGAATGTAGGACACAATGTTGAACTGCCTCTTTTATTCTTGGTATTTAATCCATATCTCCCCCTGCTTCTTTCTGTATTATAATGATAAAGAGACTTCTTGATGCAGTTCATTTATTTTTACTGTCTGCCAGCTTCACAATAGCTCTATGGTAAATAATTCACCCTATGCATTTTTGCTCATGGCCAGTACAGATACTGCAGGAATGTTATTGTATTTCTTCTATATGAGTCCTGGAGTTGCCTTTTTTTAAAACAAGCCATAAATCTACTCAGACAAATGATGCCACTCCCACCTGGTCTCATGGGAATCAGGGTACTCATCTACTGAAGATTGATGACTAATATGTTGGACATTCAATTTCCTTTCAATTTTTATAACATAAGTGATCCTTCCATTTGAATACACATGGCAAAAAAATCTAATCAGGTTAGTGCAGTTAGTTTCCATATCTAATTTACCGGCAGCACATGGGCGGCTCAAGAAACCAGAAGGTGACATTGGGGACAACTAGGGATGGATAAGGGCTGGATACACTTACGTATTCATTTTATGTATGGACCACAGTATGTATGTAATGTAATGCAATGCGATGTACTGTAATGTAAAACTATGCAATCACACCTGTGTAATGAGGTTTCTTTGCAAATTGAGTGGCTGTAAGTCAGACTCTGTACAATAAGAATAGAATGACAAGCAAGAAAAAAACCCGAAGGAAACTGCTTTCAAGTCCTGATGGGTCATGTTCACATATCTGATTAGTAATGAGAGATGCTTTTCATTAGTAACAAACCAACCATTCATGAATCATTAACTGTGTGTGACAAGTGATGGATGCTTTGAAAATGCATGACCAAAGCAGTTAAGGACTGTGACACAGCCTTGGATGGTTATGTGAGTATGGTTATTGAAAGTACTGATTCTCAAAGATATTGCCTGCTTTTCAGCGAAAACAATCTCTATTGATTCAACAGTCTATAGCATCCGGAAAAATCTTATCCTCACAAGAGAATAGATCTCAGGTTGGATTTTTTTTCGAAAGCAGTGCTGGTGGAAAAGTGAGAGCAGCAGAGGTCAAGCAAAGTAGAGGAAAACATCATGAAATGTTAATTCTGCACTGTTCCACTGTGGTTAAGCTCAATGAGAGGAATTACAAACTTCCGGAAGATACAGAGTGTAAAGAATAATCAATTATTTTTAATTCTGAGTCTGGAGAGTCCTTAGCACTCAGTATCAGATGATTTTGTTCAGCTGCAAACAGTTAAACTTTTTGAACAATGCTGTATTCATCCATGTCCTTTGTTGATCACCGACCAGTCCAGATGAAAAAGGGGTGAAACTTCTGATGTAAACTTTGTGAACAGTACTGACAGGAGTGAAAGTCTCTTGTTTTTCAGAGATCTAGCTTACAGAGCGGTTCAGGGCTACTTCTAATGCTATGGTACAACTCTTGTATTATTTGTATAGATACTTGTTAAATTACTGTTGAATGAAAGCAAATACGAAGCATAAGAAGCATTTAAACCGACGCAATGGTCATTGACGAAGAAAAATGACAGGAGGCAACTTATGTAACCAAGCAACAGTAAGTGCTGGTGAAAGGTGCCTTACAATCAAGATTGTGGGTGAAACTAGTGCATGAAGCATCATAGTGGACACGGCCCCTGAGGGAGTTTTACAGGGAGAGATGAATAGTTAGTATGCAGTGCAAGCAACACCTCATACTGCCAGCTGTGTTTACTTCTTTGTTCTGCCCTCTGTCATACTTCAAGTCTCTTTGCTTCCTTTTCAGTGTTTCCCTGCAGGCTGCTGTCAGGTGCTTTACATGTGGCTCTTACACAGAGGGCCACAAAGACTGACACAATGAAATGTCACAAAAAAAAAAAAAAAAAAAAAAAAAAGGATGAGCGTATTTTGAAATGCAGAGGGTTAACTCTCTTTTGTAGAAACTGGGAATAATATTTTTTATAAGTCTTTGCTTCATTTCTGATATCTCCCTTGTGATGCATTCTATCACTTCTGTCTGTATGTCAAATGTACAACCTTTTATGTTCGAGATCTGCCATACCTTTGTTTATGGTGCCATGACATTAAAAGAGTTGTCAGTATTAATGGATCAAGTTTAGGCGGTAGAACCTGCATTGCTAATCTAACTGCAAGAGGATGATACAGCGGCGTTCTAGATAAACTGCTAGTGATACAACTGGCTTCTTCTACGGTCAGATCTCAGCATGCCAGCGAAGAGAAAAAAAAGCCTCATCTGAACTTCCCTGTCTTTACCTTCTCCTGTTTTTTTATTCCTCTGCTTCTTTTCATTCACAGCGTGGAGCTCAGAGAATCACAAATACTAACACTAGTCACAGTTTTCAGACATGCTGTGTCTTTATTTTCCACCCTTTGGTGATTATCACTTCTGTTCTCTGCTGGTTTAGTGGCTTCACATACACGTGTTTGCATGTTGTGGAAATTCGCCAACCTAATTGGATTTACAGGAGTAGGACAATGATATCAAAGGCACACTCTCAAGGTTTGGCTTTATGCCACTACAGCTGCCGTCTGGCACAGGGACAACAATACTGCTGTAAAAGCCGTCAGAAAGCATGTTTCTGCTCTACAAACACTGGACCTTGTTGAGGGCCAAATGTGTTGAACCCTCTTCTCCGTCTCCTTCTCCTTCCTTTTATTTGCTTTGGGAGAATTTACACTGAATGAAAAGCTTTAAAGTTCATCCAAATAAATTCTACAGTTTGGCACAGAAAGAGGCAGAAGTGAAATTAAAAAAAAGGCAGGGAAGAATAAATTTACCTGCTTTATCTTAAGATTATAGTTTATGTATGAAGCTGGTGTTGTACTTATATTTCTTTGTTCTGTGACCACAGGAGTAGCTATACTTGACTCTATTGGAGTTTTACTTGAAGGCATAATATTATCTAGATTGCAAAGCCCTTTGAGTGAACTGCAAAAGTGACTAAAGTCCTCTCAACAGAAATTTCAGGATTTTAGATGCCCAAACTGTCTTACTTTCCTCTTTTTAAGAAAAAAACCATATAGTATAAAAAAACCCACCTGGTTTGTTTCCTAACTCAAAGAAATACCTGTCAAGTAATGAGAAAGTGTTGGATTTCTTTTCAAACTATTTTCATGATTAAGTTCTTGTGTCCCACAAAGTTTGTGGCACAAAGTTATTTAACAACTACTTGATTGGATTCCAGTAAGAATTTGAAGATTTTGTGTGGAGTTTGTCACCATTTGTGAAATAGAGTGACATGGACAATATTGCTTCCTCACAACCCACGACAAACAAGATCATCAGCATAAAGACTGAGCATTGTTTTAGTCCTTTTCCAATGTCTAAAACTGCAGCTAGGGAGTTGGTTTTAGATGAGGCTGCATGCTGCTGAAACGTCACTTTTTCTGTTATTATCTTTTTGTCATTATGTTACTTTTTGTATGGCAAAGATTCTGAAAGAATAACAGGTTGTGACTGTAAACCCTTTGAAAAACATCTTACATGATTTGCATATTCATTTTTGATTAGCAGTCGATTTGAAACCAGATAATCATCAATCGTTCTTTTTTGCATAACTTGGTGGTACATAACACATTACCATTATGTCCCATGCACTTTCTTTCAACTAATATGTTTACAGAAATTCAGCATATAGGGTAAAACAACAAAAGCATTACGATCCAGACTGCAGCTGTTCACGTTGCTTCCTATATTCAGTACACGTCATCACATTTCTGAAAATTACATTTGAGGGATATAGCCATGACATTTCTAAATTTCGAAAAATTATGTAAAATTTCATTTTTTATTGTTTAAAGCCTTTTTTAGCAGTTTTCTTTTGGTAAGTCTTGACATAGACTTGACTTGACACATACGTGATATTAAAGTTTGGTACATAAGGGTTATATTGATGTACAGCAAAAGTTGATATGCAAAAAAATAATGACACTGGAGCAAGTAAAACTGTAAAGATGTGCTCAGGTAGACTTAGTATGGTAAGTCATAAAGGGGTTATGGTCAGGTGTGATTTGTGGGTATAAAAAATAGGTAGCACTGCATGAACAGGACAAATTAAACAAAGAAATAAAGTTCTTCACAGGAGCTGTGATGTAAAAATTTGTGTCCTATGGCGGTACATAATTCTGCACATCTGGTTAAACGCAGGTTAAACATCCAGTCACAACAACAAGCAGTATTTCAGGTACATTGGTCTCAACATGTAGAGGTTTGATGGGTGAAGTTTACCTGCATACCAACAAGAAAAAGAACACACTGAAACAAGATGCTATCATAACCAACTGTGTCCCACTGACAGACAAAATTTAAACACACAGTGTGATCTAATTTGATTTCTGCCAACATCTATCTCTGTGTCCATCCTTCTCTGTGTGGTGTACTGCAGTCTGCAGCAAGCAGGTCCAGTGGAGATAGTCATGGCCTGAGTATTTACTGGATATCTAACAGGAAAATGGCAGGGTTATGGCAAGGCAAAAAGGAGGCAGGTAGACGTGCATCAAAAACAACTCAGTGTTCACTTCCAGGGGCCAACAAGAAGACAAATAGCTTTTGACAAGTATCTGCATATTACTCTTTTTCTTTTACCTTTCAAAAAACTGAGAAGTTAGGAGTAAACCAATCAACACATTAGGACCGACACATCCTTCTTCTTTCATGTAGGTTCCAAAGAGTCTGCTATAGCACCCTTCAATATGTGACTGTTTTCTGAAGTATGAAATCAAAGCACATCTATGGGAGAATTTATGGAGTCAGGACCTGAAAGGAAAGGGTGTTGGAATGACAGCTACATTACACTACTTTATTGAGGAGTTCAGAATCTTAAACAGAGGCTTTCTACCCTCCTGCTGTGTGAATGTGATAGAGACGCACAGTTATGAGATGAGATAAGCACCTTTGAATAAGCAGGCAGAAAGCAGCAGCCTTTGAAGTAATTGTAAAGAATTAAAGGCACAAGAAAAAAACACCCTGGGAAAAAAAAAAAAAAGTGAAGCACTTAAAAAGGTGGATACAATACAACAGTCTCCTTAGTTATACTGCCCATTATTTTAGGGAGCACTTGCTGACTTAAACATGACAGAGATTTTTCAGAGAAATCAAAATGTAATTTAGAATTCCAAGGAGGAAATTTTGCAAAATCAGTGACCTATACATAGCAAAAGTCTAGTCTCTTTGGGGCAAGTCTATCAACTTTAGGCCAATGTTGACAAGCTGACTTAAAAGTGAAATGTAAGCTTAAACACAGTGGTGACACAGCAATTACTTTAACTTATGAGCCACCATGCAGCATACATGTCACTGGGTTTCAGTCTCACTGTTTAAAATGCAGAAGTATCCAATTAGTTAGAAGTAAAGTTGTAAAATGGGCTTTCTCCCTGCTCCCCTGGCAAACTGCCTTGCAAAACCTGCCTGATTTTATCAGTGTTATATGTACTGCTGCTCTGCTCAAAAACCCCAGGGGATCTTTGCTTCTGCACTCCCTGTCTTGGATTTTTATGTATTCAGTTGAGAGGGGGGAGGTGTGCTCTCCCCACCTCGGGATTTGACATTCCACATATGTATGAGGAAGGGCAGGGAGTTTTCAGAGCAGTGCCATACTGCAAAATGTATCTAATTGCATACAAATGCTTAAAACTTTTGCCAAGAATGAGGCGGACTGGAAGAAGGACTGAATCATGTCTAAATAAACATTTGATGTAAATCAGTGATGATTTACATCCACTATAAGGAATGCCTCATTCATCATCCCCTGACTATAATAGAGAAAGGGAATTTTCATAGAATTAATCTTAGGACCAGGTCCTTTTCAGTCTTTAACTGTGCTGTCAGTTTGTATAGCTCTGCATTTTATCATGTTCTCTAAAACCTCTAATTCAAATGTTTACCTTCAGCGCTTAATCAGATAAACTAAAGCCACAGCATATAAGATTACGACAACGAAGCTGAACAGTAAAGATTACAGGAAGGATTAAAGGATTAGCAACAACATGACAACATATGCACCTTAATGAAGGTATCTAGAGAACAAACCTGGATCTTTCTATCTACATATTTTTACGCACAAGTAAGTATGCTGTTGACAGAGTCCTCTCCTCATCAGTGACAGATTCATTAGTCCCGTATTTATCTCCTCCATGTGTGGTGATTTCAGCATGAAACTAGATTCAGGTTCACATTTTGCTGTTTATCAAACACCTGCTTATTTTTCTGTCGCACATGATGTTGGAATGCTTGACTGGAAAATTGTCCATCAAAGTGAAATGCTCTCTTTTTTCCATCTGTTACACAGTTGCTCCCTTTTAGATCAGCATATTAAAATGCAAACGCTGGAATTTGTGCTCTCATCAAGAGAGGAGTGAAATGGAAGTGGTGTGAAAGTGCATATGATATAAGAGGCATAAGTGTTGTAGAAGATGATGTATAAAGGAGGGAGATGGTCTGTCATCCCTGAGCCCCACAACACTTAATCACACATGGCAGAATTTATCAACTCTGAATGGCAAAGCCTGAGCTATGGTTTTCTGGAAAGTTCTCAAAGTACAAATCAAAAACTTTTCTGATTCTCTGAGTGATGACGCAAGAGTGCAACCTGTTTTCTTGTGTTTGCAGGAAGTGGCCTTGAGTTGAAGTGACGGGCGAGTGAGGAATGTATAACTGCAGTTGCTCTTGATATAAATAATGAAGCAGAAGCATCAGGAGATCATGTCAATGTTTGAGCATTTTGCTGTTTGTGAGCTGGAGCCAGGGATGAACAGATGGATGTATAAATGATGGAGGGAGCTGACATGAGGGGAGTTGAATAGAACAACAACACATGTGATTTGCATAAACATGAGCACATGAGTAAATGTTTTTGTTTACACCTGTCAATGGGGGAATAAATAGAGGATGGAGAATGGCAAAAGATTGGAGAAAATAGGTGAGGATTGTCGTTGTTTATAACACAATTTATGTTCAACGATCACTTCAGTCACTTCAATGGAATGTCAGATTAAGATAAAAAAATGTCTCTTGGCATTTACATACGTTATTACAAAGACCCAACATCAATAGTGATCACGACTGAGCAAGCAACAGTGCCTGCGAAAAACACATTTTCTCGTACAAAACCCCAAGCAGAAATGAATTTATGCGACACCTATTAACTAGAGAAGAGGGACTGGGATCAAGTTCTGAGAAAAAGGTTTGGTCTGTTTTCCCTCTCATAGTAATTTGAGGAAAGAGATGTACCTTCAGTATCAGCAATTTTCCAGCATTTCATAGTCCTGGAGTCACATGCACAGCTGGTACGGTGTGTTATGTAACAACTATCATCTCCTTCTCCATGTTGAGTTAACTACTGTGACACCCATTCGCAAGCCTTTAATAATTCAAAGCCCATTTGTTCTTGTTTCATTCGACTGGTCCAACCACTAAGGGAAGGTGTGATTTTACTACACTAGTATCCATGACAAGAACAGGCCTCTTTATGCAGTGAAATATGAAGGCATGACAGTGGTGGTTACATGAGTGGGTAGGTGACTGTCAGGTAACTTCAACAGATTTCAAAGAAATGATTGTAGATTTAAGTGGTGGGCAAAGCACAAATTCTTTCTATTATGTGCCACTTTTATATGTTAGCTGTGGTCTCAAATTTTTGTTTGCCAATCAACAACTAATTTCAGTTTAATTTTTGTTTTCAAAAAATGCTCACTCGTTTTTATCTTTGCCTCACTCCCATTTCTTCATTTTGCATTTTTAATCTCTACTTAGAACTTTCTTAAGATCTAACAGTGCAAAATAAAGTTCGTGCAATTTTTCAACAGGTCTCAAAATTTTGATCAGGTGTGTATCAGTTGCTGCTGTGGAAAATTCAACCAATGTTTCATAGCACTGTCAAAATAAAAAAACTTACAAACTTAAATCACTGTTTGTTGATAGAAAGTTTGGATTTGGACATCTGCAAGTATTAAATTGTGAAATTGTACTCAGCTCACACTCTCTCAATTGTCTTGCTATTGTAACCTCAACAGCATCTGTCATTGATGCTGAACCTCTTGGCCCCAGCGAGTAAGCAGTATCAAAATAAAAGCTAGTATGACATACAGTTGACATTCAGCACATACAATCAGCTGGAACTAGTTTATTTGTTTGGTTGCCATGGTTTTTGTTGTGGATAAATCCACCACAGTTCATTGTACATGCTGATGATACTATCCTGCCTCTGAACAGGGCATTTTAGTCATTAAGGGCCTGTTTACTGGTCCTTATCAGCTCTTCCAAGAACCGCTGAAAGGACAGAAAGTTTCTCTCCAGCTCTATATCAACTGAAGATGCAGTTTTTGTCAGCTGGTTTGATCACAAGGCCCAAATTTGAACTTTGAAGTCACAACTAAAGGCAATAGTTATCATGATAGTAAGGATCAGATATCAGAAGCCTAAGTAAAAAAAACAACACAAATTGCATGTTAAGGTGGCTTTAAGCAGTGAGGGCAGTTATGGCTCGGACACTAAAAATTGTTGCTTCCCCTTAGGTCAAGACTCAAAGTCCTGCTTTTCGCCTAAATTTAGGTTATTTCTAGTTTTTTGAGCTGATGCTTTTGTGTAATATTTAGCAATTGTCAATTTATAACCAGTGACAGTGGAGGTCAGTATCTACACATTTGGGGGGAGATTTTTGTCAACGTGAACCATGTATCATGACAGTAATAACAGCTGATAATTTACCTTTAAAATATCTCAAGTCATGTGAACAAGGTGCTTGTAACAGATTCAGAAGTAAAACCCCCCATACTCACAAAGATGCTAAATGCTAACTGAACATCTGTCTTTGTTTGCACCATCTGTGTTTGAGCAACAACAACGGGTCTTGTGTAAGCCACGCAGACAGATTGGGATGTACATGGGGTGAATACCCTCAAGGAGAAAAGGAGGGTAAAGGATGAGGACATGAGACTGTGGATGGGACAAAAGAAAAAGATTAGACTGATCCAAAATCTCCACTTTACCTCCTTTTGTTCCCACATTTAGCAAGAGGGACCTTAAAGGAGGTGACAGGAGACAGAGATGAGAAATGAAAGAAGGAAGGGATGGAGCCACAATAGAGGCCATTTGAAACAGTATATATTTCACTTCATCATCAAAAAAGTTGGCAATGAAGTGGCCTTTTTTTAGAACTGATTTGGACCCAGTATGAAATTTGACTCACAGCCAGTCTTGCAGTATGAACAACTGCTGATGCTCACTGGCAAGGTGACAAGTTGGAAACTGGAACAGGCTGTGTTGCCATGAGCTATGTGGTTTGCTTGGGTCATATTTCTGAGTTTTTGACTCTCCTGCTGTTTTCATTTTCTTCCAGAGATGTGAAGGTGACCTCAGATCAACCTTAGACTGAAATGACTTTCTCTGTAGGACTGTCTTTTGAGGGGTCTTACAGGAGTGACTGGTTGTCACTCTAGAGGGTCCGCAGGGAAACACAAGTACATCTTTTGACTATGGGTGGATTAGAAACATCCATTCATATTCTCTACTTATCCGGGGTCGGGTCATAGGGGCAGCAGCCTAAGCAGGGAAGCCCAGACTTCCCTCACCCCAGCTACTTCATCCAAGAGCTGAGAGCCTTGTGTCCCCAGCATGTCCTGGGTCTCTTCCCGGGACATGCCCTGAACACGTCACCAGCGAGGCGTCAGGGAGGCATCCTCACCAGATGCCTGAGCCACCTCCTCTGGCTCCTCTCAACGTGGAGGAGCAGAGGCTCTACCCTGAGCTCCTCACGGATGGCCGAGCTTCTCACCCTATCTCTAGGGGAGAGCCCAGCCACCCTATGATGGCTACAATTAGAAACAGTTTTTTATGAAAAAAAAAAGCCTGCAAATGTTGAAGAGAGAGAAAGGCATCCTCTTTTTTGGTATCTTCCTCAGAGGTAATATCCAGAGAGAAAAGATGACAACTTGTGTCCTGTTCACACGATCCTGCTTATTTACTATAATTGGCTCCCACTGTTGTATTCTTTCAGTGCAGACTCTTCCTCAGCACTCAATGATGCATCCCCTGCTGGTTGTTTCTGTCCTCCTCTTTACCCATTTGTCTCTCTAGCCCCTTGGATAAAAACAATTTGTAGTCTCTGCTCTCTCCCCTTCCTCCAAGACGGCATGCTAATAAACCAGGGAGACAGTCAGGCTCTGATGCACATTAAATAAGCTGTGGATTGGGTGATTTGTAGGGTAATGTGCATTCACTTATCAAGGAGCTAAATCTCATTCATGAACAGCTTAGGTTATAGGTCTTGGCTTATTATTCATAAGGCTAAATTGTCTTGTAATGCTTCACTAAGTGCCCACATCTAAGTAACCAGCCTTCATATAGTTGGGTCCACAGAGAGAGTCTGTTTTTTGAACCCCATTTTAAAGTTATCATTTGGCCTAAATATTGTGCTTTTTTGAATTTTTCGTCCAGTTTTGTCCTTGGAAGTAGGAATAATAACACCTACAGGGCTCAATATAGTGCTGCTCAGTTTTATTAAAGTCCAACAGTTGTCCAACATTCGTTCTGGCCAGTGATGCTTAAAAATGTTTTTTTTTCTTTTCTTTTTAAGATATTACTGAAAGCAATTAGTGATTTATGGGTCTGGTATTTTTTCACGTTGCCATATATACTATAGAATTTTTTACAAGCAGGGATAAAGATGCTGGAGATGATCAGTTATGGTGTCATTTCCGGAAATGTCAATGCTGTTACTTTTTTAAGGAGGAGCATGTAGGGCTGTGCACATGGGTCTCTGTGTCAGAAAAGGCTATGCAGACTAAACTCAATAAATCAACAATTCTTGTTTGACCAAAGTGATGTACAACACAAGCAAGAATTAAGACCGGAGGACAAAACCTTAGTAAATGCAACAAAGTGCTTCAAGTTAATTGGCCTACTACTAATGCCAGAAAAAATGCTCCTTTTAATACAAAAAAAAAAAAGAAAACTCTCAGAAGTTCAAACCAGGCTTTTGCTTTGATTGGTTTTCCTCATCACAAAGAACTTTCTCTACTGCCAGCCACTGGAGTTTACTCGAATATTATGGCCACACTAAGATATGCTCTTATATTTTACATGAGGAAATAAATTTAAAGATTCATAATGGGGTAACCAGAAGAGTAAACACTATACAATAAGCGATTAATGAAACAGTGTCCAAAAGTTTACCTCTCCTTTCTTTTCTACTGAAAGTAAGAAACTAAAACTTAGTCATTCTCTATAGCACTCAGCCATTTGCTATTCATCTGATAACACTGTGCCCAACTAGTACGCCTTCTGCGCTTTTGAGAACATCTGTTAAGAAATGAATAAAAAGCATGCAATAATCAATTATGAATTTTGATTGAAGAGGATTTACTCTACATCAAAATGAGAAATGCCTTGTGGAAATGAGTCAAATGATCAGCATCAGTTTTCATCACCCAGAGTGTCTTGGCTTAATGCAGTGGAGAAATAATAAATGAAAACAAATAAGTAACTGGGAGTCTTTATAATTCCATGCTTGTATATCGAAACCCTATTTTCAGATCACTCATTGGAGCTCTTGCTTTTCTTCTGTTCCGAATTGTGGTTGAATGGTGCTTATTAGCCATGATTGATATGATACACTAAAAGTCATCATAGTTATTCCCTATTCCCCGAAGGTTCAATTATTTATGCTGCAAAAATACATATACAGGCTGTATCATTAACGGAGAGCTTCCATGTAGAGAACACCTATATATATATATTTATGTGTATGTACCTCCAAGCAGTACTGTAGGGACATACTGCACAACCCCTGTAGCGAACATCCTGCATTACATTACATTACAACCCCCCTTGGACCACATCCTAGGTTCTCCTTGGTCTTGAAAATCATGATGTTGGGGCAGGAATTAATGACTATAACAGTTCAGTCTGTTTTTGCATCCATGCACATTATACAACCCGGATTCGGTTGAAGTTGGGAAATTGTGTAAAATGTAAATAAAAACAAAATACAACAATTTGAAAATCTTTCTCAACCCATATTCAATTGAATACACTACAAAGACAACATATTTAATATTCAAACTGATAAACTTAATTGTTTTTTGCCAAACAATAATTGACTTAGAATTTCATGGCTGCAACACGTCCAGTAGAAGTTGGGAAAGGTGGCAAAAAAATACTGAGAAAACTGAGAAAAGCTCATCAAACACCTATTTGGAACATCCCACATGTGATCAGGCTAATTGGGAACAGGTGGGTACCATGATTGGGTATAAAAGGAGCCTCCCCAAACATGCTCAGTCATTCACAAGCAAGGATGGGGAGAGGTTCACCACTTTGTCCACAACTGCGTGAGAAAATAGTTGAACAGTGTAAGAACAACATTTCTCAAAGCAAAATTGCAAGGAATTTAGGGATTTCAACATCTAGGGTCCATAATATCATCAAAAGGTTCAGAGAATCTGGTGAAATCACTGCACGTAAGCGCCACGGCCGGAAACCAAGACTGAATGACCGTGACCTTCGATCCCTCAGACGGCACTGCCTTAAAAACTGACATGAGTGTGTAAAGGATATCATCAAATGGGCTCAGGAAAACTTCAGAAAACCACTGTCAGTAAATACAGTTCGTCACTACATCAGTAAGTGCGGGTTACAACTCTACCATGCAAAGCAAAAGCCGTTCATGAACAACATCCAGAAACGCCGCCGGGTTCTATGGGCCCGAGCTCATGTAAAATGGACTGATGCACAATGGAAAAGTGTTTTGTGGTCTGATGAGTCGACTTTTCAAATTGTTTTTGGAAACACTGGACGTCGTGTCCTCCGGACCAAAGAGGAAGCGGACCATCCAGACTGTTATCAACGCAAAGTTCAAAAGCCAGCATCTGTGATGGTATGGGGATGCATTAGTTCCCATGGCATGGGTGACTTACATTTCTGTGAAGGCAACATAAATGCATTTATGTACATAAAAGTACATACAGATTTTGGAGCAACATATGCTGCCATCCAAGCGACGTCTTTTTCATGGACGCCGCTGCTTATTTCAGCAAGATAATGCCAAGCCACATTCTGCACCTGTTACAACAGCATGGCTTCGAAGTAAAAGAGTCCAGGCTCTCCCCTGGCCCGCTTGCAGTCCAGACCTGTCTCCCATTGAAAATGTGTGGCGCATTATGAAGCGTAAAATACGACAGAGAAGACCCTGGACTGTTGAACGACTGAAGCAGTTCACCGAGCAAGAATGGGAAAGAATTCCACATGAGAAGCTAAGAGAATTAGTCTCCTCTCTTCCAGAACGTTTATTGAGTGTTATTAAAAGTAAAGGTGATGTAACGAAGTGGTAAACTTGCCCTTTCCCAACTCCTACTGCACGTGTTGCAGCCATGAAATTTTAAGTTAATTACTATTTGAAAAATAAAATAAAGTTTTTCAGTTTGAGCATTAAATATGTTGTCTTTGTAGTGTATTCAATTGAATATAGGTTGAAAAGGATTTTCAAATCGTTGTATTTTGCTTTTAGTTACATTTTACACAATTTCCCAACTTCAACCGAATCCGGGTTGTACTTGTGGTGTTAAAAGCGTCATCCTGAAAACTTTTTGGAATAAAATGTACTTTTAAACAAACAACGCAACAAAAAGCATTACCTCAAGCATGTTGTGAAAATACTCTTTTAAAGATGACAGATCACATGGCCATGACTGCACTGGTTATGTACACGTGAAATTTTGGAAACTAATAAGTGCAAAAGGTTCAGCAACCTTACACGAACAAGTGAAGTAAAAAAGAATGCTCACTTTAATACAACTTAGCTGGTTTGGTGTCGGTTTCTTTACACGACACGGAACTACATCCCATGGTGTGATTTGATTACCCGAAATTGAAACCAGTAAATCCATTAACAGAAACAGCATATATGAGTCATTGCATATTTATGGCTCCAAAAATTTCAAGGACTAAAGAATAACCACAACAATGTGTACTACGGAATGAGACGTGATTGTTATTTTTTAAGTTAAAGTTCAGGGTAAGCTTTACGCTCAGCCAATTGTGCTTTCAGGAGGATATGCACTATAGACTCTATTCAATTCCATCAAATCTTCTCTTCTTTTGGATGCATCCTGTATCTTTACTTTGACATTGTCCCTCGGTCCCATTCATCTCTGGGGTAATCTCTATTATTCAGCTTTCAATCAGTGATTCTGAGTGTTTTACTTAAAGGCTTTCCCTTGTCCTTAACGTGTCCTTGCCCATTCCTCCCAGCACCATATTCTTACAACAACTTCCTCCGCCTCCCCCTACTCCTCTCTTCTTGACAATCGGTCTTCCTTCTGAATATACTGTACGGTAACTGTGTTTCTGTTGGAGCTGTGAGTCCCTTTCGTTTGACAGAGGGGCTTTAGTTGTCACAGATGTCCTTTACAATCCTTAGCCCTCAATTCACCTCCAGCCATGAGCTGACAGACATTTTTTGAATTTCCGTCGCTCTGTTTCTCACTTTTTTCTTCTTAAAGACTGATGGGTGCGAGCACGAGTTCCTGCCCTTTACCCTAACTCTTTGCTACCCATCACATTCTGATTTCAGTGACTGTCTCTTGACTTCATACACTGTGAATGTTAATCCAGTCTTTCCCCTTGTACCCCTGTCACCTCTTAGAGAAGAGAGAGAAGTTGGCTGTCACGTAAATTATTCTTGTTCTTGAGGTAGTTTCAAAATTAAAGTCCCAAAATTGTGTTTCGCAATGGTCGCCCCAGATGATATTTCATATAATAAACATACACAGATAACATTTGTTTGTATATTTTGATGGAAATATATGTTCGAATGCTTCAAAATTTTGTCAGTGAATGCAAAACATGTTAGAAATGATTCCAAATAGAGCAATGAATATAGAAAAAGAAAAAGTAGGCATCATGTCATTGACCCAAATACAGAGTACTGGGAATTTTAATCCACATCTCAAAATGTCATTTTCAAGGAGCTTAAGGGAAACTTGTTGATTGTATGCTCATAAAGTTTTATGATACAGTCCAAAGGAGGATGTGTAAAAACTGATAAAAAGTCTCCATTAATGTCACTGAGTCCCCAATGTGGGTTGAGAAGTTATTCAAAGGGCCTAATCAGAACGATTGAAAAACACATCTACAGCACATTAGGCAAAGAAAGTAAGAGTGTGCAAGGTCTCAAATTCAGGTGAAAGGCATGAAGAGCATACTATCATTCCATGCAAGAGCCAAGTGCGCCTGCAGGCAAGTGTGTTAAGCAACAGCCTGTCTTTATAAATAAAAAAGGCCTGTCGTTCCATCATGTCCCTGAAAAATGAAAAGAATAAACACACATCATTGCATTGATGGTGATAGATGAGTCCCTCTATGAGCATTAATGTGCTGTCCCTATACTACCTAATGTGTTGTCACACAACCACTTTTTTCCTGTTAAAGCAACATGGAGGAAAAGCAAAACAATGAGCTGACAGTAATCAAACAGATAGCACCAAAGAAAAATAATGTGTCTGGCTTTTGGACACATGGTAAATTGTAACCGGACTGTTTATGGCATGTCTTCTCTTGCCTTCAGATCACTCAAAGAACATTTTTACATTGTTTGTTACATTCACACCTCACTCACTGATGGCAGAAGCTGATATGTAAAGAACCCATCAGTATTAACTGAGCTCCTTCGCAGATAAAGCACTGAGGGTACCATCAATCTGTTTTAACACAGGAAGCACCAACGCATAACCAAAACAACTGTGTTAGACTAAGAGAAGCTACAGTTGTTCAAAATTTGTGGATTAAAGTGGACTTCCACTGTTCAATATATAAATCTACAAGCTAAGAGGGAAATATGTCCACAGATAACTCTGACAACCAAACAGAAAAGCCTCTTCAGAGCTAAAAATTGCTTTTCTTGGATGTGTTAATCGTTTCTGAGAATTCAGAAAATACTCTTAAATAGTAAAAAAAAAAAAAAAAACCTCTACTCAATCTAACCTGCATACAAATTGAGGTCTAGATTTTTAATAATTAACTTTCTCCAACATTTATCAAAACATACTATATGTCTGTCTTAATATTTTTTTACACAACAGCTTCTTCAAGTGGAAAGGGAATTTATATTTTCCTTTCATTTGAAGATACGTAAGCATCTTAAGACAACACAAATCATCTTGGTAAATGTCAGCTTGGTCAACAAAGTTTAAAAAACTTGCACAAAACATTCACAGTAAGTTGAAAGCAGCAATTGTGCATGATGAGTTATTTCCTTCATGGAAATAAACCATTTTAATGGCAAGAAAGCACAAACAAACAGCATCATTGTAAATAATTATTTTAAAATGGATGGGTACTTTGATAATATTTGAATGCACCCCATAAATCTTTTTTTTTATTGTTGTAAGTGCATTGTTGGTTCTTGGAATATGATTTTATAACTGACTCCTCTGGGTACTGAGCTTTTAGCTAACAGAGATCCTTTTTAAAAGCACTTTATTTGATGAATCTTTTAGGGCTTAATAGTCTTTTCGTGTATAATTCATTTTGTTTGTTATGTTCAAGCTCGTAAATAAGGTTTATTTTTTAAAGTCTTTTTATTATTACATTGCGTAATAACTCAGATGAAGAAAATCATTATAGTGTACCATATTTATTGTCCAGACATTTCAGCATCTGCCCATGGTAAGGAGTCCAGTCATCAAAAGTTTCATAACTTTTGTTGCAGCATTTGAGTGAAACCAGAGGGATGTATCAGATTCATGAGACCTTTATTTTCAGTGGTATAAAGAGAGGTGTGTTTTCATGTTGGACTGCAGATACTGTGCTTTTGATTGTAATGTGTTGCTCTACCTGTGATACTCTAGCCCCTTTTTCAAAGGCATATCCATAAGGAGGACCACAGGCACCCCCCCCACGAAAGACGGTTTGGCAATCCAAGTTGCCTTTTTGAAATCTTTAACTACAATTTTCTCTCCAATCAGGGGCAGTACTGCAATTACAAAGATATGACTGTGCACACATTTCAGACAACTTTGAGACCATACAGCAATGGATGTGTGTGGTACATCTAAAACTCATGACCATCAACTCAACTTTTTTTGTTATGAAATGTCAGAAATCAGAAAAGCTACAGTCACCATGTGACAGTGTTACAGCCAAGCTCCAGTGAAATGAAAGAGTGCACAGTAGGAGAAGGAATTAGTTAAATCCGATTTTTTTTAAATGATTAACTATTGGAAAATCATAACTGATCCTTTGTTTGGACACATTTGCATGGATGGCCATGCAACAGCATTTTTAAACACACCACTGCAGCATTCCTGCTGACAAGCTGTGCCCTATGCACAAAGGCCATTTAAAATGTTAATAGAAAGTCCACACAGAATATTATGAAATAATTTCCTCACCTCTGGTTTTCTTTGAAGTTAATCTCTTCAGTTTATGGTAATGGGGATTTATCCACAAGAAGCACCACTCTTAACCCCGGGCGATTAAAATTGTCTCTCCCCTTTTGTTGGCTTCCTTTAATCTGTAAGTAGAAGTAAAGTCATTGAGTAAATAGCAAGGCTATGAATACATTTTCATGTTATCTACATCCATAAATTCCTGTAAAAGGGTTGCATCAGCAACTTGCCATAGCCACAATGAAATGTGTGTTGGCAGCAGATCAGGCTGATTGACGACATTCAAAACTGATCCTGGCATGGGGGGGGGGGTTATTAGGTTTGGAGTATGGGTGCCATGGATATGTTCAATACTCCAAAATGAGGGGAAAGAGAAGAGATGGGAAACAATATCCTATTCTTTGTCTCCTCATTACAGAAAAATACATAATAGCGACTGTCGGAAAGCTTTGTCATAAGCTGTCTCTTTTTCAGTTAGAAGCGAAAGATCTATTTTTGACAAGAGTAAGCTCTCTGTTTTTTTCATCAGGTTCTGTCCATTGCTGTGTTGACAGGTGGCATGGTTGTCTCCTTTGATTAAAAAAATTAAATGAAGAGAAATCCCTGCCTATTTCTGTCTTCTTCTGTTGAAGGAATGTGCTTTTTCTTGGTTTGGATTTGCTTTCATTTTTGTTCTTTGGACACAAGACAGATGTGCGAATGAATGAATAAAGAGGGCAATGCTGTCTCTCCCTCATGTGAGCATCAGTAGTTGTGTCCATTCATTATTTTTCAATAGGGTATCTCATCACAGTATTAACTTTTGGGAAAATGGTGTATTTGTTTTGTTTTTTTTCCCATAAACTGTCAGAAAGCAAAAAAAAAGTCTGAGTTCAGTTTCTGTTCTCAACTTCCCTTCCCTTAACTATTTGTCTCTCTTTTTTATTTTTTTTAGATGGGAAATGCCTCCGAAACATTTCTGCTTGTGTCCAGAATATCAAAAGATAATGATATACTTATGGGAACCCTCTACACAATTTTTGGTAAGTTCTGTCTCATTTTCCTCCAGTTTATGTGAGAGCACATTCAAAAACAGACTTTGTTGTGATGATGATTTCTTCTTGTAGGCGTGCTGTCTGTGCTGGGGAATGGGATACTGCTATTTGTGGCCTATAGGAAGAAATCCTCCCTGAAGCCGGCAGAATTCTTTGTGGTTAACTTAGCCATCAGTGACCTGGGCATGACCATCAGCCTGTTCCCACTGGCTATCCCCTCAGCCTACACTCACATGTGAGTTACCATTCATAATCCTATATGACATCTAGACTAAATGATACACTATGAGAGCAGATGTTGACCAAAGCAATTCCGTTTTTTTTCTTTTCCCTGTACAAAAGAAATATCCAAATGTGGAGAGTTTTGGAAGGTTTTTTGAACTGATTTTGCATTGTAACCCATGGATGTGTATAAGTCATAGAAAAAAGTACAAACAAAGCAGAAATTTCAGTGTCCAAGAGGGTGACAGGTTCTGGTTAAGTAAGTGTTTTCTTCATATTATACCAATCCTGTTAACCAGATCCTGCTCTATCGCTCTGCCATTTGGTGCTGAGATGGTTCTGAAATGTAGACCTTTCCCACGAAAGACAGTCACCTAGAGTTACTGATGTAAGCATTAAAATAAATTTAACTCAGAAGGGAAGCACAGCTTAAAAGCTCGACACATTTTTGAACCCATCCTCTAGACATATCACAATAAAGAAATTCTTCATGAGATAACCATAAAATCCTCTGTCCATGGTTTAAATATTTTATTCACAGATGCAGAGTTGAATCTATTAGCAGGGTTGCCAAGAGGTAAGCCTCTCAGGCCTCATAAAGCTTGCACGCCTCTTCAGTGAAGGTTATCTGCTAGAATACTCTTAGGAGGGAAGGACAAAAGTGCCTTGACCTTCTCTTTTAGAGCATCAGTGTAATATCTGACATTCTTCAAAAGGCAATACTCATAAATGACACAAATTAAAGGTGATGGCAAAGAATTCTGTTCTCTGGTAAAAGATACCAGTCTCTTTTTATGGATATTTAGCTTTCTATGACTTGAAGAAGGGTTACCTTCTAGGTATCTAGACATTCTTTTTTTTCCTTTTCAAGTTCGTTTGTACTCAAAAATGGAAAGCGTTTCACTAAGTTTCCCTAACCTCTTGTTTTGGATTCCAGATCGAAACCCAACATCAGGAATACATTATATCTGATCAGAAAAAAATAATATGTTGGCTTTCACCAGTATTTTCAAATGAGCCCCTGTTAATCAGAGGAACATTATATTGCATTTGGGGAGAAATCACAGCTGGAATGTGGTTTGAACAGGTTAAGAGAAAATGTTGATATTTAAAGTAGACTTAGCTACTGCTCAGTTCCTTGTGCAGCTGATGGCTGTCATAGGTGTCTTGACTGAGTCAAAATGCTCATTGTAACTGTATTTGACCCAGGAGAGCACCAGTCAATGTATTACCTGCTTCATTTATTGGGTGTGAATCATGTAATCCCCCAGAGGGATCTGCATGGAAATCCTGGCTTAGGACTTAGCGCTCTCTCCCTTCCTCTCCTCCTCTCTTTTTCTCTCTCTTTTTTTTCTCCCCTCATTTAGGTGGCTGTTTAATAAGACAACTTGTACTGTCTATGCCTTCTGTGGTGTTCTTTTTGGCCTGTGCAGTTTGACCAACCTTACAGTGCTTTCCTCCGTCTGCTGGCTAAAAGTCTGCTGTCCAAACTATGGTAAGAAAAAAACTTTATGCTTACAGATGCTTACTTTATGCTTTATAACCACAACATTTCAAACAGGTGTGTGAGCAAGTGTGTGTGTGTGTTGGGGGGGTAGTAGTAGTGGTAGTAGTAATGTCTGAAATGTCCATGAGGTCTGCGTGGCTCCATGGGGACAAATGACGTCATTTTAGCAGCCTTACCCTCTCGGGCGATCCCTTTCATGTGGAAAATTTCCACGTCTCGCACCTCCTAACTCACATTTGTAACTGCCAGGTGGAGATGCCGGCACATAGTACGGTGAACAAACAGGAGCGCTGAGTGTCTTTACTACAAAGACGCAGGCATTTGAATGATTGACCATACAGAGATCACTGTGATAACAGTGTGATGAAAATTTGTTATGGTCACAATTGGCAGAGAAGAGGAATGGGCCAAAAAATAGTGCTGTAAATGGTGTTAACAAATGTAAACTTCTCCTTCTCTAGTTTAGTGCTCTGGTTAACTAATGTTTGCAATACACTACCCCCTGTGGTTCAGAAATGGATGCCACTGGACTCCGTATAGAGTAAAAAAAATACAGAAGCCACACACATTTTCACGTGTGGATGATCTTTTTTCCACATGAAAGCGTAACCAACATAAATTAGCACCCTTTCTTTTTAATGCTTCAGTAGGATCTTTCATCGGAAAAACATAAACCATCCAGTTATTGGCACTGCATTAACCCCATGGCTGCACGTTTGAGCCACATCCCTTATGTCAGTGTTCAATAAATGATTTCATTTAAGATTTTGTACAAAATAATCAGAGTGTAAGGCGTAACGAGAGACTTTTCTTTTTTGATATAGTAACAAATGATGCCAATGAATCATGATCACAAGTTTCCTTTTACTTACTGTTAGCTCTGAGCTGCCTTTTGTCTGCCACCTTCTGTGAACTAAAATACGGTACAAACTGAGCGTACAAAGTTTTGCTTTCCATCCATTTGCTTCTATAATAAATGCATGCCTTATACTGTATGAGCCATGCCATTTTTGTGTGATAGTGCTCATGAGAAACAAGGTCTGTCCTGAAAAAAAGAAGAAAAAAAAAATCAAGTCAAAGGTGTCACCCCTGTCAATGCCACACGGAAAGTCTTTGGAAAGGCAATGAAGCTGTTGGCCAGGCTACGAGCTCAACTCCAGCTTTTCGTGTATCTAGGTTGAAAAGTTGAAAGGCATGTTGATTCACCGCTAGCAATATGGCGCCCTCCATCTTTGAGCTTTAGAAAGTCTTATGTGAAAGAGCGGATGACGTCACAGACAGGATGTTAATGTTTACAGCTTGAGATTAACACCAAGGTCACTCAGTAAGCCGAGCTGTTTCTGCTGCTGTTTTAATTTCATCTGCACACAGTGATCTGCAAGGGAGATGGCTTTGTTTGAATTTACAGGGGGGAACGGGATACTAATTAACGACAAAGATTAATAAGTTGCATTTGCTAATTGGTAGAAGTAAATAGACCTGGCTGTGATATTGTCAGAAAAACATCAGATTACTAACACGGCTCATGAAAGGTCAAATCAAATGTGTTCGCTGTGCTCATGTAGCTGTTGACAAATATCATGTGAAGGTGCAATCACAAAGCTCACAACACCCTTTACCCACCTGACTGACAAATACAATCAGCATAAAAATGTAACATCGACTATCCAGTTTGGTGAATGTGAACTTCTTTCACTTTCATTGGTATGACTGTGAAGTGCTTAAGCCGCTCATAGCTAATGAGCATGATTAATCTTTTTGACACTGAAGCCATTTAGGATTTATTTACTGGATTTCCTCACTCCTAATCCTAAGGCAGCACAGACAGTTGATTTAGAGTTCAAATATTTATATCTATCTATATTTTTAAACACTGCCACAAAACTAATGCTCAGTATTTCCATTTCATGCTTTAGCTTCACCATCCTTTCAACTGCTGCCTATGGGAGAAAATGTGATCATTTCACACAGAATTGCTCAGCCATGATTAATGAATCAGTTGATTCAAGCAATTTTACATTTTGAGTCTGAATGTAATTTAATTCTGATTTTCCATCATTATTAAGTCTCCACTCATTCATAGTCCTTGTGTGGCAGCACGGTCATATGTTGAAGTAGTGATGGTCCGTTCTAGGCAACTATATCCTGGGGTGCAGAAAGCAGGGATTATCACATTTATATGCTTCACACATTCACACTTCCCCACACACAAGCACTGCAGGGGTGCACAGACTGACTCATACTGTGTCCATAAGATTTACGAACTGGACACACAAGGTAAAAAATGATGCGCGAACAAAGTCTAATAACTATCAAAGAATACTAAGAGGAGAAATGTGAGCACAGCTTGTACCTTGAAGCACGGGGTGTAAGAAATGTGATGTGAGCAATCAGGAGGAGTTTTCACACACAGCTGAAGATTGTATTGATTGTGTGCGTGTCTTGAGGTAATCCAGACATCATTTGTCCACTTCCATCACCGCTGCAATTATGCAGCATACAATTGAAGTCAAGGCTGTTTTTCTTTTTTAAGGAATTGCCTTTGGGTTTTTTTCCAGAGAAACATTATGTTGACTAATGTAAACTACAATACAGTGTGTTGAACTTCATAGACTAAAGAAAATAATTTGAAATACCATTAAAAAGAAATTATCACACTCTTGTGGGGGTTCCCCTAAGACAACAATGTCTAATAGCTTGCAAAGGGCAATAAATCATGATTTTGTTTTTTTCCAGTGGTTTCTGTACTACCGTTTACACTCAGGCGAGCAGACCCCCTTGTCGAACACACAGGCATACTTTATCATAAATACATCATCTAAATGGTTCTAGTGATTTGAAATAAAAAGGCCAGGTGGTTTCACAACCAGGTCTAGAGACAATTTTTGAACATCATGCAGAATGTATTGATAAAGACAGATTTATCCCGGTGCTCTGCGGTCTTGACTTTTGCAATGCATTGTGGGTTTTTTTTTAGCATTTTAAAGCAAGCATTTATTTGGAAAAAAAAGTCCTGCTTATCATCTTTAGACCAGCAAAAAAGTGGTATTTGACACAGACTACAACTGAAACTATTCTTTAAGCTTTGGTGTGTGGCTTTCAAGATTAATGTGCAACCAACAAGTAGATATCAAAACCAATACCTTAAATAATATTGAATAGTGGTTGCTTTGGACACATATTCATCATTGCCCAATGAAGTTGTCATTCAGACTCAACCATCATTTTTATGAATGTATTTCAAACAAAGGTTACTGAAGATGAACCTATCATGGTATCGGGTACTGGTCCAATACAGATACAAAAAGTTAAATTTGATTTCATGACATAGGGTTGATCCATCCCTCTGTGTCACTCAATCTTTGCTCTTCTGTGTTTACTTCAACCATTTGTGTCCTGCAGCATCAACGCCAGTGGGTCTGTGCATTTTTGGTGGGCAAAACTAAAATAGCCTAAAGGAAGATAAGTACAGAGGCTTAGCAGTTTGAAGTTATTTCAGGACTGTTTTTGCAACAGCTCTGAGAGCAACTTGCAGTATGTGGAAGTTTAATTCCTCACTTATCCACTGCAGAGGCTCAAAGTTAAATTTTAGTTCCTATTGGTATTAGAGATTTACACATTTATAATTCCGTGAAATAATAATGAAGCCAGTTTACTTTCACAGTATTATCCAAGCTCATCAACCCACTAAAGTGAAATATCCTGGCAATCATAAATACAACTGAGGCAACTACATCCTCAGTATAAACTAGCCTTCACAAAGTCAAGCACACACTTTCATTTGCTCCAACAAAAACTGCACAGTGCACAAAAGTCAGGATCCTTAACATAACATAAAAGGTGGCCTCCAACCAATAAAGCAATCATCAAACTCTCCTGACTTACTAAATCTTCTACTATGGCATGGTGAGCAGGCAATAGAAAAAATAATAAAATGAATAAATCTGTAAATATGTTTAAAAAAAATCCTGGGGTGTTGTGCATGAACAACAACCAAACTCATTCAGATTTAGCTGTCCTGACAAGCCCTTCAACATGTCACCACCCCAGCCAAGAGTTTACCTATGAGTCAAAATGGAATGTCAAACAAGTATTTATTGCAAACAAAATGAACACAATAACAAATAGGAATGAATGGTGTTGCTGCTATGCTGCTGATCCTTGCAGCAGTGTGACAGCTTAGCACTGGCTATTGTAGCCAGCCCGCAGCTGCCAGGGCTCAAGAGCTGTGCAGGTCAGGAGATCAAATGTAGCCTAAAGATAAAAAAGGTAAAAAAGAAATCAGTGGTGCACATAACACAGGAAATTGGCGAGGCTATACCGAAACATTTAGACAGTGTAGTGAGCACAAGTTGATGCAGAATCCAATGAAAGAGAAAGATAATTATTTTTGGCTGATGCTAAGAGTAGATAGAGTCTCAAAGTTAAATGCAAACATACCCTCTACTTGTCTGTGGGACATAAAAGAATTGGTTTGAACTGGAATCCAGCTTCTGACCAGGAGACCACAAGAGTAGCTGTAGTTAAGGATTACATGCTGGCCAAGCACGTTTGAAGGGGGTTGAATTCAAGACCCTCCCTTGAACGCGCCCACAGATCCCTAACAAAAAACACTAATATACAGTAAGTAATAACTACTATGACAACCAAGTTTCTTGTTGTTTCTGACCTGAGGTCAAAGAAGCTTTTGAGTTGATGGACTCTGAAGAAACTAATATACAGTCTGGCCTAAAGTGAATGAGCCAGTTTATAAAGACAATACGATAGTGATAGGTTTTTTAATACAAACTATACAAAATAAACAACTAGTTCAAAACCTGCAATGGAGAAATGACAAAAAAATAAAGAGAACAGGGTTACTAGGGGCAACAGACGGTAAATCCAAGATAACATTCAAGTGCTGCTGACACAAGGTTCAGTTTTCATGAGTGGAGTTATCATGATGAGGTTATCACATTAGAATCAAGCTAGACTATTGTATCAGTTTGCAAAATATAATAAACTCTGCTCTAATTGAACGGGAAATTTATCAACTTTGTGAGAAAGGAGTTTTTTTTTTAATACTGCCATGAAATATGTTGGAGAAACTGACAGTGTAAAAGAGGTATCACTCATGAGAACTTTACAAAAGAAACTGAGGTTTGTTTATTTTTGCCACAGGACCTATGAAATAGAAACTCTTTCCATAAAGATTTATATTCAAAGGTAGCACATCAAATTTATGGGCTGTTTGTCCTAAATCTGGGCCTATGTGGTTGAGTTTGCAGATCTTGTACTTTTGCCTCATTGCTCTTGTATTCAAAGATAAAAAATGTTTGAATCTGTGATACTGATCCTCTGGCTACCAAGCAATTTATATTTAGTTTTAAGTACAGATTCCTGGAAAGTTTTTCACATGAGGTGCCATTAAAAACAAGCATGTTTGAACAGAAATCTTTACAAACTCCAATCTATTTCTATGCCATAAATCAAGACAGCCTCATGTGTGCTATATTTTGCAGCAGAGGTGACGGGGGCTTGAGGAAATGGATATTTTCTATTAATGTTAAGCGCCTTTTCCTTTCTTGTTTTATTATCATTTATCCTAATGAACCCCTGATGACAGATAAATTCACACTTGGCATCGATGTAACGAAAGCACATGTGCTTGGTGCTTCCCATTTGTTTGACACTGCAATCACCGATGGCTGCTGATGAACCTGTAAGATCCAAATCGAAGTCCATCAAAGACAAAGCTGAGCTGAATGAGTTGGACATGTCCTCTATGAGAGAACTAATAGCAGAAGAAGTGGGAGGCATAAAAGCAGCAGCAAATGAAGAGAAGAGCTGGGGAATTTGCTGTCCAGTCAAAGAGGTTGTTATTCAAAGAGGGCTGACTTACAGTGCACTGACAACAGAATCAATAGAGGGTATCTGTCCTGATGCTAAGTGCTATTGGCTGTAAAAATGAATGTCTTTCAGACACCAATGACCTTCATTGGATCTCAACTAGAAGCAAACTCTACATCACTCACAGGCTTAAGTGCTTGAACAGAAGTACAGATGAGGAGGGTGTTTATTTACTGTGCCAACAAACACACCTAACATATTTCCTCAAATACTGGAATGGGCTTGTTTTCTGTTTTGTTTTGCTTTGTTTTATTTATTTTGTTTTTACATCTGTGGACAGACAGAGCCAGACCTTTGTTTGAATTAGACCTGTGTTAGAGGGAAAACTTAATCACTGACTCATCAGCCACTCATTTAGTCACCTTTAAGTACAATTTGTTTTATGTTTGCTTCTGTTACCACTCTTTAAAGCTATGATATGGAGCCAAAGCCTGCTACGCCTGTAACTTTTTCAAAATAAAAGCCCTTTGATGTTCATTTATTCATTAATTTTTCTTTCAAAACACATTACGCAAAATGAGTTATTTGCATACTTTCTGTGCAATGAATCATGAACAGTTTAGTCTTAATAATGAAAATACTGTTATAAAATTTAAGGTTTTATTGATCTAAAGCGATATTTAAAGTTGTCAAGTAACAAACAGCAACACCTCTACCCAATGTTGTTTTCTTCTTGTGTGTATATGTGACTATCTTCGGATTGCTTGATTTTATTGCGTCTTTTAATCGTTACCTACTGTGTCAGATCAGGATGTTACTCAAGAGAAAATGTGAACTATTTCAATAAACACATTGGTTAAAATAATGTATTTAAAGAGCTCTTTTGGTGCTCTTCCTTTTCAAGTTCAAGTTCAAAACTAAGAAAGCACTGGTGCACATGTTCAAAGGTTTCTGATGGATTTCTTTGGTTTTCTCTCAATGAAGAATAGAGCTCAGGGGAATCAAACCTGTAACACTTAGATAGTTGGAGAGTTTGATCACTGAATGGATGCTTCACTTCAAAGGAAAACAATCCATCTGTAGCAGCAAACCAGGCCCCCTTTCTCTACGTCACATTATGCAGCAAGTGCCACAGGGCTCACGCCCCACCCCTCAGCTTGAAATGTAAGACGGGCTGACATCCATCTGAAGAGGCTGTGTGGTATCAGAGATAAGGCTCCCTGTGTTCTCCTACACTGTGAGTCTGCACTGAAGAAGCTCTTGTCTAAATCAATTACAGTCAGTTAGCGGGGGAAGGGCTGTCTTAGATTTTCCCATAGTTCCTTTTTTTCTGCACTCTGACACAAGAGTGATGACAATCGGGTGATCAACAGCTTATGGCACTTTGACGAACAGAACACATGATACAAGAACAGCATGCTTGGGTGTAATACGGGAATTTTACTCATGATTCAACTTAGACATAAAAACTAAAATAAAAAATATCCAATCATGCTTTTCAACTTCTGGCTACTATTCTTTGTACCAATTGCAGGAGTTAATTATTTAAATGCATTTTAAATGCAGAGAATAAATCAAATTAAGAAGACACAATATGGATTCTACAATGCCAAAACCAGTTTCATAGATTCAAAACCTATATCAAAGGAACAAAAATTACAAACAAACTTATTCCTTTCATCCATCTGATAACCTATCAGCACCCTAAGAATTTATTCAATAAAAAGATTAATGCAATTTATTTATATGGAGCCTTAACTGTTTTTAAATGCAAATCTTTACACCAGTGATTCACAACCTGTGGAAAATGTCACAAAAGTGCTGAGCCTAAAATGAAACAAAAAGAATGTGGTAAAACCCAAAATAAAATATTCCACAATGATTCCTCATTTGAAATTCAGGTTTTTTATGCTTGACTACATAACCCAATGAAATGTGCATGCAAGAACCATCTCCTATGGTCAAATGGTGGTGAACCCATTTGTCACACAGTGCACTGACACACGGGGCTACATAAAAATGGCTGTGTAACTCTGTGTAGCTTTTCTCTCTCACACACACAAGCCTTTGGGTAAATCTCCTCCCCAGCTTCTCTCTATGTAAACAGAAAATGCTTTATGTTTGGTTCCATGTCATCATGCTAGGTTCATATGTGCATTCCTGGGGGTCAGATGATCTCCTATTTGAACAAGCCACAGTCACAAGTCACATTGAAATGCCTGTATTCACTGATACATAGGCTGATATGAATACTCTAAACAGGTTGTAAAAATAGCAGTTCATTCTGTGGTACATATCCATCATAGCGGGAAAGGGTGAAAAAGAGATTTAATGATATCATCCCATTTCCCTCTCCTCCTTTCTCCATCTCAACCACTGTTTGTTTCAGTATCAGGTAACCACACCGAATATGCTCCAGTGGCATATTGTTGCATCTGTATCATTCCTTTTTTGTCCTCATGTGTCAGTAATTACTCCACCAATTTCCTTCTGTCTCTCCCTTGCTCTCCCCTTCCTCAGGTAACAAGTTCTCATACTGCCACGCCTGCCTGCTGGTTGCTGGGGTTTGGTGCTACGCCGGTGTATTTGCTGTTGGTCCCCTGACTGGCTGGGGAGAGTATGGGGCAGAGCCTTATGGTACGGCATGCTGCATTAACTGGGAAGCACCCAGCCAAAACTCTGCAGCTATGAGCTACATAATCTGCCTCTTCTTCTTCTGCTACATTGTGCCCTGCACCGTCATCTTTCTGTCCTACACGTTCATCCTGATGACTGTCCGAGGCTCTCGACAGGCTGTGCAGCAGCACATGTCCCCACAGAACAAGATCACCAACGCACATTCACTTATCATTAAGGTATATGTACAGACCGAAGATAAAGTTACAATGAAATGTGAAGAAAATGTGATTAAATAACAAATTTTCTTTGTTTTGTTTTGTTTCAGCTCTCCGTGGCAGTTTGTATTGGTTTCCTGACAGCGTGGAGCCCTTATGCTATTGTGTCTATGTGGGCAGCTTTTGGAAACCCTGCGAACGTACCACCCATGGCTTTCGCTTTGGCAGCTATCTTTGCAAAGTCCTCCACCCTTTACAACCCTATAGTCTATCTGGTCTTCAAACCCAACTTTCGCAAGTCCTTGTGCCGGGATGTGGCCCTGTGCAGGAGGTCCCTGTGTGGATGTCTGTGTCTGGACAGCTCCACACAGAAAGGAACATGCATGCAAGCCCACGACAAGGAAGAGTGTAACTCTACGAGGTTGTCAAATGGGCTTCCAGAGAACCACAAGACCTGCAGACACTGTCCTTGCCCTGAAACAGCCAGACACAACTTTACAGACTACAGTCCTCAGCAGACTGCCAGAATACTCAAAGGATCTGCACATAGTGAGGTGGCTGTGAGTCAGCTCTCCAATGAGATGCAGAGTGACTTCCTCTAAAGACAAAAACAGCCAGACGGTGAAAACAGAGAGTAGTATGAGAGAAAGACAGCAAGTACAAAGAATGAACAACACTAATGGCAAATTTGGAGGGAAAAGAAAAGTTTAAGAGTAATGAAAAGAAGAGCTATTTCAAAGTTTAAGGTCCAGGTTTGAAAACAAGGATCTTGTCTCATGCCTCAAATATGTGATACTGCCAAAAACACAAGGTGAAAAGTAAATCCAGGAAGATAAGCGAGCCAAACATACAGCCATGGATGTGAACATTAGAGTATCATCAGGATTAATTAACCTGCGTCAATAACTATCTGATCACTTAGACTGATCAATGCTCACAAAGCAGGACAGAGAATCCACAGAATCTCAATGAACATTAATTCAAGCTGGATTTAGAGGAAGGAGTTTATACAAGACTTTCTTCTCCCAAAACTACCTTTGATGTATTTATTACAAGTACTGTATTTAATGATGTATTTGATTTGATCAGTATTTATTAATGCATGCCTCAAATTGAAGGACCACAGGGTTGCTTGTGTTATCTTGAAGAAAAATAATTCTTCTCATTGCTGAAAAATCTTTTATCTTTGAAGGCCTCAAATATTGTGACCTCAGCCCTGACATTTATCTACATTATGGAAACCGACAAGGAGATGATGACAATAAAAAAATAACACCGGCAAGACAACCTTTCTCTCAGTGACACTATTATCCAAACTAAAATAAACATGGACATCCCTCACTCCACTTGCAAGGAAGGTTGCATTGATTCCTCTGCAAAGACAAGTTGCCAATATCAATTCTGTCCAACCAGCGGTGTCCACCACAGAGGGCAAGACTGCATATAAAGCAGAAGACTTTGGAAAAAGACTCAGGTAAAAAAAAAAAAAGCTTTGAAAGGCTGACCTTTTTTGAAAAATATATGTACTACTTTGACTTTTCTGACATGAAACACAGATAAACAAAAGGAAGAAACAGAGCAGAATGAGGAGTATGTGACATACAAGAAATTTCATATTAAAATCCAACAAACAGGGGGATTACATTTGTTTTAGGTAGCAAGTTAGTGTTTCTATAATTATCTAATGAACTTTAAATCTTAAAATATTCACAAAACAGACACCTGGCTCTTGAAAACATGACAGAATATGATAACTATAAAGAAGCAGATATGCACCTATGTATGGATTAACCATTGTTATTTTTTTTTTTTAATGTTAGCCCTGATGACAAATACCAGCCTGATAGCAAATAATGGTATAGTGCAACTTGCAGGTTAAATTTCTACAAAAAAAAAAACAAGAGTCTCAAAATGGCTCATGAGACAATTGATATTTTTTAATTAATTTTACAAGAGGAGTGGTGATTTTATCCCGATGGACTACAAAAAATGTTCTGGGTTTTTTTAATCTGTTTTTTTTTTTTCATTTCTAAATTTCTACCAAACATTCAGGACTCTCGCTCTCCAAACCTCACTTCATTTCACGAATAAGAGGCTAAAAATACGAGCTGATTTGTCAGTCTAAACACCTGTAAAACAGAGTATTACCTCAAATGTCTTTTTTCATTTACAGCCACTCTGTCCTCTTGAACTCTCCATGGCAACAATCAGTAACACACACAAAACCCCCCCAGTGAGTAGTTTGGTCAGTGCCACTTTTGTACCTTATATCAACTGTACACGCATATACAGATCATAAACTTTTTACCCATTTCCCTCTTTTTCCATATTTTCCCAATTCACGTTAAAATTGTGCAAAACCAGCAGATCTCTCTTTTGGTGCTTCATATCCAGTTTTCTGTTTTTGACATGGGAGTAAAAAAAAAAATTAAAAATGACTCCTGAAGCAACTGGAGTTTACAATTTACCTTAATAAAAATGTAGAGATCACTTTCCTACACATTGACTCAGTGCGATAGCTGACCTGCAAGTTGCACTTTGCTGATTGCATGCACGAGAAGAGACTGCCAATTCAGAGAAGAGGGGTTTTATTATTGGGCAGAAGCGGTCACTGGATGGATAAACTAAGTTTGTTATTGAGGGCAGACATGAAAGAAAATGTTAGCAACATAGACATGATATCAGCATTGGTATTGGGCTTGGTTTTTACAATGAGTCCATTTCTTGAAAAAGGAAGTTGTGTTTGCACATTGTCATGGTCTATTTGCAGGAAGCTGATCAGCTACTACAGAGATCTCGATTATTCAAAAAAAGATAATAGCATTTTTTTTTTGCAGGGCAGAGAGCTAGACTTGAAGGAAAACAGAGGAACATGAAACCAGGGATTACATTTCTAGATAGGTTGAAGCAGGCAAACAGTCGGTTTTTCTTCACTGGTGTTCATTTAGAGTGTGCCCTTAATACTGTTAAATTGTGAAAACTGTGTGCACAGCTTCTTCAAATACTGAGTAACAAAGTTGCCGTAAAGCATGTCTATGGCAGATGTTTATATAGACCAGCTGTGATAATTAAATTTTCCGATTATTTCTCCTCAAAATGTTATGTTAGTTTTTTGTTCTAAACTGGTATGCAGCCAAACTTGCATCCTTCAACAGACTTTTTTTCTCTCATTCCCAGACTCAATCAATTAACTTTAGTCAGTCTATTATTATTACTGATAGGAATGAAGATAAGACTTGAAATTGTAATAAACTGGAGCAATCTTCTAGAAAGGTCAGATAACCTCAAGTGAAAGCCTGTACATGTGTGTATGAAGTGAGAAAGGGAATAACCCTGTGGTTTATTTATAGTGTGCGTGTGTGTATTTGTCTAATGTGCTTCTGTGAGTGTTCTTCTGTGAGCAGAAACACAAGTTTGTAGCTCCTCAGAGGAACCAACAGTGCATCAGCACATTCTTTTGATTCTAATGCACAAAACAACCATCATAAAATAAGAAAACTAAAATGGGCGTACTGAAAAAAAAAAAACTCCTCAAGTCAAGATAACAAAAGAGGAACAATAAGTTTGATGTCTTTGATTCAGAGCCACTTGCCTTTAGTGCACCTCTTGTCTCGGGTTAAACAGACGATGTGTTGCTCAATTAAAAGGATTTATAAAACAGTAGGCACAAGGCTTTGCTTCAGCACCTGCCAGCACCTCTCCAGTAAAAAATGCCCTGCGAGCACGGTTGAGCTTAATCGCACTGTTTGTCTAACAAGCAGTTTTGGACACCTCCCCGAGCAGCATGGGTCATCAAATGAAAGTACAAAAAGACCTGCAGGAGAGAGATTAATTAGATCTGCTGCACCACATGTCATGGTTCACTTGCAGGACTCTCATGTCTTTTTTATGATTCTTTTCTTAAACTGGGTGAGAGCAGAGATTTGCAGCTCGGAGCAGTTTTTCAAAGAGGACCTGACGATGAAAGTGGTACACTTGGTCATGAAATAATTTACTGTTGTTCGTTCAAAACAAGCATGTCAGCACATGTGATACAGTCAGGGAACAGAATTAAGCTCTGCAAAATCATTCAGGAAAATAGTAGTTTTAGCAACATGGAGAAACTGTTGCTAAACCACTGCTGCCACCTGAACTAACAGGCCTCCTGTGTTTTCAAGACAGTTACTCCTGGGGTTTGACCCTGATTAGCTAAAAGCGTAAATCAGTCAGGCCAGAGCCTAGACCATATTTAAAATTAAGTTCGGGTATGAAAAACTCCTGGCAGAAAGACTGATGCCAAATTCAAAGTATAATTTCAAAGGACCACGATGAATACCAACCAAATATATGCAGAAACCCTTAAACGTGTCATGTGTTTAAAAACTGAAGTTTTAGAGGCCTACAAACGCATGGATTCATTCATCGAACCAAACTCAATTGATCATTTTCCCAATCTTACAGTCAGTCAAGAACACTAATTTGGCACATTTATGCAACTGCTTTAATGGCCTCTGCAGATGTACATCAAATTTCTATCTAAATAGAATATTAATTGAGGTACGAATTAAGGAGTAGTCAGATCATTGGTGTTACTCTAATGCTTCATTTATTTTCGTGTTCTGCTCATATAGGAAGGGTCCTAGTTAGTGGCTGATATTAAAGTTTGAGTATGGGAACCTTGATCAGGAGTCTCACATTCAACAGCTCGGTTAAATCATGCCTCAGCCTTGAAACTTAAAACACTAAGAGTCGAGATGAGGATATTACTTTGTTCCTGCATTAGGTATAAATCACAAGGATACACAACAGTTTGATTGTGATGAAACCAATTAGCACCACTAATGCATTGAAGTCTTTTCCTTTTTTTTTTTTTTAATTTCAATCCTGTTGTAAATATTGGCACAACAAACATAATCACATTGATATCTGGATGTAGTTAGCTTCACTTTCAACAGTAATTCCAACATAGTAAATAATATCATGAAGGGTGTCAGTGTTTGCATGTGAAGGTTTGTTTTCTGATGTATCCCAAGTGCATCCTGACCACACTGACTAAGGGCTGTGTTGTTTCAAAGTGAATCTCTAACCTGAGGCTAGGAGTGAGGTGAGGTAAAAGTAGCCTGAGGCTTCATGAAGTCTGAGTAAGTTCAGCCCTTAGGCTGTCACGGACAGTCAATGTTCTATCAGTATTTTGGAGGAAATCTCAGCATTTACATAACCACTTACTAAAGCTGTGCAGGTGTATGGATGTCCAGGTTCACAGCTCATTACTAGTCATTACTCTTGAGATCCATAGGATGACAAAAAAAAGAGTATACACACAGAATAGCATATTATAATGAGTGGGTGGCCAGCAAATCATGTTTTGTTAACCCTATTGCCACAATTTTTGGAATTACAGCAACTACCACGGCCGCTTGTAGTTTAAGAAACCTTGTGATATGCAGCTTTAAGATACTTCAGCTCTACTGCTATTGCTTGGTTTGCAGGAAAAAAAATAGTTCTCTCCTATCAGGGATGGTCTTGACCAAGCTCTTTAGGCTGCTCTTACGTCTGTGTGTCATTATTTCCTGTCTCTCAGGACAAGATAAAGACCAAAATAAAATCATCTTTGATGTTTCCAATCAGAATGTTGATAAATCTGACATTGATTTTATCACCGTTGCCAGTTTCAACCAGCAACGGTGATGTATTAGTTTGATACGACCTGTACTGCGCAATTTCTGAGACCAGATAATTAATAAACATTGTCATTGAATTTGAGAAATCAGTAACCATACTTAAAAACACACCATTATGTTGCTTGGTGTTTTCCTAAAACCAATGTACTCCTATTTGTGAAAGGTGCTGCTGGTATCATGTTGTATATTAATAAGATGAAGGAAAACATGATGGATTTTATTTTTAATACATAGAGAATATTCTGTGTGTCATGTTTGAATCAAAGGTCACCTTTACTCTCAAAATGTTGTTGTCACCTCCAATATGCAGTTTACCTTCAAAAAACATATCAAAGACATGACTTCAGGCTTGTGCTGGAAAAGCTTTTTCAACCAATAATCTCTGGCAAAGATGAAAAGTACAAACCAGGATACAAAACTGAACATTACTGTGAAAATCTGATTCTGATGTCTGTTTTTCTAATCTGTTCTCTGCCTGGGTGTAAATTCTCTGTCTTTGGCTTTCCCACATTTGTCATCTCTGTATGTCTCTAAGTATATAAAAGTATTAGAGTCAGGGATTTCATGGAGATGTTTGTTTGCATGTATGTATATATTATGTGTCCGTACAGATGCCAAATTGAATTCATTTTTGTTACAAATATCAGCGTGAAATTATTGGTAGGAGGAACCTCCTGCAGTGTCTTAAAATTGGGGCTATATTTTCTTTGAATTTCTGCCTCTTTCTAGTGGCTTTGAAAGTGGTCACATAAAAGTTTTCTATTAAGTTTTAGTGCCAAACAGTCTGCAGGTCTGTGGATTACAGCAGTGCAGCTGGAATCCATTTTCCTTTAAGTCCTTTAAGATCAAGAAGAGGATAAACTTGACTGAACGTGTAAATCATGAATTACATAGCCATGATATAAAAGCTATGTTTAAGTATTACAAATAAAGCTCCATTTTTCCCAACTTGGCATTGTTGGCTCCACAGTCTACATGAGGGAAATGGAATCGACTCCGGTGTTATTATTTATACAGCTTCTATGAAGATGACAATTTCTACCTCCTAATCAACGATGGAATGTATTTGTGGCTTTTTGTCTGGATTTCGATCATGAAATATGCAGTATTTAAACACAGAAATCTTAGTAGCAGGTGGGCCTGGGGTTATTAGGCTGTTTGGGTGGGTAGTCTAAAGCAAGTGAGTTTGTATACCAAGACGATCTGTTCTGCTGGAGGTGCACATGGAGGAGATCAAGGCGTTTGCAGTCATCGTTTGCCTTTGCTGAACTGGCATGGATTTCAAATTGACCTCACTTGTTTATGGCTTTTTAGGCCTCTTACTTGTCAAGAAGATGCCTGTAAACATGACAAAGACTTACCCATCTCACATATTAGACTGACTCAGCAGAAATCCCACATGCAGTAGTTAGGTTGGTTTATGATGCAACTCCTGAGATGGTCCCAGCCTATCTTTGCCATGAATGGTATGATAAATCTTAAGTGTGCTACTCTTTATATGTGTGTGGTCATTTTCTGTAAATAAATTATATGTGATCAAAAGGATGCAAACAGAATTTTCTATCTTTGTGTTTGATCCTTTGTCTTTTCTTGTGCACAACAAACACCGTCTTTGGGAGATTTGCAGTTCTACTCCTCTGTACACGGCCAGCATAGAAAGAGAATAAATCTTTTACAGCCCCCCTTCTTCCCCCCAGGTTCTTAGTCACAAACACAACTGAATGTAATTTGTAAATGAATATATATATGTAAATAGATATATGGATGTTATTGTGTGCTAAAACAAAAAGTCTATGTATCTACAAAGTTTTAAATTTCATTATGACATATTGTTGAAGTTACTGTCACTGTTGTCTGTGAAGGTTCAAATGCACTGTGAAACTGTTTACATTCTTTTATTTTCTGTTTTATTTGTTTGTTTGCTTGTTGTCATTTCTGTGAAAAGAATATAAAAGATTGTACGAAACATGTTAAGTGCATCCATTCAACTGCAGATAATTTGTTCTGGGTTGAAATGGAATGAAGAATAAATACATTTCCGGATTCCAGGAAAGAGAAAGAGTGCTCTTTGTTCAGTTTCTTCAGCAGTCACAGTCTGGTATGATGATGCTTTGTTCACTTATCCTGCTAAAGCCTTGAAGAGCCTCAATGCAGCTTAAGAAAATTACACTCAAAGGTATGCTACGGGCACTGTTAAGGATAAATAATAAAGAATACTGGATTAAGGTTCACAACCTGACAATAGTTTCATATTTAAGACAAAGAGAGTTAGACACCAGGGGTTTGTAATAGTAACATTCCTTTGACCTATTGCAGCAGAAGAGACTACTGCTGAGAAATCAACAGATTTTGAATGTTCAATGACTCACTGTGACTGAACCTGCTGACGCAAAGTGCAGGTTTGCAAGTTTGAAGTGGTTTTTGCTTGATTTGAGCCGCTCAAAAGAGGAAAAAGATAACTGTCAAAGCTCTCACACCTTGCAGTACTTGCGCGTTATCTCTGTCCACTGCAGCAGCCCTGACATGAGGTCATATTTTTGATGAGGTACATCATACAACCTATGTCTAGGTTTCAAAGTATGCCAACATCTTCAAATTCAAACTGCAACATCCAGCGTGTCAAAGCATCGATAAATGTCAGTACATTTGATTTGTTACCTGAAGTTAGTGAGTGTACTGAATACAGTAGGTAACAGTCAGCAGTGTCTCTCTTTGGAGAGGCTGGTTGGAGTTCCAGCATAAAAGCTAATTAAACAAGGTCTAATGAAACACATTGCAGCTCCTTGCTAAAAGTCCTTCAAATGAAAACAGAAACATTTCAGTCACAGTGCATGCCACAGTTTCAAAAGGATTCACAGCTTTTCCCTTGGGCTTAGGTGAAAAAAATATAAGTATTCTACTCCAGAGGTCAGACCTTAACTAGAGTGCCACTCAAATACAGATTGTAAAGCCTTGTGACTCAGACTTGGGCACTCACTGTATTAAAACCTGGATAGAGGACGACCTGAAATTATTCATAGATTAAGATTTTTTTGTTCACTTTCTTGTATAAAGCCTTAGTACACTGATGAGTTTTGACGTGTCTGTTCACCTACATGTGCGTTCCTAAGCTGATTTGATCAGAAAAAGTTTTTGTTGGATTGTTTTATGAGAAGCTGTGGCCTGAGAACTTCTCTTCAAAAGATTTCACAGCAGTCCAAAAAAGCAATACAACATGTTGTTTTTGATTTTGGAGGGCGTTTCACAACCCCTCTATAAAAGTCTATGGCCCCCCAGGGTGTAGATCATAACTTTGGGAACCACTGGTCATAAATGTTGGGTTCTATAAAATATCCTGATAATTTGTGTGTTGATTGTAGATACTTCTGAGCTCCTTGGCACCTGAAGTAATCCTGTCGCAGTAGAAACAAGGAGTGAATCTCTGTGCTACGATAGGTGCAAGATCTTAATTACTTCTGTTTTCTACAAATTAGAAAATTAGTTCAAAAGGGGAAATGCTTGAGTCAGACATCTGACCCTTTCCATTTATCCTCAGGTTTTAGGGACTCAACTCACACTGGGGACTCAAGACTTAGACACAAAGTCTGGTGACTGGGATACAATGTTGTTACATTTCACAGCATCCCACAGAGAAAAGCTGCCAAATGGAAATTCAGGCTGGTTTCTCAAAACAGGAACTGTACAGTATTCTTCCTCTTCATCTAAAGCAAATTCCTTTTCAATGCCCTTCAAAGTTAAACAGAGGGCATAATCCAAATTCTGACTAAAATCAAATTTGAGTCTCTAGACATAGATATCTGCTGCCTTCCTTGGCTCAGTCAAGAGGAAATTTTTCCAAAGGTACAGCCTAAAATCTAAATCCACCTAAGACGGTGTTCTTCTACTCAGCTGCGGAGGTAGTAAAGGAAAACAGAAGACGAAACTTGTACTAAATCCACAAGCTCTCTGCTTTATTTGTCTAGTTTATTTAACTAATATTGGGTATTAGTTTAAGATGAAACCTGGAATGTGTTTTGTCTTAACTGACTAGGGAGCAGCTAAGAAAAACCTGTTTTTGTGTTCATACGGGAGTGTGATTATTTTCTCTAAGAGAGACCTAGAAAATGTGAACTGTTTCTTTAAAGTGATTTTTACAGTGAAGCCAGTCATTGATTGAAGAGGTTGTCGGCCAGTCACAGTCGGCTGTAGTATTTTCAATTAGTTGTTTCAGAAAACACTGTACACCATGTTCTCTGTGTACAGACTTAGACTTAAACTTTGTTGTCATTCTGTATGCAGCAGATTTAGACAGGACAAAATTTCATTTGCATAGGCTCCGGCTTTCTAGAGTATGCAGTGAAAAACACTAGAAAAAGACTACACATGTTTTCTACACCATCTACAACACATGCAAAAGGATACTCATTTACACTCTTAACTGGCTTAATATTTTACCTGTGATTGGTTTCATCACTCTTATTGAAACAACGCTATTGATTTGAATCTTTTCCTGCAACTGGAAAAGAAGACTCTTTCTGAAAGAGATTCGATCCACACAGACGAGGCTCCACACTGCAATGTATTTTATCTAAATAAATGCCACAGTTTCCTTTGTCTTTTATAATCTGACTGCATCATTGGTTTGCTAATCTCTTATTAGAGGCTTATCTATTCATATGACATAATAGACTTGAGTGCTGTTTGACCTTTGATGAAGTTTTAATCTTTATCCTCAATGACATTTCAAGCTCTTTAACCTTGAGTCAGCTCAGGACAGAAAACAATTGTTGCCACCTCACGCACAGAACAAATGGTACTTACTGTAAGCACCAGGCAGTTTTGTTCTTTATTTACTGTACAACTCCTCCACACACCTGGCTTATTACATTCACCTCCAGATTGTCATCAAGGGCACTTGGACTGTATGCTAACATATGGCCACGATCAGGCTGCCTCACCTTAACAGCATGTCCCCCTGCTGAAAACCATCTGCCAAAACGTCTGTACTCTGCCAGGTCTGCGGTAGCCGGGAGCAGGATTGTGAGGATTGGAAAGTAAGCAGCAGCTCAGCATAACTTTATGTCAGTCATGAATTAGTGTGATGGACATAGGAGCTTCAGTGGTAATTCAGCCTATATTAGAAAATGGCAGAATGTTAACATGAAGCAACAGAGCCCGTCCATCAACTATGAAAATTCAGGGTCTTAACCCACTCAAACAAAAAAGTTTTGGACATTTTGGTAACATGAATAAAAGTGTGTAAAAACATATGACTCCATGACTGCATCACCCTGCTTAGTGAAGACTTAAGGCAATATGGGCACCTTGGCAAACAGGTGCTATTCTTTTATTCATCTGCCAAAGTGAAACTATTCCAAGCTTACATTACTGCCAGCACTGTTGAAGCTGAAAAAGGACACTAATCCCATTACTGTGAGGATGCAATGTCAGCATGTGTGATTGGCCAATAATGGCTGACCTTCCTGTGCTAACACAGCAGTGCATATTCTCATTTACTGAATACCAATTGCTTCACGTTTACAGGCAATCACAATTAGTCATGGTAACAGGGCCCTAAAGTGATGCATTTTAAATGAGGATGCAGGGACTTCTTTTCTGCAGGGTTTTTTGATTATATCGTCTCCAACAAAGATTCCCTTATCATGACATATTTGGCTATAGGATCTGCAAGATCTGCAAATGTAGGAAATATGGCTTACACTGGGGCACATAAATGAAGCATATTAAGAGCTACAGTATGTTCAAATCAATGAAATGATCAAGAAAATATCTAACTATCAGTTTCACTGCTATGTAATTATCTGCACTGTTTAACATTTTTTCGTTTTTTGTTTCAGTAAGATTCACAATGTGCCTTCTTTTTTTATTTCCTGCATTCTTGCCTTCTGAACCACTTCCACCTTTCAAAATGAGGGAAAGTGTCCAAAGGGACTAAAGTCAAGAATTTTCGCTCACGGGCAGAATCTCTGAAAACAAACATTTCATTCAGAGTGACTGTCCTTCTCTTCACTCCCACAGACAACATATGCTGAACTAATTTGTACAAGATCGCCTGCGTAAATAATGTCATCTTTGGACCCAGTCTTCTGAACATGAATGTGCTATCCTCCACACAGGAAATTACTCTAATTCAATTTTCTGACCAGTAAGGTATTGAATTAAACATCACAGAAGTAAAACATTACAACCACATCCCAACACAGCAAAAAGTCTGAGCATATAGAGCGCATGTTAAAGTTCATGTCTTTCACTGAAGAAACTCAATGACATTCTCTTCAGAAGAACTAAATTGAAGCAAATTAGAAATATAGACTGACTATTTATCAGCACCGGACCAGAATAAAATGACATCATTTTTGACACGTTTACAAGTTACATGCTCTATATTAATTGTACATGTAGCATTTCTGATAAACATCTAAAAGTAACTTTATCTACATCACACTGAGGCCATGTCAACACGTAGCTGGGTGTCTGTGAAACTGCACATAATTTTACACATTTGGGCCTGTCATCTGCACAAAAGTCACAGTTAGGCAACATTTGAAATGATCTCTGAAAACTCCGGCCATAGAGAAGATTTTGGAAAACTTCAGTTACATGGTTTTGTATATATGCCAATGATCAGAGATTTTGGATCTCAAATGCCAGACCTTGCTACAAAAAAAGGCCGTTGACACCACATGTATGCTGCGTTGAGGCGAGCAATAATGCTGTGGATGTATTAGTTTTACTTTGAACTTGGAACTTGCCTTTAAAATCCTTAATCAGAATATTAGCTGACATTCAGCCAGATTTAGAAACTAAAGCTACAAACCATTACTTAGTGAGACACACCTGTTGCACAGTCTGACAGTAAAAACTGCCACTAGCTTACAGCACATCTGGTTAAAATTCTACTGTTTCCTTTCACACCGCCTCCCTTTCTCAACTTCAGAGTTACCTGCTGTATATCTCATTGAAAAGCCAGTAAATCATAAACCCTGTCACTGCAATTATTGAGTTCAACTGTAAATACACCTTTTACATATCAAGAAATACTTCTTACCTGGGTAAACATCCTTATTAATATTTAAACATGCCTGCAGCATGAAAAACAACCCTTACCTGCTGCAAGCCACCTGAGCAAGGTTCAAAGAGAATAATTCAACAAAAGTAACAAAAACAACACATATAGAAAGATCAACAGGCTCACATTAGCTTGTCTTGGTCTGCATCCCAGCAGCAGTCAGCGTCAGGTATCTTCTCTAAATCTAAAGCTTCCTCAATTAGCTTTCAATCTTGGATAAATGACCTCATATGTGCTGATAAAGTAACTACAGAATATTTGCACGTAATCCTATCAATATGCCTTTTAATGTAACGCGAAGACTAGCTTGAAGCCCCTCTTAACACATGTAGGAATATACATAATGATGGCAGAAACACAAACTCCTACCATGTGATGTTTCTCAGTCTCCTCCGTCACTCTGCGCCACCACCAGAGACTTCCACTGGATTTTTGAGTCAACTCAGTGAGTTTACAGGTAGCTTAGATAGTGACTCATTTGTGCATTGAAGAAATGCAGCCCCGTCAGAAATAAACACTAACAAACACGAGTGTGGGAGCAAGATAAGAGGTGGGCAGTTAGTTTGCAGTCCATCATGAGGAGAGAACTTAATGACCATGACACAGAATCAACAAATCTTGCAGGAGTTTGTTTTACCTGCATCATGTACAGCTCTCTCTCTCTCTCTCTCTCTCTCTCTCTCTCTCTCTCTCTCTCTCTCTCTCTTTCTCTCTCTCTCTCTTTCTCTTTCTCTCCCTCTTCACTAACTTCAAACCAAAAACTCCTTCTGGTCAGCATTTCAAATGACCTTAGTCATATAATATTTTGAAATGCACAAAATTCAAATTCAAAATGTGCATTTTAATCAATCATTTCATGTAAATTAAGTCCAACTGAAGTGTTTCTATGATTAACGGCAAAACCCCTTTTTTTCAAAGTAATAAATGTACAACTTAACAGATATTTATTAGGTTTATCAGCTATCACGCAGAGACAGAATTAGCCTCGGCCTCTGCACAGTTTTGTAAGCACCTGGTATTTGGCCTGGTTGTCAACTTCACCTTCTCTGTGTGATCTCCAAAAAGCACTTTCATTTCACACATGAGCACCTGCTTAGTGAAATTTGAAAATAATTCCACATTTGGCCAAAGAAAGGTGCGTTTTTCATACAGACTTATAATAAGAAGATCTGTCTAACCTTCAGTATGGATGTCCCCAAGGCGTTGTGTTATGGCATTACATCAGGCTAGCACAATGCCACCTTTGTGCTGGCATGATGTATAGTATCAGAGGTGTCAAGGAGGTGAATTGAGAGCCTGTTCACCATGCATGTATGTGTAACTTATACTGTACGTTTACCTCTTGTGTTCCAACAATGCTGCACCAAAATGTGAAACATTAGTAAAATAGAAATGTTTTGCCACAGAAGATAAAAAACTCACAAGATCAAAAAGGCTTTTGATGTTACAGTCATCATTATAAGTTATCTTGTTAAAGTCATAAGAAAACACACTGCAGGTAAAGATAATAATAGAGCAGGAAGAAATAATTAAAGAGAAAGTGTGTTTTTTAATTAGTGTGCAGAGCCACCAGCATTATCCTTTTAAATGTTAAACTGTCAAAGAATGTGGAGAGATGAGAGGTCTGGTCTGGGGCTACAGCTGTGATAACAACCCAATGCTTCAGGCAGTGAAGTAAAAATGAAGAGTGAACTGTGTCTGAGAGACTGAGACTGAATGTGGACCTCTGCATAAACTCTCAATACTACTTTTAACTTTAGTTTTTACCTTTTACCCTGATGGCTACTTCTCAGTGGTCTTCATATCGGGTTTGGAAGAGCTTGCAGCAAAACCTAACTACTGAGCCCAACCGAAGGGAGGTGAGGAAATTCAAAGGGTCAAACAATGTGAGGTTTTATCTTCTGAGCATCAAAATCCCCACCAGATAAAGTCTACTAATTTCTGCGCAGAGTTTCATTTTCTTTTCAGTCTAGAGGAAACAGCTGACCGTTAGAGCGATCTTTATACCCAGTAGTAACGTCATAGATTGTCAAGCCCCATTTGGAGGCTTTACTAGGATACTGTCCTCCACAGATGCATGCACATTTTGGAGTAACTTGACAGTGAAAAGCCACTTTTATTGTAACTCTGCTGTTACTCTACTTTCGAGTAACCATGGAGGGACCAAAAGCAGACGAAAGATGCATTCACACTCTCTTAGTTGCACCACTATATACATATACAGCAGTAAATGTTCAGGGAGCAATATAATTTATGAATGCACCATGAAATGAAACATGAAGGGGTGTGACAGTTTGAAAGTGACCCTGTACTTTTGAGAATCCCCTCAAAGGCTTGCCTGCCACTCTGCAGAGTGACACACAAGCTTAGTGATTGACATATGCCACTGACCCCCTGGTGCCATGCCATCAGTGATGGCACACACAGTTCTAGACAGTGTGACATGCCAATAGCCACTGGGCAGCGTTCACTGCATTTCAGTCAAGTCTCACTAACAGAGGACATAAACCATCCACAGTTATGGGTGAGAACTTAAAAATCAAAGCATGCTCCTTCTGCAGGAATGTTGGGGCCTGTGTTTCCAGTCTCTAAATATTGTATCAGTGTGAGTGCAGCTGGTTTGCTCTTATTCAAATGAGGCAAAACATCCATTTGTTAAAGTGTGGATTTAATGTCTTGGACCTCAAAACACCACTAATTGCATTTTATAGTGCTGCAGAGACTCATGACTATATCAATACTGTCATTATTTTTAGCCTTGCAATGAGCAGAAAATGTTGCCACCTTAAAAGGAAATTGTACTTTTGCTTCAGAAGTGATGTGATATTTATTTGATGCAATCATTTAAAGTTATTTGGCAAATTGAAATTTTGTCACCAACAGGTGAAAGAGAAAACTGGGTACATTATCTTTATGTACATAATTTTGTCAACCATCAGTGTCAAATCACTTATGGATGCGCATCCAGAAAAACATCTGCTTTATTTCCATAAACACATTTCTAATGTCAAGAAGATTGCAGCAGATATAATTTTACAACAATCAGTATATATTATTCATGCATTCTCAAAGCAAGACATTGCTGGCAATGGAGAATGATTCACAGCACACAAGCAGAAGAGACCTTTTTTTAATCTTAGCGTTGGTTTGGATCTTGCAGAGGGTACGTGATATGTCCTATCATACTGATTTTACTGAATAACACTTTGAAAATATTTTTTTCTCTTCCAAAATATGTCCTAATTGCTTTTACTGTCTTTTAACGGAGTCATCAGCATGCAGAAAATCATATGCATGCAAACAATGGTAAGTTTTTACTGTATATAATAGCTGAAAGACGTGGCAAACCAATACCTAGCAGAGAGAGAGGCCAACAAGAGGAAACAGATGTAAAACTTGATGATTTAGAGTTAAAGCCTGCAAATATAAGTGTCTACATCCCACCGTAGTGAATCTGATTTAAATGATAAAAGCCCTCTTATTCACTTTATTGGAGCAATTTTGGCTGCGAAGCAAGATAGCCAGTCAGAGGCCACAGAAAAAAAAATCAATACAGAATTTCCTCTCAAAAAGTAAAAGAAAAAATAGTTGAAACAGGGCATACCAACCCACTCTTTGATGCAACACAGGGATGTTCTCCTTTTGAAGGCTGTGGAAGTTTCTTGCTTGTTTGTTTTTTTGGTCATGCCTGCTACTTTGATAAAAGGATAGCAAAGTTTTCTCCAACCATACACTGTTGTTTCCTTGTGTCCTCTGTCCATTACAGCCTTGGAGCCACACTCTGCAGCACAGCCTGACATTTGTTGAATATAAAAGATGCACACACACATAAAAATGCAACACATCCACATCGCACTTCTTTTATTTTTCTTTCTTATTTCTTTCTCTCTTTTTGTGTTGTGCTTGTGGTAGATGCAATGGTTAAAGCTGAGGACTTCATCAATTTTTAATTGCATTTTACATTTTGCTGACCTTGTAGGCTCAGCTGATATCCCTTAGTGTGGATTTAATAATCTGAAAAGTACAACTTTAACTAGATTAAACAGTTAAGTCATCGGGCACTTCTAAGTAGATTCTGACAGACATATATGTGTTTGAAAGCTCCTTAAGAGGTGAGGCTCAATGTTTAAGGACAGTTTTGTGCCTATTAAATAAAAATCCAAGGGGGTCCACGCTTTTCACCCTCCCACAGTGCTGATAACAAGGTACTTTTTACAACCACATTTGCATTGACCTCTTTATTTCTATTTGATATTTCAAATCTTCATCTCTTCATTTGCAATAGGTGTCCAATTTGCTCATCCTCCTCAGTGTAGCTTATCATACTGAGCTTCCAACTCTTTAAAAAACCTCCCTAACAGCCACCTTGTGTCCATTTTTAAGCACAACTCTCTTAAGGATCCAAACCAAATCCTTCCTCCTCCAAAATCCTCCACACTATCGACTGAATGTTTCTGGCGTCCACTCTCCAGCTGTCACATGTCATTTCCCCTCTCTCTCTTTCCCTCTCTCCTTATTTTCTCTCTTTCTTTGAACCGTTTTTCCAACATTTGGCTCAAAGTCACTTTCATTCACTTGTTTGACTTCTTATGTGAGTATAGATCAAAACCCATTGGACACTGAATGTTTTCCCACGATAATATTCAGTGTTTAGTTCAAATTTCATTGCCCAATCTAGTAACAGGCCCTAATTCTGCCAAATGTTCTCAGTGTTTTGACTTGCATCTTGAAACAGTGGTCTACATTGTTACACAGAGGAAAAGAGCATGAACATTTTTTTTAAATCCCAGCATTACTCAATATATGGTTGATATAAACATCAATAACTTGTCAGAGCCAGTAATACTTTCATATGTGTACCATTAGGAACTTGTCTGGGATGTGCCATAGACTGTTTAAAACATGGTCAAAATTTCTGTGATGTCTTTGAGGTGATGCTATGTGGCCAAGCATTGACTGCTACTGTGTTATCAATACTGACTCAACCTACTTGTCATGTACCAATATAAGAGGTGGAGCTGATTTGGGAATTGAGGCTCCCGGAAAACACTCAAAGTAGTCACCCATGTTCGTCTTGTGTTGTCTAGGCTGTCCATCTTCACCTAAAAAATCATGTATTCCAAATCAGATTTAGCCAGGTTCTCCTGTGAGTTTTTATTTTAGGACTAAAGATTACAACACTTCTGAGGTTTTTGTATCCTGCTGACATTGAGTTTCTGTGATTTTTTTTGTTTGTTTCTTTTTTTTTACCCTCATTTTAATAAAAACAGTTTTTTCGCTTCTACATATCATGCACCCAGGTCCTTGAAGACTTCTGTAGGACTGTATGTATGGACAAGTGCTGATGAGTCTTTCTGGGTTTTAATGGATTGGCCTCAAGTAGACACTGGCAGAGGTTATGACCCATATCCAGTGAATGACTGTCCACATGGTCACAGTAGACGGACTGGTCTGCATAGCGATCCTTTGCAGTGCAACATTGTTGTTCTTTTTTATGGTCAATATTTAATAAAATGGGGAACATACTGTCACACAGTAGGCCCTCATGTCCACTTCATTTGATGTAAAATAAAGACTCAAACTGCTAATCTGAAAGAAATATTCTGCTCATGTAAATGGGGTTGGTACTACATGACTTAAATTGAACATTAAACGTCTGAAATTTTCCTGACACAGCTTCTTCGTTGAACTTCAAATCTTTTGGAACTTAGGAAAGGAACAAGGGAATTATTGATTCATTGGGGACAAAAACATTGGTTCTGACTTAAGATCCCAGCCAAGATTTATCATACACCCAGACTTCATCCATATGCCCTGCGTGCATAACACAAACAAGTTCAAATGCAGCAATTAATCATTTGAAATCTAGGTTTCTGATTTCTTGAGGGCCCTATCAAGCTCTGAACAGTTTACAAAATATGTATGATAAGGGTAAGCCAAACAGTGGCTAAAAAATCAGCCTGGCTACTTTTTTGTATGGACAAAAAAGTGAAATAACTCAGCACCAGCACATAATAGTTCCTAGCTTTCGTGTAAGTGTAGAAAAATGAAATCAAACAGACCAATCATACATGCTGTTACCAAGAAAAGGCTCAATTGAAGGATAAAAAAGTTACCTCGTTGGCTTCTTTGAAAGATCATTAAGCTTTTGGGACACCTTTCAAAGTTTTCAGATGCCAGGAACAGTAACTGCTTTGATACAGGATCATTAAAGCCAAAGCTTCAACCCTAATTCTATGCCTGCTCAGGAATCATCTTGTCCGCCACATCTGGTTGATGTGATGAGGTCCACAGGTTACATTAGAGCCCACTGAAGAATTGCAATACAGGGTACTAGTAAAATCAGCAATTACAGAGATAATGTAGATTCAAACTAAACTTTTCATTATTGTTAATTTCACAGGAGGCTAACCAGACTGAATGGGTGAGATGTGTTTACTGGCTCTCATCCAAATAACTTGAAAACATTTATCACAATTTTGTGCCTTTTTCAATGCCCTGTTCTTTACGAGACCTTTGCAAGTCCATAGTTGGTGCCAAGTTTCTGTTTTGGCTTTAGTTGCAGCTGATAAGCATGTGTAATCTGAACTTAAACCCGAATGCTGCTACCCTCTGCTGCCTGTGAGCTAATTTCTCCCATAAATCAACAAAGACGGCCAGCTGCTCCCTCTCTCTGCGTATGGGTTCTTCTTATGCTTCCTATTTCCCCCTAGTGAAGTTGTAACAAACAAGAACCCAATGTGTTATTTGGATTCAAAACACTGTGTATAAAAGAAGTTTAGTTGAATGAAGATAAATTCTATAACTGGATTTAACTTAGTTCCGTAAACGAAACTTATTGACACGACAAAAAGGTATGTCATAACACCCTGGTTACCCGTAGGGAGTAAATTTTTTCCACGTGGATTTTCGAAGGCTTTTGTTCAGGGCCCCAATTCGCCTGGCAGTTTTGGCATGTGTCCCATTTACAGACCCTTAGTGTCTCTGGCTTTACCACCCAGTGATACTTCTTTGCTGCATCTATTCCCTCACTTTCTACTCCAAAAATGTTGTGTCCATCTTAATCTTTCCCATCTCATCGAGGTAAAACCCAGCAGAACTGCCAAAGAGCAAAACGAAAAACTTAATAGCAAAATGCATATTTCATTTATGCCCTTTAGAGGGATGTTAAATTCTGGTTTTGATGATTACCATTTTCAACACTGTAATACTCTATTTTTATCATCTTGTTGAAACCTTGGCTTATTTTCAGTGCTTTTTAAAAAACATTTCTTCGCACTTGATAAAATGACTGATACTGAGAACTGCCTCCACAAGGTTAGTGGGCTCTGTAACACTGTGTTGAAACTCAGCAAAGAGTTAATAAACAGTATTACATTTCCACCCAGTGCCATCATTGCTTGCAGAGAGCAAGGTCTCCTCAAAAGAAATAAGAATAGTTGTCTCAGTTGAGTGACGATCACCAGCTCTCTGTCCACAGGATTATTCCAGCTCAAAGTATTTTTTTTTACCTCTTCTGTTGCGTAAAGATTTCCATTCAATCTTGAATTGAGGTGCTCATACAAAGGGCTCAGGTGAAGACTCTGACATAGGCCCAATTCCAATTCCGTTCTTATGGGAGTTAGAATTGGGAGTTCGAGTTGGGAGTTAGAATCACCGGGAGTTTTGGTTCACAATTCCCGATAGAACACTGAATCTTTACCCTGTGGGGAATTTACGTTCACTTTAACAACACCTGACAGACAGTCAATAAGGAAGCCAATCGCACTAGTTTTTTTATAGACATATTTATTGTGTTGGTGCCTGTAATTCAGTTGTCACAGCATACCATAGTTTATTGAAAGGTAAACACCAGCTATAACTATCGTTACAAAACTCTGCGGCTACAGGAGATGACATCAGCCTGGTCATCTTATACCATTATCAGCACAAGCATGTTATATAGGCTGATATCTTGATAAAACAATTACATTACCACGGAGAAAAAAGACCATTTTGTAACGTTAACTAACTTTAACGAAAGCAACATGGCTTGTCCGCACCGGACGCTATTGACAAAAGATAGTAAAATAAAAATAAATGTTCTGCAACAACGAGGTAAATAATCCATAAAATGGGTCTAAACTAAGATAATACAATGGTTTTCGTTATATTTATATCTCCATTAACAAAGAAAATACTATATTTGTCGCTCGCCTTCTCTGCCGCTTTGGACGCCATGTTTATTTACTGAAAATACGCAATGCATTCTGGATGTCCCTTAATCCCAAGGGTGGTGTCGGAAAATCTCAATATTGAGGGAGATACAGCCTTCAATCTCGCCCCTCAACCTTAACATTCTGAGAATCGGGACAGCACTTACACTTCGCGGGAGCGCGCATTTTGAGATTGAGGGTTAAGATTGAGGGTTAAGACAGGAATTGGAATTCACCCATAAAGTGGTCCCTTTAGAGTGCAAGCACAGGTGTAACGCTGTCTGCCTCCCGGTTATATCCCCCAGTGTAGCAGACAAAGTGTGGCCTGGGGCAACAAATGTATCACGAAATGACAGGCATGTCAGCCAGATGTCTGTCACATCACATCTGGAGCAGAGGAGCAGTCTGAAACCTTCAGCTGAGGTGAGATACGGTCACATTAGCACAGTAGATGTCCAACTCAATGGCACTGTAAACAGTTACTGAGCTGGATTTAAGCTTGATTGTTTGAGTAATGTTTTTGTCCACTGATTGTTTTTGGACTAGGGATTTTGTTTTTTTGTTTGTATCTTGCAAATCAGCAAAAGACCATATTTTGATGATCTGAAACCAAAAAGTCTGTGTCTACAACATGCAAGAATCAAGCACCCAGAGGCTCAAACTCATCTTTTTGATCTAACGAGTTTTCACACACTCCCTGTTCTAGACTTACTGAAGTTTATCTGCGAGTACAGATCTGATGGTCAGAGTTGTACAAGCTCCTCTTACATAAAAGACTGCGGCAAACTTTAGCTTAGATTGCAAGCCCTTGGGCACTTTGGATTCATAGATCAAACAGTTCCGCAGAGATTTCGAAACAATTAAAAGTTGTGCCTCCTCTCGAATCACTTGGCCTGTTTTCAGTTCATTCTTTTCCTCTCATCTGAAACATTATAAAAGTTAAGGTGCCTACGTACTCCTGATAATACCCTTCTTCCATGAAGTTAATACTGCTGACTTTCATTGTGCTATGCTGCCTGTTTTGGGGGTTTTTTGTCACTGTATCACAACTTCTTGTATTGTAAAAGGTCATGTGATGAAGTTTAGTCTTTTAAGGGCTACAGTATCACACAGGTTTTTTTTTTAATTACTCTTTTGTATTTTTTGCAATCACATCATATGGTCTGGTAGCATGTTTTTACCAGACAAAAAAAAGAAGTTTGGATATTATCATGTCAAAAATGACCATATGAAATCATTTCAGTTTTTGTATCATGATGTATTCTATTAAATCAAACTGACTTATTTTGTGTCTTTTCCTATCTTTCTTTCATATTGTTTCAAGTCACGTGAAATCATATTGTCAGTATCATATCCTGTTGTGCTGTGTTGCTTTGAATAGCATCGTACCATAGTGAGTTGTATCAGCACATCGTATCATCGAGCATCATATTGTCTGTCTAATCTCATATCTTTTACGATACTTTATGGTTCCCAATGTTCTCATAAAAACTGTACCTTACCTTGATATTTACTTGTATCATATCATATCATATTGTAGAATACTGTATGTTATCATGATGTAACTTTGCATTTTTTGTTTTGTATAATATCTTTGTTGCCATTTTGGATCTTGTCCTGTGAAGTCATATTTCTGTCATATTTAATGCATCGTATTGTATTGTTAGGTGTGGTACTTTGTAAATAGCTCCTCCTTTGTACCCCTTCATGTTTTAAATGTTGGGCATGTTTTTAACTGACACTTTCAAATAAAGGATTTGGTGCTTGGACAACTTTTCATAATAATCAAGCTGCTATTCTACAATTCACACCATCAAATCTACTTCACTAAAAAGCTTCATTTTTAACGGAGGGAGATTGGATGAAGCATAATGCATTTTTTTCTTTCTTTCTGATAAAAGGTAATTAACATCAGTTTCTTTTTTCTTTAGGAGTTTTTTTTCATTGTGTACAAGGTTTAGTACATGTGTGTTTGTGTGTGGTCTTTGCTGATCCAGCATCTTTTCTCACATCCATATATAACAGCACTTGCACTTCCCTTCTGTTACCGTGGCAGCGCCATATGTCTCCCTCTCTGTCTGTCTTTTTACTCCCCATAATTTCACCCCACAACCCTAACATCATGGTGTTTCATAACACATAGTACTAATGACTTTCACCCTTGATGTCTACATGAATTTCATTATCAAGGTCATGAGTCACTTCCCATTTTTGATTAGATTTGGGATATGACATTCACATGGCAGGACACATCCAGTTAAGCTGATGTTTTTTATCACATCATCTATATTTTCTATGGAACTATGACATCCCCACTGACCTTCTGTTGTGACTGAGCTGAATTATTGACAGATAATAATGACACTTGGATCACAGATGAATGAAAGTTGCAATACTCCACTAACTGCGGGGTCAGCAGTGATCCCCTGCTCTTGCATTCATTGCATTGTGTCATTGAGCAAGGTCTTACCATCAATTGCTCCCAGTGGTTAGTTCACAGCCCTGCATGCCACAATCCATTTGAAAAAAAAATTGTGATTATGATGCTGTTTCTGAAGCTCATTGGACAAAAGTCCATATGTAGTACATGTGCAGTAGTAACTGGAGCCAAAAACGACTACTAATATTTTTGTCTAACAGCCGTTGTTTATCAAGTGTCCTCTTGAGGCTGGCTGTAGTAAGACCAGAAATCATAAACACACCAAGCCAAAGAAAAAAGAAAAAAAGATACTTTCATGGTATCAAAACACTATTTACTTTCACTATTGGCACACACTGTATAAGGGGAGCATTTTTTTCTAATTCAGCAGTTTATTAGACATTAAGATCACAAGCTAAACCAATAAAGTGCAGCTCACATGACTGACAGTTCTGGTGCTCTATTGTAGTTAGTAAGAAGACTCAAAGCCCACCCCTTAAGTCTGTATTTCCAGTACATCCCTGCAATCGATTGACTCATTACTTAGTACCACGAACAGATAGGTGACATTACAGTGAGTGACTATGTCCATAAATTACACAGTATGATCAAATACAGTGTATAAATTTACAATTCACATATCCCAAACAATAATATCTCACTGTTCTGTCTAAGTAGTGATGTGCCAAAATCCGACTCATCTGTACCCTTTCTCAATATTGACAGTCTAAATGGACTTGCAGTGTCCTTTCTAGGGGTGAGTATTGATGGGGTTTTATTGATACCAAGGCCTAAATCACTACTGCTTACCAATCCGATTCCTTATGGATTCCCTGATGGATTCCTCTAAATTTTCTGTGTATAATGAGTAGCTCTAAAGTGTCAACAACAATACATAAAGGCATTGATCAATAACAATACACTGAAAACTGGAGTTTGATTTCACTTTTAAATTACGTTTCTGTTCAATTACTTTATCGTACACAGATGTTTTGTGTAAATACATAACCAGACAGAAAATACCGGACTTATTTGATAGGAGTGTGATAATAAACTATCACTTGACTATTCCGAAGATCGACAGTAACCCGGAGGTCGAATAGAGGGTATATCCCAATATCAAAGACGGTGAGGAGGCTTTACATCCAGCATAGAGGTGGGCTAGTGTCTGGTCCTAATCTTTCTACTCCCTCATCATGCTACAGCTTATCTCGACTTTTTCTTACTTTTTTTGTGAACATGTCTATCCTCATCATTTCTCAGACACACTGGAGACATGAACCATGGGTAGCATACACGTGAAGGAGAAGGAAGGGCACGGATAAGAGAAGCCTGTGGTGAATTAAGTAATTAATGGGATGTGGGGGGTAAAAGATAATAGCGTAATTAGGATTTTTATTAATGCTGATTGGTTGAATCAGTTCACCTTTTATGACAACTGAAAGTCCAACTCAAAATGTTCTCTTTAGTTCTTTGCTCTGATTTTGGTAGGCCTTTGATTATCGGATATCATATTTTGTACCAAGCGTTCAGCATATATTCAGTCCAGAAAGGAGTCCAGTTCCTTGGTCTGCCCATATGTTTCCTGTCGACTTTTTTTAGCCAAGAGGAAAACTTGAGTGTAACTTTGGATCCATTGTTCCTCATGTACTCCTGGATGCACATAAATGCTGACAGCATTACTTGTCACTTGTATCACAAAAATCTTTTTAATCAAGATCAATGGTGATAATGTGTGAGTTGAGAAACAAATTATTGTCAAAACACACACACACACACACACACACACACACACACACACATATGATAAATTGATTTAAACCTCAATCTTCCTTGGTCTGAATGCCCATACCTCAATTTTCAGTCAAAGATTAGGTTCTGATACGTTTCAAATCTATTTGCTGTCAAAAGTACATGCATTTAATATACAATATATTCATTGAATCATCTTATTTTCAAGATCTTTTAAATTATTTTTCCTGTTTTTTTAATATATTTGAAGCCTTTTTGTTTCCAAACTAACTGTGTATATTTTATGTGAACTCTTAAGATTAAGCTCATTTTCATATTTTTATGAAATATTTATTCGGAAATTTTGGGGTTTGGTTACTAAAAAGACATTTACAAGGCATCTACATATGATTTAAAAGTTGGGTTTGCAGGATTTTCCTAAAATTTAAAATGTCAATTTTTACGGCAATAATCCTACTCAATTGTCATCTATCAGGTTCAAGTGTGTCAGACTCTGTCTCGGTCCCCTCAGCTGCCTGTTGTGTTTATGTCCTGGTTATCTCTGGATGTTTCTCAGTGGAGAGTAGATTTGGTGACCCTAGCCAATCACAGCTCGCCCAGTGCTCAATTGACTTTGCATGTTGGCAATAGCAAGTAGGAGAAGCTATTCAAAGCTATTGTAATTCCATAGACATTACTTCTCAATGGCTACAAGCTACAGTCATGGGCAGTGGGCATGTGCTGCCACTGTCACTGAGCCATGGGGAAGTAGCCCAGTTTGGATGTTGTGTTTACAAACAGCAACAAAAATTCCTGCAGACCATACTTTTAACATATATGTCATGTGCCTCATATTTAAAAATGGGTCTCAATAATTTCAAATATCTTTCTAAATAACTTTTTTTGTCACATATAAAAGACATTAAAAATCTGTTGGGGCCAACTACATAAGTGTTCAAAGCAATAGCTATTTAGAAATTTTGTTGCAGAATACATACTATGTATGCCACAGTCTCATTTCGAACCTGTAACTGAAATCAAGCCTTTGACTGCTGATTTGACACTTGTCCAGAAGACGATCATTGACACCCTTCACAAGTAGGAGGTAAGCCACAGATGACTCTTCGCAGTGTGTTGTATTCACACATTTAATAGAAAGATGACTAGAAGGGAAGAGTGTGGGTGAAAAATGTGCAAAAGCATCAAGAGCCACCACATGCACCCATCTACAGGAAAAGGGCTACAACTGCAGCTTTCTAAAACCAAGCCACTCTTCTAGCAGAGATAATATCAGAAGAGTCTTATAGGCTGTTACTCAGTACTCCAAAGTTTGTTTTAAATTAAACCAAAAAATATTGTGGGGTCCATGTCATCAATGTCAAAAGTCAATACAGCTTGTTTACCATGAGATATCAGAGGATATTATGCTTCAAACTACTTAATGGAGTAGCTGATCTCCAAGGTAGCAGGTCTTGTCACTTGTCCATTGCACCAGATTGATTTGCTGACCCTAAAAGTTATGTGCTTGACTGTCCAGCCAACACGCCTGACCCAAATTCCCTTGTGATTCTGTGAGATGTCAAAGCAACCCCAGTTACAACAACACCTCTGCAGTGCCATGTTTGATCACCTCCATGACCTCACACATTGATGCAAAAATGATAAATGAGACCCAACCAATTACTCAGTGGGTAAAAGAATGTACTTGTTATTCTGTAAAGATAATTTATTTTTTGATGAATCTCAGGGAACCGTCTGATGACATGAGCAACAAGATTCATGCTCTAGTGAACTAGAGGCCAAAATCTTCACTTTCTAGCTTATTACTTCATCATTCATTTATATAACAACTCATAAACTGCACACTCTTTATTAAGAAATATTCTAGACCATTTTTCGCTCCATAACACTCTATATAACTATGTAAGCTTTTCTCTGGGATGGCTTTATTACCCAGTTTCACTGGAGGTGTTCAGGCTGAGCATGCCCAGCAGACACACAATACTGCTTCTAAACTAAATAATAAAGCTGAGGTGAGTCTCTGACTTTCCAGACAAGAAATAGAGGTCCGTTCCGCCAAGCACCTAAGCACCATGGCTGTTCGCTGACAGCCACAAGGCATCAGTGCCAGGGTCATCAATTATGACTGCTGCTCTGAGACAGTTCCACTTAACTTTCTCCCTTTGCTATACTAAAGCATGTGCAGAGAAAAGTGAGAGCAAAACCAGCTGGGACAGAGGAGGAGGGTAGAATAAAATTATCTCAAAATGAGCCTTACATTGGGAAAGACTCAATGAGTTATAATGGTTTTATATTTACAGCACTTAAAGGGGTTATTAAAATATGATATGCAGTAACTTAAATATGTTTTTAAAAACAGATCTTAAACAGATAACAGCTTATGTGTGAATCAAACCAGTGATATATAAAATAAAATGGCAAATGCCATAAAAGGGTTTTTATAGACACACAGAGAACGGGGGGCAGATAAGGCCAATGAACATTTATACATGATGCATCATAAATTACACCTATCACAATTTCATCTCACATTTCATTTGAGAACCACACTTTAAAAAATGTTCAAGGTAAGATTATGGTTATTTACTGGTGAAACTGCTGCCTGTAAATTACTGTAATTTTACAGTGTCTTACTGTAGAAAATCAAAAACAGTGAGTAACTATATTGAATTTGCAGTATATAGCTGTAAAGACATATAAATACAGTATTTTACTGTAGTACTTTCACCAGTATTCTACTGTTCATTTACAGTATCTGTTCTGTGGAAATGAAGGAACTTATTTTTGTCCAAATGTGCAATGTGTAATTTACTGTGGATACAACATTTACCATACAGTATTTTGTCAGCAGTGCTCTGTGTGGTTCTAGATGTCTGTGTATCATCATTCTGATTTTTCTTTTCTTAATCTTGAAGACCTGTCTTCACTGTGAGGGGTAGACACGTCTTGCCGACCGCACAATCACCCAATGCACAACAGGAACACATACAAACAAATGTGTGTCCTCCTCACCCAAGGCTAAAATAATTGTTAGGTTAAAATTCACAAAGGTATTCTGAGTGAGGAGGAAAAATGGCAGAGTGGTGGACCCCTGAATGTGAGCCTCAGCTTGAAACAATAAACTACTGTAATAAGGTGTATGTGACTGTTTGGACCAAAAGCAAGTGCTGAAAATCCAGGAATGCATTTTATATTGCAGTATTAAACTGTTATACCAAAAAAATATAGTGCATTATTATTGGGATTTTGCTTCAAATTGACATCAAAGTCTCACTGTGCAGGCGTGTCTGCAGGCAAGCAGGACCGTTATTGCTGTGAATGCAGAAGGCATTCACAGCTTATGTTCTTCTGTGTCAAAAAAGTTTATCCTTCTTCTTCTTCTTCTTCTTCTTCTTCTTCCGCCCACTTTTTTGGATCGCTTCTTCTTCCACAAATTTCAATCGGTTTTCACCGTTCAAACTTCAAAACGACCGGCTCATTCAGGACTGGTGCGCTTTGACTTTTCAGACCGGTTTCACTTATACTTTCAGAGATATTTCAATTTTTTCACAATTGTTCTTCCATCTGGAATGACTGGGAGAGCTTCAGATTCTGAAGATTTCAGGGAATTACTTCAGCCTCATTCAGACCCTTCTCATTCAGTCATACTTTCAGCCAGAAACTTCATTCTACCTGCAAAATGTTCAGCCATCGTTTGACTTTCTTCAGTATATTTCAGCTTCTTTCTAGCATTTATAGTTTCTTCACAAAACTCCTTCAAAGGTCATGAAGTTTATCAGCCCTTGCAGCAGTTTAACATTGGTGTGTATGTGGTGGAATGTTCAAACTGTAGAGTGAGGATTTGAATTTTAGAGTGTGGACCAGGAGAGAAATGACCTGGAAACATTTTAGATAAACAGGCCTAGGGGCCACAAATTTCACTCCACATACTCAAATTTGGGCTCAAAACGTAGGTAATCTTGTTCTGCTTCTGATTAAGGACGCTTGACACCAAAAGGACAGAGAACAAAGCCTACAGGTGGCTAACTGTCATAGAAAGTCATCATCTGTCCCCATCTGCTCTAATGTAAAATCTCAAGGGACTTTCTGAGAGATTAAGAAATAGTTACACTTTTTTAACTCACATTTCTGGTAAAACCTGTGGCTCAACAGACATGAAATTTACATCAATAGATACTCCTAAGCCTTGGGAAGGTCATCAGAAACGTGTTTCTCTGCTATCTCTTACGGTTTTTGCACAGGAAAAGGATATTCGCACCCTTGTCCCTGGCTCAAATCAAGCTCCTCATCAACTGTCTGTCAGTCAAATCAAACAGCTGCAGCTTCAAACAGCCTAACGAGCAGGTTACCATGGAGACCTGTGATCTGACACACCTGTTTATACCTACAGATCAAAACACTGATGAAGAAAGATACTCAAGTGATTGTTTATCTGCATCACTGACCAACACACAGCACACCAGCACACCAAACATATACCCACACACAAACACACCAAACACAC